>OZ018326.1:95724326-95946826 GCA_963969495.1 Ceratothoa steindachneri
TAATTTTAGGAATTTTAGACGAGGTAATTATGTCAGTGGTTTCTGATTTGAGTGATCCCACTTATTATCACTGAAAGGGTCATCATATTTTACCCTCGAGGTGCTGATAAATGTTCCCACACGCGTGTGTTTGTTTGTGTGTGATCCTCGTATGTTCGGGGTTTTTGCGGGACTCTACCCACCGCTGGCCTCAGATCTATTTGTATAGTTTAACATATAATATAGTTTCATTTCCTTATTCTATTTGGTTATTTATTTATTGCACTTGGCATATTAATTCCTTAATTTACGCACATAGCAATTTTTAGAATTTAATAAATCCACCGAGCGTCGTTTTGTGGAGTTCCTCGCTGGGTCTATTAAATCTTGCAATTTGGTCACAGATGCCTTCCTATTTTATAGAATAGCCCTACAACTCCACCTTGAAGGGTTCAAACATGGTTGAAGAAAGGTGGAATAGCCTATTTATACAGGGTGACCCACCCAAAACGGGCCTACACTGAATTTTTGTGATATATCCTTTATTCATTCACTAATCACCCTTACTTTGCAGGACATGACAGAAACAACGCCTGTGAACACGACTAGGTTTCAATGGAAACTACAGCAAAGAATATACTGCGTCAAGCATTACTACAAGACAGGCTCGTTCAAGAAATTCAGGACACTTTCGTGCATCAGTTCAAATTTGACAAAATGCCCTCCCCCAACAGCAGAATTCAGGGCTGGGTGGACCACTTTGGGTACGATGGGACAGTAAAGAACCTCAATGCAGCCAGTGATAAGCGTCCAAGCCATTGAGGACGCCCCAGGAAGCGTACAGCTGAGATGGTTGAGAACGAGAGAGTGTCAGTTCAGCAGAGTCTAAAACACTGTGTACAAGCGAAGTCAGTCCCTCGTTATATTACGTGAGACTTGCAGGAGAGCAAAAAAATGGATGTAAAGGCCTACCCATACAGAAAACAGACGAAGAAGATCCTTACAGCCTCAGACAAGGAGGAGAGAAAAGCTATGGTAGTCAAGATACTGGAGAAGATTCAGGATACCCCAACTTTTTCTAATCTCTTTTGGACCTCAGATGAAGCTCATTTCCATCTTGAAGGAGTGGTAAACTCAAAGACAAATGTCTTCTGGGGGACCTTGAGACCAAATGAGGTAGCCACCAAGCCCCTACATTTCCTTAAGTGCACAGTATTGACTGCAATCTCAGCCAGAGGCATCATCTGACCATTCTTCTTTGATGAATCTGGCGCGACCTTGACAGTCACCAAAAACCAGTTTGTTGTGGTCGTCAAAATCTTCAAGAGGGAGCTGCAGACCCTGTTCCTGTCGCTTATGGGGAAGTTCTGGTCCCAGCAAGATGAATCAAGCTCTCACACCTCAAACTTCTCCCGAGATTGGCTGAAAGAGAACTATAGTGGCCATGTGATCAGTCTCAAGACTGATTTTGAGTGGACACCTCACAGCCCAGACCTTAGCCCCCAGATTTATTTCTCTGATGCTAACTTAAAGACAGAGTGTACGCAGGGAGACCAAGGACCATCAAGAAACTCAATAGAACCATCAGAGAGAAGATCAGAGCTATTAGTCGCTCAGTTTGTAAGGACGTTATGGACAATTTTATGCTGCGCCTCAAGAAATGCACAGAACTAATTGGGAGTCATCCTGAACACGTGCTTTAGAATAAAGAAGAAAAGTGCAAAGACTCTCATGTTCTGATTTGATGTTTTTAAACACAATAAACTACATAGTTATCACCAAAGTTTCATTCAATCCTCGTAGAAAATTAAGAAATGAGGCCTATCGAAAGGTGGGGCTCGTTTTTGCGTGGTCACCCTGAATTTTAATTTCATTTTCCCCCCATCAATGTAGAGTGGCTTAAAAATATGCACTTTCCACGCCCAACTGAAACCATATTATTATAATTACTACAATACCTAATAACAGAATCAGTACTGTTTTTGATGCTAAAAATACGGCGTAGGTCTTCTGAAGTTTCACCAAAATATATTTAATATGAGTATTATGACTCAATGCTTAGTTTAAATTTGTATTTCCTTTATTGTACAAATGCATATTATGAATTATTAATAGTTTTTCTATTCCTATTAGTTGGTGACAATATTTATCGTCATTTAGAAATGGTAGCAATAGCTTCGGCGCCCAAATCTTGCCAAATCTCTTCATATTTAAAATTTCCACTCGTGAGAAGGTATACGTATTTTGAGCTAAACTGTCGGGAAGTCTATGTATTTATAATTACTCTAAAGACATCTCGTAACTCCACTTAACTAAGTCTCCTAAAATGATCAGGCTTTTGTTTTGACAATGTATTGTCAAGGTTTCCCGATGTCTAAAAAGAACGAGGAAGGTTTTTTTTCTACAGAATCATGGTGTCATTCCGTCGTGTTTACTTTGCCCAACGTGCGGTGAAATTTTACATTTTTTTCTAAATTGCCATTAATTTATTCTCCCACCTCTGATTAAAAGTTTTTTTTTATAGTTTTGTCAGGTTTTCACTCTTTTTCATTGATTAGGTTAGTTCAAGTTAGATTAATTTAAGTTAAGTTACGTTAACTTGTTAGGTTAAGTTAGGCTATGCTAAGTTAGGTTAATTAGATTAAGTTAGGTTAGGTTACATTGAGTTTTTGGAGGTCGGGAGGTGAAATGCAAAATAGTTTTTCACCGATTTTTTCGAAATTGAAGTGAACTTCAATTTTGTCCGTCTTTCGTCTTACCGCCACCCAAAATCTTAAGAGGCTTGAACAAACCACAAAAAATAATTCAAGAAAAAATAACCTCAGCTAACATAACCTAAATTTCACTTTTCCAATTACTAGCTTGTGAACTATACAAACCTTTTGTATCTACCTAACCATGGGATGGGGGGAGTCCATAATATCCCTCCTTGTGGTGGTTCGTCCCACAACCCACACCCCAGTATTTTTTAATTAATTTGTAGTATCAACAATTTGAAAGCAGCAAAAGAACGATTTTGCCGCATTTCGCCATACGACCACCAAAAATGACAAGAAGATTTGGATACATAACCTCAAGAAAAATTTACAATGCGTGATTAGTAACATGTAAACCTCATTTACGCGGCGTTCGAAAGATTATTCACATCCCCTAGATGTCATAACGCAAAGCTTTCCAATTCAAAACAAAAGAAAATGAGGAAAAAATGACGAAGTAAGCTCGGTCGGAATCATATCGACACGGTGACGTCACTGTACCAATATTTGCCAAAAATACTTTTCTACTGTGACGTCATCAAAATTAAGGAACCCCCCAAATATTCAAATTCAAACCTTTTATATTAATAGTAACATCGACCCCTCCATAAATTTTATATAGATGGATCGCAAATATTGCTCTACACAATAGGAATTATTAAAATTGCTTGCAAGCGATTACGATTTTCTAAATATAAACGCGAGTTATTTGAATATTGATTAAACTATAATAGAAATATGGGTTATTGTTTGTTCTATGTCCCAACTCCCCTTTGAAATTAATAGTACATTTGTTGTGTTTTATTTAAATCTGACCTCATCTTCGGTGCAAATGCATAAACTCTAAAAAAATGAAGTATTAATTTACTAGACTTCTGTTTATGAGAAATATAAGATGCTGTTAGATTTAAGCAAAACACTTCAAATGTACTATTAAAATGTATTTTTAGGTGTCCCTAGCTATTGTTTCCTCACTTAACATGAACCTACTTAACCGAACCTAACAAAATCTATTTTTATAATTAAGTACGCAAGAAACTTACCTTTAATTTACTAGAGGATGTAACTAAGCATCCTTTCATTAGTTGGAAAGTCATGAATAAATAAATATCTGACAAAGTATTTACATATTATAATGTTCCTGCTTATTGCTAGTGTGCACTATCCAAGATCCTCATCGCTAAATATTTTGAGGGTAAAGGACAGAAAAAATAAGGAATGAATAACTGTTGAATGACTTGAATAGCCTCAAATGCCCAAGCACCGGTAAGTTCCCTACCTCTATTTTATTTAGATTTTCCAAACAGGCTTTCATCTATATCGTCAATAATCCCATTTTCTCCTATACTCGGTTGGTTTCTATGCAAAAATTCACTTAAATGTGGTTTCTACCCCATATTATGGTAATCAACTCGTAGTATACCTAACTCAAAATTTAAAATATTACAACATTACAAATGAACGTATGGGGTATTCGCATGGCATGAAAATCTATTAAAAGATTAAATTATATTAATGACATAAATCTGCATTTTTACAAAAAAATGGCTATCAGATTTAAAAAAAGCAGAAACGGTCATTTGGATAAGTATACTTGGTATTTTTGTCCTCATTGTAATCTGTATCAAAGAATAATCGAAATATGACTGAAAACTGCCATCTTTGGCTTTTTGGAATAAGTGAACTTTTATATTTTTCGAATCTATGCAACTTTGGGAGACAGTAGTAAATCTAGTGTTTGGGATAGTTTATATATCGTAATCAGATTAGATTTCACTTTAGTCTATCTAATCTATGCTCTGCGTGACGGTTTAAACAGCTAAGCCATCCTTTTAAAGTAGCACAGTCAATGAGGTTAAATCAAAGTAAAAGATTACATTAATTCATTTTAACTGTCCGGGTCATTTTCTTCCGCAACTTCCCCATTGTTTTTTTAATAATTTTCAGTCTAACAAAGTCTAAACAAACTTAAAATAATTCTGTAACAAAAATATAAGTTAACTATTCGAGTACAAATGGGACCTCTATTATCTCCTTTTTTTAGCTCTAACGTATGCTAAAGAGAAATAGATCCGAAAAAACTCACCGAGTACTACCATATTCCTTTCGAAGTACATAAAGATCATTAAGAAAGGATGGGAAATCGTACTAAATAAATTTATAAAAAATAAATTTTGGATTACCGAACCCTCTTTACATTAGAGAGCACAGACCATAAAGTGCTCTATCATTCCACCTAATCATAAACAAGATGTCTACCCACACAAGCACTTGACGAATTTTACATCTTTTTTGCTTTTTCTTCCCCTAACTAATGATTTAGAAATACAAGATTTTGTAATTCTCTTTGATTCCACACAAAATAATGAATAATTTAAAAAAAATCAATTTTAAATAAAAAAATACTTTTGGGTTTATGTTGTAAGTAAATGAGGGTGCCGATTGAGGCATATGAACCTACTTATCGCAAACTTAAAATTATCAAGGGGTAGGAAAAAGTATTTGGTGGCTGGAGAGAGGGAGGAGATCAAATCCCCTAACATATCAAAGTGATAAGGTTATTTGAAGAGATAAGGAGAAAAATGTATTTACGGAGAACTCAGGGCCTTGAAAAAGGAATAAAACAAAGGTGTTCTGAGTCACTTTAGGAAGAAAGAAAAGGAGGGAATACACGGAACACAGTGAGTCTGGTACGGCTGGTGGTACAGATGTAGTGAGATCGCGGAACATAAGATATCTCTGTGTTATCTTTATAGAGTGAGCTGGAGAAGGATCAAGCTTAGTAAACGAGGAGGAGTTTAATATGAGTAACTTTGGTGTGTTTTCCGGGTTGTCAGAGATCTAAGCATTTGGTATATGACGCAGCTCTTCTACATGAGGAAATAGATGAGTGAATTGAAGGGAGACTTGACGTGCTGAGCCGGAGTGCGACAAAAAAACTTGGTCAACATGTTTCGTTGCCAACACCCTAACATAAGAAGGCAGAAAACATAAGTTGATGAGCTCATTAGCTGATGTAGAATGTTCACACAAAATCAATGTGATGATTTCACGGATGAAGGGGGTCTAGTTGGAATATTGGACCATACCGAAATTATACACCGAGAATATTTGAAAGGCATGAATTCAGTGGAAGGGAATAGTTACATTTATCAAAGGCCCTCCAAGTTGGTTTGTGTAAGAGAAACTGATACGAACCTTGAAGGAAAGGTTACGTAAGAAATGTTAAATGAAAATGAGTAGGAATCCATCAAATCAGGAGAAATGCAAACTTCACAACAGAGCCTGACACTTACAGCCAAAGACTTTGTGGCTGAACGAAATGCAAACAATATTAAAGTAGAACAAGAAAATGCCTCTAAGGTCGTAGCTTATTAGAGGAAGAGATCTAGAATATTGGCGGTTATCGAATAATAGATGTGACTCAGCTTGAGAGGAGAAGTCAAATATGACTATCCTTTACATCACCTTACATAAATATTATATGCTTAGGAAAACAGTAGTGTAGAGGTATTCCCTAGAATAATATTATTTTCCCACCTCCTAAGATATTATTTCGGGAGAGAAAGCGGGTCGTTATCTCCCCCCCCCCTCCGACTTCACCGTTTTTAGACTTGCTGCAAGGTCATCGCAAAAAAATTCACACCGAGGCATGACGCTGAAATTGAAGGTTACCTCCCTGCTGTCTTAATCCCCCCTCCCCTCTGGTCGGGAGATGACATTGTATGTTCGCCGCGAAGAGCTTTGATGGCTCTAGATGCTAGTCGTACGTCTGGCCCGCTGACCCCTGCCCTTGACACTTTCCCGCAAGGAGACGCTCGGTTTGTCATGGCCGTTAACAAGGGTTCGAGAAGGCCTCTCTCACTCTCTGTTTTGGAGAACTCTGGGTATATAATATGCACCCTCTCCAAGATTACAGACAGATTTGGTTAGACGACACTTACCCGACAGGAGTTCAATTAACGAAGCTCTCTCCCTAGAAGTGTGAGTGATGGTCGCAAGCCACAGAAGAGCTAGACATCACACCCGTATCTTTGGGTCAGGGAGAAGAGTCTCGTGGGCAACTTCAGCGTTTCTTAACCACCTCGGGATCAAGGATTGGAGAAGCCGTCCTCTGAAGTTCTTTCGGTGACCTATTGAGGACAAGAGGCCCGATAGCTTGCTCAAGCAAAGTGAGGAGAAATCACTTTTCCCCCCTTCTTTGAAGTTCGCCTAGTGACCCCTTGACGACAAGAGGCCCGCATCTCGCAAAACACAAGTTCGAGAAAGTAGCCTCACACGCTGCTGGTTTGTGGCTACCTCTCGCGAGTAATCAAGGTCCCCAAGACATTCCTCAAGTTTGCCCAGCTTTACTCTCGAAGTTCAAAGGAACTTAATCACTCACTACTCTAAATCTCCCATTATGACCTTTCAATGACCCAGGTTATCTAATTAGTATTCGGAACCTAATTCAGTCTTATTCATGTACCCATATATATCCATATTTATTGTAATGCCTTACATTTAGTGCGTATTAAAAATCTATTTTTGTCGTTGTGTTTGGTATATCTCTTTGTCACGCAGCTGCCGCTATCGTTTCAAATCGCACTCTTAGAACAATAACAGTTGTTGCCTTTCTTGGCCTACCTTAGAGCCTGTGTGCGCATATTCCCGTACACTTGGCCATACTTCGACAAGTAGGATGAAACGTTCCAAGAATTGTAATTAGCTATTTTGGCAAGTAGACCTCTGGTTTACGTCAGGTTGAGTAAAGCTACCTTCTATACAGATCCGGTTGTAAAGAATCCTTTAGGCTTATAACCGATAGTAGGAGGGTATGAAGGGAAGAAACATGATTGGCGTCTAGGCTCGAACTAGTGGCCAGTAATTAGGAAATGGTATGGAGTAACATTAGTACGCCATGAACAGCCGATTACACTTCTCACTCATCGGAAGCATGGCTGCCAATGAGATTTTACAGCTTTCCCTAGAATATCAAGAAAAATACCCGTTACCACTAAAATCCCCCAGATAAAAAAAAAATAACATTTTGTGAAATTATATATATTATAACCGACTTTACTTACCAATCGTTAATCCAAATTCAATCATTTCTCTTCCGCCTCTATACACATTGTTATATTACTTTTTTTCATACTTTTCATATACATAGCACTTGTACCATCTTTTACATCCTTAATTATAATAGTTCCTAGCTCGGTTCCCAATTAGTACATTCAGAATTGTTTATGTAATTGTTTTTTTTGGCCAGAATTATTCCAACTACTAAATGTGCTTTTAATGAATTAGTTTTCCTAGTTTTGATGTTATTTACTTGGAAATATATGTGTACAACACAGGCCGAAGAATGAAATAAACACCAGAGATTTGGCATTAAAACAGAAATTAGCGCAAATCAGGAATTGCCAATAACACTTTTAATGGAACGTAAATCATACCAGTACTGTGGTGTGTCTATCTTGAGATAAATAGTTCTTTAGCTGTGAGCCAATAGCTTCTCAACTGATTGTCAATAACATTCACTTGAGCTGGACATGCTAAATTAATAAAATTGATTGAACTACTAATTAATTAGGATGACGAAAGACTTATGTTTACGGCAATAAATGGATCAACACCCTCTCAGCTTGGCAATAACATTATCTTAATACAGTGGAAATCTATTCCTTATTTGAACGCAGAGATTAACAAGAAATTTGAAGCATTCATTCTTGAATGGTTTATTACGTGGATCAATATCTGAAAGTTGACATGTTAGATTACTGTTTCATTCACAAAACAACATGCAATATTTTTATATTCAGATTGAATGCGTTCGATCCTCGTTCCGAGTGCCTGCATTTTCTGCACGTGTTGCGCGTTGAGAACGTAGTGACCGTTCTGCATTAAATATTTTATATTTCAATGAGTTTACATATATTTTAAAATGATATATCTTAAAAATAATTTAATTAACGCGTTATATTCAACTTATTTCATAATTCCCCGAGATTTTAACATTTTTTTGACAAAGTTACGCATTCCCCAAACTATGCGCATTTACCCCAGATCTGGGAGATTCCCTCAGCTCTTGCAGCCCTGCTCGGAACGCGTAGTAAGGACTTTGAGAATGAGGTTATTTGAGAGGAAGCCTTTTGCCAACTATTCCTTATCCGAGTAGGAATGATTTAATGTTCATAAGGAGTTGTCGCCTAAAAATAGACCTCGTCTAATGAAGTGATTTTAAAAATCTTAGGGACATTCTCCTTCCAAAATGAGCAGCGAGCCTCTTTACTTCTAAGTTGTTTTACTGTACTTGCCTATTTCATCTGCCTCTTGTGTTGAAGAGGACGGGTACGTTAGTATGGGCAAATTGCACGCCACTTAGCGCAAAGAGCTTTACTAAGCTAAGGAGCCCACCAGAAAATCGCGAGTGATTCGAATCTGCAAGAATGTTGAAAGTTAGATAATGATGCAGATGAGAAAATTAGCAAATGTAAGAATGCTACTGCCCTATTTAATGTGAACAAATCTTGCACTCTATGGATGTATGATGTCATGGAAGAAAAAACATCCCAGTTTTCTATCCGACAATGTAATCTCTGTTTCGCAAATGTTGGGCTAGAATAGAAGAGCGAGAGAGAAAGTGGGAAGTGGCCTTTACCAAATTTCTCTTGGGGCACATCCCAAAGAATGTCTAGCAACGCATAATCACATGGGGTAAAAGTTGGCGTTCTTACATGAAAAGGTCATTTTTTCCATAACGGAGAGAAAACTGGGCACGAGGAAACTTAAGCAACATTCGCCTCAGGTGAATCACTGCTGTTAAAAAGCTCTTAAAAGAAAACCAGGTAAGGGATACTTTTCATTCGAATTTAAGGCACAATAACACCAAAAGATAAGTGTTAGTAAGGAGGGATCTGTAAATACAGTGGTGAAGCTAGAAAAAGTGAAACTGTAGGAGGAGATATAAAACTTTAGATCTTCCAGGCAGTGAAAGGTAGGGTGGTGCAGTAGTGACATATGATCGCTGTAGGTATCTCCAGGAATGATAGGGTAATATAATCAAGAGAAACACACAGAGATGAGCCCTTCTCCTCCTTCAGAGTCGTCCATGTTGGCTCATGCAGAGCTCAGTAGCTGTTTTTCTTCTTTTCATTTTTTAATAATCTGCTTGTTTCTTGGGAAGAGGTTTCCTTTTAAGGAAAATTAGTTTAGCCTACCCCTTCCAAAACAACACAGTCGGAGTTTCTGCCAGGACGAAGATGATGAGTGGCTGAAGCCGAGGAGGTGCTCCTGAGGGATGACTCATAGCTGACTTTGTGATGAATGGCGACCCAATGAACTATAGTCGACAACTCATATTTGCGGCGGATAGGGACCACAAGCCCTTGCGAATATTGAAAAACCACGGATAGTTGACGCTACCCCCAAAACACCCCCAACCCTTCCCAAACATCGTGATACGCTCCCCATATCAATTCGAAGAGTTCTGTTTTGTCATGTTCATACACATACAGTACGGAATAAAGTATCAGAACACATTAAATTATTTTATTGTATAATGTTTACTCACCTGGAGATAGTTTGGTTTTGATTGAAAAATGATGATTGATGACTGATGACTGTAGATGATGTTGCCTGTGCAGTTCAATGATGACGATGACAATGGTGATAATATAACTGCACAGGGAAGCTGAGGAGCTTCTAATTATCCTCAGACTCATCCTGCTCAGTAAACACCGGATGAGAAGGAGGAAGAGGAAAGTTTCTCCAGAGGTGAAAGGCGTAGTTTCGGGTATAGTTAGTGGTTCATGCTTTTTACTTGGGGTGAAGAACACTGTAATGGGCAATTGAGATCGTTGCTTTTTCATGTTCTTTATCATGTACCAGTAAGGGCTCATAGCAAGATCGAGGCTATTTTGTGCCTTTATGGAACGAACCATGTGAGGGTTCCATGATTTTAAATCTGCCTGAACACTTTTAATTCGTCTCTGAAGATCGGCTAGCCTCTCTAAAGTAAGCCCAACTTCAGCTTGAACTTCCTCATCTTCTTCTTCTTTGTCAGATTCTTCCGTATTTATCCTGTTTAATTCAACCAAGTCATCATCGTTTAATGGGGCAGAGTGTTCATCTATGAGGGTTTCAAACTCATCCTTTGTTACACGATCGAACCTTCACCACCAAGGAGTTTAGCCAATTTAACAGAGGTGGTAACTGCCGCAGTTCTGATCACTTCAGGAGATAAACTTTTGTGATCGTTTACAACCTCAGGCCACAGCCTCTTCCAACAAGCATTAATGGTCTGGGGATTCACTTCCTCTACGGATAGTTTTATTATTTGAATGCAATTAACGATGGTAAAATCGCGCCAGTAATCCTTCAAGTTGAATTTTTCATCTCTATCCATTTACATAAACCAGTTGTTGCAGAGAATTCCTTGTGTAGATTGCCTTGAATGCCATTTGTGAGGGAATCCCCACGTGCAATTTCTTTAGCAGAAAAGAACTCCCATGTGCAGCAGAAGGCCCGGCTAGGCCTAAAGTGGTAAGCCTACCCCCCCCCCCCCTCCTTCCACAAGCGGTAGCCTCGAATCGGGTCCCCCACGATTCACCTTTATGCGGGCTAAAATAGCTCTGCAAGAAGATTCGAGGCCCTTCGAGAGTAGAGCTGTTTCCTGCTAACCCCCAACTCCGGGGAGAGCCTCGGACATAAATAACGCTCGACTCCCCGGAAGTGAAACAGAGTTGAGAAGTCTCATCCAGAAACAGAAGATTTTCCCATGGTTCCAAGACAAGTGCTAGCAACAAAGCAAAGTGACAGCTGGACTATTTTGTGTATTTGGAATTAGCCCCAGCCAGGAGGTAATTCCACTGAACGATCGCCCCGAGTGATTTTCCCGACTTCTTTCATCAACTCCTGTCGAAGCCCTCCTCATTTCGGGTAGCGGAAATACTCTCCCCTGGACCAGAAGTTACCCCCCCCCCTCCTGCTTTTGGAGAACCGTCATCACTCCAACCTCCCACGTTGAAGTCCGAGCGGCCTCACCTCAAGTGCATAAGACATCAGTAAGCCAACCCCTTTCCCCCTTTTAGTAACCCAATTGAGTTAATCCCCCCTCCCATTTAAATAGTCTCCTCCGGGAATACCTTAAGTTATAACTTCATAGCCTGATTTATAACTACAATTCCCCCTTTCATTTACTGATGGGATTTTGCCCGTTAATTCTCTGAGGTAATTTTACCCATCAATTCTCCCATTATTTTTGTGTAAATAAAATTATATTTTTGTACATGTCTTTTTAAATAACCTTGAACTTTGCCATTGTCCATTATTTACCTGACCTTGTTGCACTCTCTCGCTACTTAGCCCGTCTGAACTCATGGTTTTCCGTCCCTTTTTTCGGTTTGCTTTTAAGTTATTGGTCCCTCCCTGATAAATATAATATGGTATTGATATAATGTAATGTCATACCACGACACCCTTATGATGCCTTGGTCCAGTGATTGAATATGGGACGTTGTATTAGGGGGTAAAATTTCTATTTGGAGACCTTCACAATAAAAATCAAAATGATGCCCACCAGCATTGTCCATTAAAAGAAGAACTTTGAAGGGAAGGCCTTTGTTAATCAAATATTTTTTAGCTACAGTAATAAAACAATGGTAAAGCCAGTCTTCAGTGAAAACTTTTGTGACCCAGGCCTAACTAATTATTTGCCTTCCAATAAAATGGCAACGTATTTTTGCTCTTATTTTTGAGCGCACTGCGGTTGTTGGACCTGTAAGTTAGGCCTGGTTTTATCATAAAGCCAACAGCATTGCCACACATAATAAGAGTTAATCGATCCTTCATTGCTAAAAATCCGGATGCCTTGGCCTCCTCAATCATAAAGTAAGTTCCTTTGTGCATTTTTCTCTCCAAAAGACCAGTTTCATTCATGTTAAACACTTGTTCTGTTTTATAGCGCTTCTCCCTAATCATTTCCAGCAGTTGTTCAGGGTATGATGAAGCTGCCTTATGGTCTGCAGATTCAGCTTCGCCATGCAACGAATCAGACCTCAGTTGAAACCTTTTTTGGAGTCTACCAAACCAGCCCTTACTGGCTTGAAGTTCACATGAACGATGGCCTTTAGAAACTGATGATTGAGGATTGTCACCATCTTCAGGATTCGATTCCTATTCATCCATTGTTTTATAGAGCTGCCTTGCCTTTTCACGAATGATATTAGTATCCAAAGGAACAGCTTTTTTACGAGCGTCAGAAATCAAAATTATTAAAGCAGACTCCATCTTAACAAGAACATTATCACGCACTGATTTGCTAGTCTTCATCACTTAGTTTACACTCACTGACACTCTCTCTCTCTTTAATAGCTTTTTCACAGCTTAAAATTGATCAAATTGTGCTTTCGTTCACGCAAAACTCTCGAGCAACTTCGGCCTTTTTCTTGCCTTCTTTCAACCTATCTAACACTTTCGCCTTCTCCTCCAAACTCATGACTTTCTTCGCACGCTTACATATCTCTTTAGCAACACTAGACTATGCAGGGCGCTTATGCATTGTTAATATTAAGGTGCAAAAAGCAAGAATTATTCAGGATGCAAAACGATTGAAAAGCGAGAAATAAAACATGCAAAATTACGACAAATACACAAATCACCGCTCACACACGCGGGACACAAGCGTACTGAATGGAGCGTGGGAAATCGGTATGTACATATACTGTACATACTGTAGTCGAGCGAGTGAGATCTGAACGCTGATTGGCTGGAATCGTCCCGTCTCAGTCGACCAACACTTACGTTTTACGACTATGTACGTAGGTTTCGGCGGATGTCTGGAAATGGCGCAAATTTTGAATTTTAAGGCCCTCCCCAAATTTTCCGCGGATAGTTGAAGGCACGGATGACGAACCGCGAATAGCCGAGGGTCGACTGTACCACCACTTAGAGGGCCCACTCCTCCCTGGTTTGTTTATCAAAACTGCTTCCAGCTTACAGAGAAACGGGCTTATATCCCTTTCTATTCTTGGCCAAGCCCTCAGGGATAGAGTAATGTCTTTCCCAATGGTTTCTGCTTCACCTCTTTTCGGAAGGCCTAAGATGTTGGCGTATTACGGCAACTTTTATCAAATTATCTTGATTTTAACTCCCCCCTAATGGAAGGATGTGCGAATAAATGCATTGGATGGAAAGTGTGTATAGAGTGATATGTGAAGTCCATTGTTTCGAAAACTCGATCTTTTATTATGATTACATTGTTTCTTTGATTAATATATCTCTTCGATGATGGTTTCTAATACAAGGTCAGTTGTGATAAAAAATCTTCTTTCGCTGACAAAGCACAAATGTATGCATGTAAGTCCAGCTATATCTGAGCAGTCATGAAGTTTATGATTGGTGACTGAGATGATATAAGTGATTAAAGATATATTTATTAGGATAAGTGTAGTCAAAAATATTGTATAATATATAGATTAATTTATATGAAAGTTATGAAGATGAAAAATTGTCGTTTTTGCTTTTAATTTTGTGCTAATTTTCATGGTGCATTTTAATTGTACTTTACAGCATTCGAACCTTTTTCTCTTTATGGGTTCATTATGAGTTCATGTGCATTATTCTAATACTTCTTGTCTTCTTGTATTTTCATTGTGCTATTTTGGAAACTTTGTAACTCAATGTTCTATTTTTATCTTGCTAGCCCATTTACCATGATCAAATCTTACACTCTCTGGATGTATGACGTAATGGAAGAGAAATGATCCAAGTTTTCTATCCGAAAATGAAAGCTCCGTTTCTTAAATGTTAGGCTAAAATGGAGTTGCGAGAGAGAAATTGAAAAGTGGTCTTTACTAAATTTCTTTAAAGAATTTGGTTAGGAAACTTTATGTCTATTTTGCTCCATATTCTTTTACCTTTTTCTTATAATACTAGGTTTATCGGTTTGAGATTAGTTCCTCTATGAAGTCCTCGGAATGAAATTGTTTCGGATCTTAATCTAGTTATAAAACGGTTCGCAGAGCTTTTTACAATATGTATTTTGGTTGGTTTGGTCTTAGATAGTATATCGGTTGGAATTATCGGGTAAGTTATGATAAACGTATAAGAGAGATGTATAGTTTTCATTTTTACTTTCGGAGAAGCCTCTAAACTTGTTAGGATTATGGAGGGCTCTCGTTGCTTGATTAACTTTTCGATGCTATGCGTATTGTATCCATTCTTAGTAATTTTAATACTGTGGACTATTTATTCTCGGTGTGTCGTATGGGTACTTAATATTGGCAGTTATTCTTTTTCTTGTATTGTGTTTAATGAGATCATTTTAAATTTGTTCTTGTTTATTTTTATCTTGTTCCTTTTTTTTAAAAAAGTCTTTGACTTTTTTTATCCCTCGCGCTATTTGTTGAGATATGCTTCTCGGGTTTTCGTATTCGCTTGAAACAAAATGGAAAATTTCTTTCTCAAAGTGGACCTACATAACACAGTTTTCAGTTGGTTGTGGAAGCTCTCTCATGTAGATGGTACAGAGGGTAGAGCTAAGACACCCTCTATGCGGAACTTCAGCATCGATGCTAAACGATTAAGGTTTTCCTCCACTTGTGGTTCTGTTAATTTTGTTTTCAACCCTAAAACCTATACCTTGTCAAAGGCTTTGCCAACATCGAGGAGTGTCAAGTCCTCTCTTTGGACTCTTGCCAATTCAACTGCGATTTCTTTTGGTAATGAGTGCTAGTGTCAAAGTATGGCTAAGTGTAGGGGAATATACGCACACAGGCTCTAAGGTAGGCTAAGCAAGGCCAGAATTGTTATTGTTCTAAGAGTGCAATTTGAACTTAGCTGCAGCTACGTCACCAAGAAAGATTCCAAACACAACGACAAAAATAGATTTTGATACACACTAAATAAAATGTACACAATATATATCGATATATATGTACATGAATAAGACGTAATTAGGTCCCGAATACTAATTGGGGGCAGGAATTGCCATTTATCGGTGTAGTGGTAATTCATCGAAGCATCAAGTCTTTAGAGAGGAGATCGGTCCCAGTTAGAGATGCCCCTTAACCCGTTGGTCTGCAAGGCAGTGCGGACCCAAGCTCGTACTCATGTGTAAGAGCCGAAGCTACAAACAGCCTCACTCTGGTTCCCTAAGCGAGAAAACTACATCTCGGCTTCTCTCCGTGACCCTACGCGTAGATAGGTCACTTCGCTTTCTCCCCTCGCCCTCACAGAGTCTCTCCATCTCTTATCTCACCGCCTTCACTAACCAGCACCACCAGAACATCAGGTTCCAAGGTAACCCTTCCCTTTTACATTCACTGACTACGCCGCGAAGCTTACCAGCATTAAAAGTGTACAGGGATTTTATGGTCAATAGTAATTTTCAAGCCAAGTGAGATATCCGAGAGTCACTTATTAATTTATCTCTCAAAGCACATTATATATATATATATATATATATATATATATATATATATATATATTCTTGTTTAGTATTCATTAAAACTTTATTTTCATATTGTTGTGTATCTAACTTCTTTTGGGTCACTTGTTTGCAAAGTTTATTCCAATCGACCTTAACCAACCTTTAAGCACTCTGAGTCAATAAACACATTCAGGACACGAGCCGAACGAAGTATAAGGAGTAGTTGACGACTCCTGCGCATTCTGGATAAAAGTATATATATATATAGATATATAAGAGTCGGGGAAAACTCCAACCACCCCTTGGCCTATTCCTCGGCACAGTTCAAATACCAAAGATCTTTGAGTGATCTTACCCTATCTGAGTTTGACACACCAAACTAGATAGATTTCTCACCCATGAGAGAAGCTCGACGAGAGAAACCAAATCGCTGAAAAAGCATACAACCATATGCAACCCTCAACTGAGTAAAGCGTTTCAAGGTCATAACCGTCGGAAACATAGCCGCCTAATCGGCATCTTGTTTTGATTCTTTCTATTCCGTCATCTCAAAATTCAGCGTGACGTCACTCGTCCAATCCTCTTTCGAAGTAACGCCATCTATTGAGAAGCCAATAAACTACACTCACGGTTCCTCCCCGGACGAGAATCAAGTAAAGGTATTTCGTTTGGATTCTCTGGTGAAACCCCACTACCTTATTTAAGTAATCAATCCTATTTTCATGTAGATGACTAGTTTATCCTAAACCACCCTAAAATATGAACCACCCTAATATATATATATATATATATATATATATATATATATATATATATATATATATATATATATATATATTAAGGTGGTTCTTACTTTTTGACTTTCGAAATCTTTACCCTTCACACTTTTTATCTATTCCATTTCATGAAAAAAAATGAAGTAGGCCAAATTTTATTGACATTGGATTACGCTTAGGGTGTGCTTAATGAATTTGAATTTTGTTCCTAACTGACATAATGCGATGAAATACAGTGTGATAGAACGGGTTGAGGCCGCTTAATTTCAACCACTATCACGTTATTTAAAACCACGATGCTACCCACGTGCATCTTCGCTTTGAAGCCTGGCGCCTTATCGCAGCCACCTGAGTCAATGTTTAAACAATGAGGTTTATCTTCCCCCGTTCGCCCCATGTGCTGACCTCGCCAGATTGAGTTAGGCTTATGGGCAGATGACGCATTGTTCTCAGGCTTGGCTGTGCATTCCCTCTGAAGCTCCCACTCCATTGTCCCCCACGCCAAAGAGATGTCCCGGCTATTTATATGGAAACTTTTCACTAAGATTTAGATTGGAGATCCAGATTTTCGTCGCGAAACATCACTACGATCCACTCTCACCTTGTGCGCCAAGGGACCTCATCCTCGAGATTCACCATCACTTGCCCAGAAGAAGGACAATATCCCTTGAGTGCCAAGGTTCGAGCCTTCGTGACGCCGAGTCCACAAGGCTTCCCCTGTTGTTCAGTAAGAGAACAACGTTAGAACAGCTATTGTTCGTTCGAGCCCGTTGACAAAAACGGTTCTAAACCCCCCCCCCCCCCTGTTGTTCAGAAGAAAACAACGTAGAACAGCCATTGTTCGTTTAAGCCCGTTCGCCAAGAAACGGTTCTCACCTTTTCCCCTTGTTGTTCAGAAGAGAACAACATTAGAACAGCCATTGTTCTTGAGCGCGTAGACAAGAGACGGTTCACCCCCCCCCCCTGTTTTTCAGAAGAGAAGAACGTAGAACAGCCATTGTTCTTCAAGCCGTTCGTCACAAGACGCCATGTCAGGATCATTTATTTCCCCCCCCCTCCTTCGGCTGGAACTCGCCAGCGGACCGAAAATTCCTTCACGTCGCCTTTCTCTGCACAACAAGTATAATTACGTTAGACCGAACGTTACCTTTGAGTATTTAACCCTTTTTATCAACTCTATCCTGTGCTTTAAATGGTTTAGCGAACCATCTCATCCCTTTAATTTATATTTTTTTTACCTTTTTAAATCTCCTAATCCTCGGATTAGCTAGATTTCCCACGACCCTTCCCTTCTCTGTTTATGTCAATATTTTCCGTTTTGTGTGTTGTTGATAGTTTTATTAATAAAACTCTATTTTATTAATGATAGCAATATTATTATCCTTGAGCTCAGTTCCACTTCTTAAGCATATCGAAGATACATAATATCGGCCAGCCTAGACATCCACGCACTCTAAAGATAATTAAATAAGTTCCCTCAACGAATAATTATATATGGTATATCGTCGAGAGTCCATTCTACGACATACAGTGTTGATTATTGATAACTTAAACTCACAATATTATCAAAATTACATTTCACCAGTTACAGTACTGGACAATGGTTAATAGCAGAATATAGAACTGATTAAAACAAAACTAGGACACTGCCGTTTAAATGTGAAAAATATAACAACAAAATAAGGTCTGATGTGGCATACCTTCACTACAGTTCGAGGAGTTATTCAACAACAGTACTTTTGGGGCTTTCCGGAAACAGCTTTGAGTGCTCTCTGACGACTTGCATAATGAACTGTGTCTGTTCTTTAGTCTTTGAAAGGAGTTCATTATACTCCTGGATAGGCGCTATGCCTGTAGTGGTCGAACTACGCAGTAGGGGGCTTTTAATAATCAGGCTACGCAATAGGTAGGCTTCTGGTACCAACATTGCTGGATTCAATAGGCACAAAAGATACGTCTGCAAAGTGGACGCAAATTGGTCCTATTAAATCCAAGCATACCTTACTAATATATATATAATGTAGAGATTCATTATTGTATGAGAAATATGATGGGATTTGTAAATGTATTAGGTTGAGGAATAAGTTCTTGCGTTTTTTTAAATTTTGTGTTGATTTAAGTTTTGTTGATGTGATTTGCGCACATATTAAGAAATAATAATAAATAATGAGAGAAAAATTTGCAAAGGTTAGGCTAGGATTCTTAACAGCATAGACTATTAGGCTTTTGCTTAGGCTACGTCTTGAAGTTCAGTAATAAGTCATTGCAGTTTATTTAAAAGTTGTGTTAATTTAATTTTTGTTCTGTACCCTTAAAATGGAATGTCAAGTTGAAAGAAAGGCGCATTTTCGACACTTGTTGATATTCATTTTCAATCGAAAGGGACCAATCATAACGCAACCAAACCTCGTCGCGATATTTGTGCTGTGTACGGAGAAAATGCTTTATCAGAAAGGACAGCTCAATGGTGTTTTCACGATTCCAAAACGATCATTTCAATCTTAATGACAAAGAAAGTTCTGGTCGCCCCATTAAGTTGGATAAATATCGATTGAACGCCCTCTTTCATGAAAATCCTCGTCAATCGACTAGAGAATTGGCTGTACAATTAGCGTGTGATCAGAAAACTGTAGTGCATCACCTTCATTCGATGGGGGAAGTTCCTAAAACTCAGTGCATGGGTTCCGCACAATTTGAATGGAAGCCACAAACTGCAACGCTCTTCGATTGCCGCAGGTTTGATTGCTCGTCACAAGGCTACTCGTGGATATAAGGATATATTTCTTCACCGCATCATCAATGGTGACGAAAATTGGTGTGTTTCTGTCAACATAGACCATCGAAAACAATGGCTTAACCCCAATAAGAAAAACACTTCCGTGATTAAAGCAAGGACTTCATCCACGAAAGACGATGCTGTGTGTGTGTGGTGGGATTGTGAAAGCATCATTCTTTATGAGCTCATTGCGAACAACGAGATTGTCAATTCCGAACTCTATGTTCCACAAATGTATCGACTAGCCGAAGCTATTCGTGAAAAGCGACCTCATCGACGGTATGGAATGCTTTTGCAACACGACAATGCCTGTCCTCACATTGTCAATAAGACAAAAGACGCCACCCATACGTTTAATTGGGAAATCCTGCCGCATCCTCCATATTCGCCAGACTTGGTTGTCTCCATCGGATTTCCATCTGTTCCGATTGCTGTTCAACAATTTGCGCGGCGTTTCGTTCAACACTGATGTGGAATTGAGAACCTGTTTAGACGAATTCTTCGAGTCAAAATCCAGAGATTTTTATTGCAGAGGCATCGAAAAACTAGTTGATTAAATTGATTAAATTGCACATTGTTATCAATTAAAAATAAAGTTTTGCTAAAATTGTTTATGGTAATGAATAAATTTGATAAAACCGCAAAGACTTATTCCTCAACCCAATACATATATATTTTTATATAATCAAGCGAGCGTAAGACAAAAGAAGAACACCTGCTTTAATAAAACAGACCAAGCTGTGTCTCGAGATACAATTATCAAAGAGGAATGTTTAATGAGATGCCAGCTGTTGACCGTAAGGGTGATCCAACGACAATCCTATCAAATTACACAAATAAGAGTTTAATCTTGTAAATATACACACCGTGCACAAATTTCCTAGCTCCGCCTAGAGGGATGGGGGGATAATGTCACCATAGCGGGAGTAGGTCACCCCACGGTCATTTTCAGGCCACGTCTTTTGCATTAGGAACACATATCTAAATAAAAAAAGGAGCGAGTAAGAAGATTTATATTTTATTAAATGAGTAAGACATTCCAGCAGTATCTCGCGAATATGATGGTGACATGCCAAGTGCACCAGGTTCTTTCCCACCATCTGCTAAAACAAAATCCAGGTGCCATTCTTTCTGCCTGTGTTGCTCAAAGTTGTGTCGTATCAAATGGAACGAATCCAGTTCTCCCAACCCCAATCTACTACCGCTTCAGATATTGCTTCCACCATTGCTTGACCAGTTCCAGCTGGCAACTTAGGTATGCAAAGCAACTGTTCAACGCATTTTCTGGACACAATGATGGGGAGTCTGTCCTCTTTCTCGTCTTTTGTCAATTTAGCCATCAGTTTTCCGTCCCAGTAAAGTATTAAGGGCTCTTTGCAAGAAAACTCCTGCTTGAGATCTGCAGACCGATCCTTACTGTGCTGCTGACTAGCACGGATGATGGAAGATCGGCTGACTTTAAAATCATCAAGCAGTTGACCAGAAGCATCGAGAACAGAAGAGAGACTGTGTACTACGTGATGATCACTGACTGGCCTTGGTTCGATCCATGATTGAAAGGACGTCTGGACTCAGAATGCTCTTCTTTTATTTCTTACGCTTCCACGCTGAGCTTCGTCCTGCTTCTGCTGTGGCTCCTTCTGTCTCACTTTCTCCGGCTAAGGAGCTTCAGTAAGACTCCTTCATGGTGACTCTTCCCGTATACTGACAAGCTTTCTTCTGCTGCTTTGAAATCCTCCGTAGCTTCCCCTTTTCTTGTTTTGATTTCTCGTTTTCTTTCTTTGCCAGCTCTATGTAAACTCCTGCTATCCTTCTTAGCCTCCCTTTCTTCCCCTGTGCCTTCAGAAATGTTTTATCCTCTATGATCTTTATCATCTTTAGTTTATCTTGGTAGGCTATGTCGAAAAGATCATTCAAGTTGTCGTAAAATTTCTCTTCGTACTTCTCCTGTGTTTCACTCCTTCCCCACCTTATTCTTCTTCAATGAGAATGCGGGCCTTTTCCCAACAGCTTTTGACCTCCTTCATAGTCTGCACTGCTGCTTCATGCTTCACCATTACTTTTTCGCCTATGCGATGCAGATATACTCAGAGTACGTCGAATTTAGATGAAAGCTTGCAGCCAGACAGAGACTCCTTGTTGTTTTCCAGCTAATATACGTTGTCCTGTTTCCACAAAATAGTCCTCTTATATTAGAAAAAGAGAAGTGTTGATGATTTAACCTGTTACGGATCACCTATTTTGATTCACTCTCGCCTGGCAAAATTTGACTTTTAACCTCATAAATAAAAAGTCTATTAAAACAGCAAACTTTCTCCAAATTGCTTGTGTGATACATCTTTGGAAAGAGTTAAAAAAAAATTCTGGTTAAATCGAGGAAATTTACAGCTGAATAAAGATGGTCTTTCTGAAGATATACATTATTCAGAGAATACACTCCCCATCCCCTCAGGAATTGTTGCCCAACAGGCTAACTAAACGTTAGCATTAGAGTTCTATGTTGATGCATGTTGGATTAGTGGATTTTTTCTTATGTATAGGTGCTATAAAATGTTGCACTAATGTGCCAAATTGGCTATCTGCAGTAATATCCTAAATAAGATATTTTTTTAAAACTGTATAAGTAGTAAACTGTGTAAAGGTGCGTAAAAGCCTTACTTTATAACTTTCAAATCGCGGACCCGCGGACATACGGCACGGCTGAAATTTCCACTGTATTTAAGAGCACCTGTGCTCCTCTGATGAAGCGAGACGCCCCTTTCTCCCTCTCACTGAAAAAGAAGATCTTATTCTAGCAAGAAATAGGCCAAATATACCCTATTTTACACAGAAAACAGCCTGACCAAAACCCGGAGCAAGACATAAAACTCACTTCTGCAGTGAGCACGCCTTAAATGATAATATATCAGGCTGATATTTTGCATATATTAATTACTAACAATAGATAAATAAATGAGAGGGTGAGAGGTTGATATTTCCTAAAAAAATAATTAACATACAAATAAGAACCACCTTACTATATGTATATATATATATATATATATATATATATATATATATATATATATATATATATATATATATATATATACTAGTATAGTGGTTAGCACGCTTGCCCAGCAATCATTGGGTCGGCAGTTCAAATCTAAGTCGTATTCTTTTTAAAAAAGCTGATACTATTTACAAGGTAGGCTACCGCCGTGAATGGGCATCACGGTGGGAACAGGTAGGTTGAGCTCTTTGCCATGACAGGCACTCCACCTCAAAGAAGGTTAGGTCTGATTTCAAAACCCTGTCAAAGTCCACAACGGCAAAACAGGCGAATGAAGTTTTCATCAAAACTCAACGGCTGTGAAGGCAGCAGAAGGCTGCAATAAGTCTGTTATCTCTGATTGTCTCGATTTCCCCCTGCAATTGGACCCAGCAGAAGGTTTGTGAAGTTTGTGTGCTTAGTGAATGTACATCAGTAAGTACACTCTAAACAAACTCACTCACAGGCGTCTTCAAAAATGTCTGTCTTATTACAATGAATACTCTTATCCTCGACCTCGAGGAAATGCCACGACAACGACGATATATATATATATATATATATATATATATATATATATATATATATATATATATATATATATATATATATATATATATATATATATTTATATGTATATATATATATATATATATATATATATATATATATATATATATATATATATATATATATATATATATATATATATATATATATATATATATATATATATATATATATACACTTGAACAAGTTCCTTTAAAAATTGTTCAAGGGGTAAGATTGAGTTCTCTGATTAAGAATAGGAAAGGTGGATATTGACAAATTTCTAATAGTAAAAAACAATATAGAACGACCTAACAAATGTCAATAAAATTTCGAAATGTTTTGCTCCCTAAGATGACTAATGGAGGATATGTTCACAAGTTATTATATTACACGAATACGCAAAGTAGGACGTCAACTGAGCAACATTTCCAATCAGTTCGAGAGCCACATGATACTTAACCTATCTCAGCCAATGTTATCTTAGAAGTTGCAGTCTGCCCACCTTTGATTTATACATCGTTAAAATTATTAATACTTTATCTATAAGTTTAGTTTCATACACTTTGGAAATGAATAAACATAAGACTCAGTTTTTAAAATTTTATTTGTTCTTCGGGCACGTTATCAAGGCTATTGATATCAAAATTGGGGTTAATTTTATACTGAGATCAAGCTTCATGTTATTGATTAGTGTGCTTCAATTTTTATAATATGTTGTTAATTTACAATATTTTGATATTTGATTTTGCGATTCACTCATATTGATTTTTCACCTATTGTAGAGTTTGCTGGCAAAATTTCTCGTAGATGAAGCTAAAGATGTGCATACTCACAATTGCGCACTTAAATCCTATATATAAATAAGGTTTTCCACACATATGTTCAAAATAAAATTTCCTATTTCTGTTTTAAGAGCTTTATTTTTAACATGATTTTCCCCTTCCATTGGAGCTCGCTTCGTCTCAGTTCGACGGCTTACTTCATCACGTCAACTTCGACTGTCCATAGCTCGGTAAATCTTCGGATTGATTCTCCTGCCCTGTTACGCGTGCTGCCTCATGTGCAGTTCTCGTGTGAGTTGTTCATTTTGTACCTACTCATCTTTTAAATTAGTGTGTGGTAATATTGATGAAAAGCGATTCGTTGACCGTTTTCTCTTCTCATTAGCTGCCATCTTCTTTTACGCCCTTCATTTTTTACTATATTCAATAAGTGTTTGAATATATACGAATAAACCTTTCTAATTATACTAAGGTTTTCTGCGGAAATTTGTTTAAAATGAGAGTTTGATTTGGATAAACTTTGCGACGCCTCAAGTTTTCTTCCTTCATTGTGGCTATGTCTGAAGAGAGACAAAGTTTGATCGGAAAGAAAACAAAGAGAGATTACTCGGCCATAGGAGCAAAACGGAATAATCAGGTTAGTTAATATATTTTAATACTTAAATCTAATTTCCTAATTTCTGTGAGAATGAAGTATCAAGGTATAGCCCTAACATAGGAATTACCGGGTCGTTCACATGAGCAATTCCT
Organism: Ceratothoa steindachneri; assembly: GCA_963969495.1. NCBI lineage: Eukaryota > Metazoa > Arthropoda > Malacostraca > Isopoda > Cymothoidae > Ceratothoa > Ceratothoa steindachneri. Next base: position 95,749,143 of record OZ018326.1, read on the forward strand.
TAAATTGTTCGGTTTAGGATAGCATGCAAATAACACTATATTTTTACTATTAAAGGCATTCGTATATATATATATATATATATATATATATATATATATATATATATATATATATATATATATACATATATATATATATTTTTTTTTTATTTCGTATTCTGACTAACAATGAGTTAGAAAAAATAAGATTATTGTTTTATGAACTTCAGAAATTTTAGTACAGTTCCGAATCTAACCGAACTCTAAAATATTTGTAAAAGTTATGTTATGTAGTGAAAAATATAAAGCTTATACAAGTCCATGATTCAGAATATTGTAATGTCCCTTTCCCAAGAAAAACTTCAAATCGTAATCTTGATACAGCAGTCGATAATTAGAAGCATCAATATCTTAGATGATGTCACAGAAATAATCAATGTAAATTAATGATATTTATGACAGTTAATATATAATTAAAAAAAGAATTAAAATCCTGTAAGACTTTATAAAATATCAAAAAATAAAAGGTTATTAGCACAATATTAGCGAATTACTTTGTAAGGCGTATAACTGCTTGATCCAGTGAGTCATGCGAAAGTAAATATGTATTATCTATTTGGTTAGGTGTTTTTCTTCGATTAGTTTGAGTTGTTTGACGATTTAAGGCAGTTAGGCTGTTCGTGGGTTTCTTTGTTTTAATTGTTAATTTTAAACTATTTGCATTTCTTTCAAAATTCAGAATTTCGGTAAAAAAAAGGTTGGAATGTAGTTATGTTCCAAGGCTATCTTAGTCCTTTTATAACATTTCATACTGGCATTTTTAGGTAATGTCGCTTTATTTTTTTATAGTGTTTTTAGCAATTTCTACGTAATTTAAAAAGGAAATAAGTTATAAGCATCATATAATAACTAGAGCCAACACTCCCAAATTTAACCTAACCTCCGTAAAACGACAATAAACATTAAATATTCAAATAATGTTTACATTTGGAAGAATCACTTAGTCAGGCAAATAAACGCTATGCAAAATAGGTTGGCAATATCTTGCTGAAAAAATATTTATTTACTGTTATTTTAGTGTCTATAGAATTATATAAATAATTTTAGTTTGTGTTAGCGTTGGGTTTTAGTTTAAATATATATGGAAAGAGATTCAAGAATAGGTAAATCACTTTCTGAACAAATAATGGGAGTTACACAGATTGTAGTTGGGTGAAGGATTCCGTTTATTTAAAGCAAAATCCATGCGAGACGCCACGCCCGCATGCAGGGATAAAAGAGGTTGCAGTGAATGTTTAGTGGCACCAATATAGGTGACGTCGGTGGAAAAATCACCTCTTTAAGAAGATTATCTTTGAACTGGAACAATGACCTTATTCTGAATGGATTGAACAAAGTAGTTTTGCATGTTATTGAAGAAAATTAACATTTATGAAATTTTGAAGTTCCGATTTCATCAGTATAGTTTTATGGCCAAAATTGGGGAACTTATAAATAATTCTTCTTTAAGAACATTATATACTGCGTGGGATACATTGTTATTTATGTTAAGAAATCTATCTAAACGCAAAACAACTGAGATCGATAGACATTTTTTTTTTTAAATAGTGCTTAAGGGAACTAAATTCAAAATGTAATAGGTTGTAAGTAGAACTGAAATTATAAGCATAATTCAATAATTTGAAAATGGTGTCTACTTTAAATATATGAGAGCAAAACTGAAAAAACCTAGAGAAAAACCAGGGAATATTCATTTGTGGTAAACTGAGGTCAGGCCTAATCTTGTAATATTTAGGTCTATTTCATTTTCGACGTAAATAGGGAAATATTAAGGCTAAAATCGTCATATGAAGAAAAAAGAGAATGTACGAATTAGAGTGGAGCTATTTGTTCATTAACTCTTAAAGTCTTACAATTTTTCCCATTCAACTTTAAAATAAATAGTGTAATGTAACGTTAATGAGATCGTTCAGGAGATTATCTAAGGAATCAAAACTATTTAAAAGCAAAGTTTAAGTAAAATCACATACATACCTATGCCATACATATTTGTCAACGAATAACAGAATATAATAAGGATACAACAAAATCGTCCATAGAAAATAAGATAGAATAGGCTTGAGGAGCTTGTCAGGGTAAGGCCCTAATTTTGAAGAATGAACCCCATTTAACATGGTAACATATATACTTTTACGAGGTGGATTGTATTTTCGATAATGGGAGATGTAGTTTTTTTTCTTGTACCTTAGAAGAATCCTAAAGGCTTCATTAACTGGCATATTGGTAAAGAAGAAATCTACATTAAAGTTTACATGGTAGGTATTTTTATGTGAATTTTCCTTAATTTTCCGATTAAATCTTCAAAATGAACTGAGTGGGTTGAAGGTGTCAATTCAACAGCTTCCGCTTCGTGTTTTGATTTCTTAACCAAGTATTTTCTTTTCTATTCACTGCGGGTCATACCTACTCTGTATCTTTCCATGTTATTTCGAGTTCCCTTCGTGTTTTCTGTGATATTTATGTTTACTATCTAAATTTAATTTATATAAGTTAAAAATTGTGAGATGTATTTATTAAAAACAATCGAGTTTTAAGCATAGAGGTATATTGTTTTCAAATTTAAGCTAAATTCTTCTAAGTTTGTTATTGTAGTGATTTCCATTTAAATACCAAAGATCAAAATCATTTCTAAGTAATAACTTTCTTCTACCTGATCTAAGATTTGAAGTTGTTCCTCATTGCTCTCTCTTCCTCAAATTTATGGGTCATTAATTTCAAATTTAAAAAAGGTTATTTTCAATGCTAACTCTGAGAAGGGTTTGTGTTAATTATTTTATCGTTGAATGATCTTCTTTCGGAAGCAAGGGTAGGAATAGTTAAATAACCAAAGAAAATGTAACTTCAATATCTTTGATCAATTCTTTTTTTCTTTTTGTTGACATTTCAAAATTGATAAAAATCCTCTAGCTCTTCTTAAAAGAATTTCTGAGGGATGTCAGGCACAGTTTCACTCTGCGTCTCTTATATTACGGAAATTGGGAATCATAAATGACGATATTGCCTGATTATATACATATATAATATGTACCTAATTCTGTGGGCCAATGAGGAACTTTTAATTATATGTTTTTCTAGCACTCTTAAAGTGAATCACTCTTTCATGCTTCAAATGTTTTTCTTCAGCTACTAATACCATTTTATATTCAATTGTCGGCTGCAGCATAAATTGTTTAGGAACCGGAGGGTGATCATAAGTACTACATTTCTGCTTCCTGCCTCTTCCGAGGCGTAATGCACTCGATTGATTGATTCATTCGTTGGTATTGACTTTATAAAGTAATTTATATGTTACTCATTTGACAGTTATTGGATCATATTTCTTTAATTCTTTTTTGCCCCTTTTCTTAATAAAAGCACAAAAGACTAGATACTAGGAAATTCTAACCAGACGCAAGTTATCCATTGCTATCATATTGATCCCTATGGAATTCTTCAAATCTTTCCTTAATCTTTTCATTGATTGTAATTATGTTTTCTTGTTTAGCTCTTAAGGTTTTAAGTTTTTGCCTGTCGTTTATTCGTATTTGTTTTCTCCGATATAATGGTTTGGATTTTCCCTAAGTTTTTGTTTGTTTCATATTTTTAATGATACACTATGAATACTTTTAGTAATAAGATTGTTGTTTTTTATACTCGATTCTTTCGACAAGTTTTCCATTTTCCTTTTTTTGACTTTTGACTAAATGTATTTTTTGTACAGCGTCTTATTTTCTATTTTTGATAAGCTCTTTTTATATTTTCCAAAGATAAATATTGTAAAATAATTTATATTTTTGTTGTTTTTTTGTTAAGGATTTCTCGATTCTTAACTGAGTTAATTAAACGTGTGTAAGTTGGCATTTATTTAACTTTGTGTGTTAAATCTATCAAGTTTGTTCGTTTCAACTCTTTTAGCATTTAGATGCTGATTAATTCGCGTTCATTACATGTATTGATTCTTTTTCTCAAAAATAAAAGGGCAATGCCAACAATATAAAGAAAGTAATGAAAGCATAGGAAGATAAAGTAGTTGAAGATACATAGCTTCAGTTCCTTGAGTATGCTTACTCAAGGAACTGAAGCTATGTATCTTCCACTACTTTATCTTCCTATGCTTTCATTACTTTCTTTATATTGTTGGCATTGCCCTTTTATTTTTGAGAAAAAGAATCAATACATGTAATGAACGCGAATTAATCAGCATCTAAATGCTATGAAGGTGCCAACAGTGGGCATTGAGTACGAGATCGCGTGTCGTTCCTACATTTTTTTGTTGTATGAGGAGTATTACCGCTGCTATATCTTCCACACTCTTACGGAGAACCAATGCTGATGTAAATGATGAACGATGCTTCTTTACTGAAAATTTCCATGTGTAAATTATGTGATCGAACTCATCTTTTCTCCCATGGAGTTCCACCCACTTTCATCTTTTGAGGGAGTTCGTTACGTAAATTCCACCTATTCTACAATGATTACTACTCTGATTCCTGGTAACTTATGTAGACTAATTTAAATTTTCTTACCGATCAAAAATAGATTCCTTGTTCTTCCATCACTGCGTTCATTTTAGTTAGCATTTTGGGGTTACATTCTTCGGTGTAGGAAGAAATAGGTAGAGTTCAGGCAGAAGTCCACTAGCATCTTATTCTTTAATATCTCTTCGCATTTTCTCCTGTGACATCAAAAGGCTTTCCTTGTAAAGCTCATTAAATAGATGTATTGGGAGAGCTAATATCTAAAGAATCAAGGATATCACGTTTTTATATGAGCTTATTTGGTCGAATGCGATGCAGCGTTTACGAGATATATACGAATATGTTGTAAATCACTATAGGTCAGAATATTTATGCGATTTATTAATCATCTAACATCATATTGAGAGTTTTATTATCTAAATAACATTCGTTTTGTTTCCTTTCCCCCCCCCTTTTAGTACGCAGCCTCCTTTGTTAATTTTCTTTATCTTGCAGTGTGTGTAGCAAGTCCTCACTTAACGCCGTACTCGTTTAACGACGACTCGGAGTTACGACGACCCTCACGACCGGTCCGATATTCGTTTAACAAAAATCTCTTGAAGATACGATGCGAAAAATACCTTCCTAGTGCCAAGATTGCCGTGTCGGACTTGTTTGCACACATGTTTTCGTGTCTTCCACACGAGTACAAATTATTACATAAGTCCAATCAGTATTAGTCGAAATAAATAGAATAAGTGCCGATATTGAAGATACCACACGACTTCATTAATAGGCCTGACGCTATGCGTGACTTCATTAATAGCCTGACGCTATGCGTCGGCAAGGTTGTCGGTCAATGTGGAGGTTCGCTCAACGACGGAATAGCTTAACGATGGGACCGTTGGAACGGAACCTCATCGTTAAGCGAGGACTTGCTGTATATTACTACTACAGCTCTTGATTTTCCTTGATTATAAGTTGGTTTTATGGTTCTTTTTTCTCTCCTCGCCCTTTAATTGCTTGCATTTAGCTTACTGCCAGATTTGAGCTTGGAGCTGTATCATTTCTTTGTCATGTTTTGAAAATGGTTGAGGTAACTTTCAAAACGAATTACTCACAGATTCATATCTAGTCACATGAAATTTGAATTTCCTACAAGAAATCACTTTGAGAGAAGACAAATAGGATCTGACATCCTATAAACTTAATTTACATTGACACATAACTGAATTACTTGCAAGAAAATTTCTAGTGGACCCCCTAAGGTGAGGTTATCGAATTATTAACCACTTTCATCTTTAACTACCAGCAAGGCAAACCAAGGCTCTGACTCTCTTGATAAGGAAGGATGTGACCGCATAACTAAATCGAGGCTCTCTTCTCTTCATTACAAATAGGCCTATAAAATTCCCAAATATCAATATCGCTTATATCTTAGGAAATAATTGTCGCAAGTGTCTTTGATGTACTCTTTTCTCAATCCTCTTCTTTTCAACAAATCAAAATTACTTCCAAGTACATTTTTCCCTCAAGCTGTACATTTATAAATATATTAAGGTGAGGATGAGTTTTAATCATTATTTCATCTTTCTCGTATACTGAGATCAGACATGCATTGCATAATCGAAGTGACGAGAAAGCAAAGATTTTTAGTGTTATAAATATATCATTTAATTAGTTCTTTTACAAGGATGATATAAACGTTATAATTTAATTTGGCCCTGATCAGATCATTCAAGTTTCCTTAATAATTATTTAGCTGTGATTTTCTCCAGCAAGTTTTTATATATTTAACAAATCGATATTGAAACATTGTGGCCTTTGGAAATTACGGTAGAAGAGCCTGAGCATGTAGAGAAGACTGCACCCAAGACAGGCCATGGCTCTTCGTTCTTGCATGAATCACGAAAACTGTAACCACCACGTCAACTGTCCAGGTTTTATTTAAATCTTCCATCGTGGTGGTAACAAATTCTCTTCTTTCCTTTTCGGGTATCTGCCGCTAAACTCTGTCGGTCATCCCATTAAAAGTTTTCTCTCATGAGCATTAACTTAATAATTAGATGATAAGCATTAAATGTAACTATTTTTTCATATACAGAGATCGGTATGCATCAACAACAGTAAGAAGGTCATTGCTTCCTACTTCTTACTGTATTATTATTAGGCTCAATGAGACTAATGATATTTCCCCCACATTCTTTCTTCATGTCATTGGTTGGTAACTATTATAGCAGAGGGTCTCATTCAGGCTTCATCCCCGAGAAGTGGTTTTATCCACTTTTCTTTAAACACCCTTCATGCACACCTATAAAGGGCGATATTATCCAATTATCAAAATAGCATCAACTTCCTTCAAACATCCATTTACAAACAATCTTCTTTTATTTGGTATTCCAAACCTTTATACATTAAGACAGTCACTCTTATATATTCCTTTTACAATTCATGTTCTTTAGCTGTTCTTAACACCTCTGAACTTTTTCAGCGAAAAAACATTCATTCATATCTTCAAACCACATATCTATTAGCAACTCGGGTTTTTCTCTATCTAGCATTCTCACAAGCAAAATCATTTTCAAATACCTCTATTTGCTTTGCTTCAATCTCGATTTTCCATTTTTCTTCGATATTATTCAGAAACAGGAACACTAAATGAGGTCCGTAATTCCCATTTAAGTTTCCCATGCAGGCAATAGTTATATAATTTGCATTCACTTGTATTGGAATTGCTGGAGAGTTTTCTTACTATTCACTAAGTGGCTTTCAGTGCTTCACATCAGCACCACTATCATGTACGATACAGCGTAGATGCGTAAACTACCACGCAGCATAGACTATCAGATCAAGCCTATAACATTTTCACCCACAATCGTAATTATCTTTTATTTTATTCCTTTTCTTCCAGTCTTTACACATATTGGGTAGGTCCTGAATAAATAATTCCAAATCCCTCTTACTCTCAGACACTAGCATCAGCTCGTCAGTATACACCAACATAGATATAACCAATCTCCTTCCGTCAAAAATATCGCACACAGGCTTTACCGACCTTTATATCACATATTAAGCAATTTCAATCCTGTGCCATCTGTTATCTTTCAGCTGGCTGAAAGTCTCATTCCCGGATAACTTTCTAGACATTCCACAGTTAATAACCAAATAACTGATATCTTATAACCTACTATACCACCATTTTTACAAGGCGATTGTGCACTTTCTACAGATAACTAAACCTAAATTACCGATCTTCGGACACACTTTACTTACCCTTAACTAACCCACCTCGTTCACTATCATTTTGTTATTTTTCTTGCTTCCTCAATCATAACTTTGTCACAGAGCTTTTCTAAAACAATCGAAAGACTTATTTTCATATGAGTCATGGCTTCATCTATTCCCTTTCACCTTATAGAAAGACAATATCTTGCAATCAGTCAGTCTTCAGTAAGTATTCTACTTTCAATTGCCTTGCCACTCAAGCACAAGACCACTTTTAAAAGACAGTCAGCAGCACTTTTTAGAAGCTCAGGCACTCTTTAACCTGCTAGCGATGCCTCACATCTTTTAACACTTCACCAAGATTATCGACTTTTTTTGCATATTTATCAATTCTATATCGGATACAGCATAATTTCACTTCATCGAAAACAATGATATTACCGTTTTTTTAATCTATAATGTCAATTCATTTATTCAAAGAGCTCTGGCTTGTTTGGATTTCCATGAGTAGATGCCAGCTTTGACACGAGGCAAAAGCAATCAGAAACAATTTCTTGTTCGTCAGGTTTTTCTCCTTGAAAGAAACAACATAACAAGCTTCCCCCTACCAACCAAACAAAGGGGCTTTGAAAGTATACTCATCAGATGTTGAACAGATGAATTATCTTTGGCCCATGAAGAGTCCCTATGTTTGTGATTGGTTGCAAGACACAGGAATATTACCTTTGCAACTTCGCTAACCAAGGAAAACACTGGTTGTCTTTCAAATCATGATATTAATTTCATTATCCGAGCAGTGAAAATTATCCACAATTAAATGGGGTGGCTCCTAATATTAATTAATGAAGCGATAAGCAAATTATCCCCTATATCAATTTTTTTATTCCTGAATGTTCACACAAAACTCTATATTTTATCATCGATGCTCATGTAGCAAGTCTTCTTGAAGTTTTCCAAAATCACTTCTCGTTTATTAGGATTTTCGTTCATTTTTCAACCAAATGCTTCACTTACTGCTTTTATGTTAAATTTACCTACTTGTTTTACTCAATTTTAGCAGTCTTGTATACATTTATCTACATCTGTCATCTTAATTTTTTACTCCAACATTGTTCTATTCACACGTTTTTCTTTCTTTAACTTTCAAGCATTCTCGCAGTCTGCCCTCTCATGCTGATTCATTAACCTATTAATTTGGATTAAACTTTCTTCTACACCTTACTTGCGATTTCCCATCTAATCACTGAAGTATTTAGCCTTACAAAAAACAGTCATGCTCTCAGACTCTCATAATCATACAAGTTGGAGCTTCTAGATTAACCACACAACTCAGAAAATCTTTCTCACAAAGAGATAATCATCCATACATTTATATACAACCTCTGTTCTTTTCTATAACATGTATAATTATCCATCTCGCTGTGCTGCGAATTAAGTGCCACACAAGTTTATTTCAGCAAAGTAACCAAGAATCCTCTTTCCATTTTTATTCATTCATCTATTTTCTTATTCAAATCTTCTACAACCCAAATTCCAGAATTTTTATAGTCGCCATCAGAATTATTTTGGAATTTAATATAGGGAGAGCAGTTTATGCGTGAAGTAAATAATGGTTAGATGTAGGTAGTGGCGTTACTGTGTAAGTACGCGATATATGTAAGTGACAGCCTTTACTCTTTGAGTTATGGGGGAGTATCCGACCCTTTCTTACAGCTACGTGATTTGTTTAAAAGTAAATGGATCTCATTTGTCGGTTAGCGGGATATCTGAAAAACGCCCAGACTGCATCAAATGCACCGACCAATGAAACCTATCTCAATTTCTCTCTGAGCATTGCGTCCTACACGTTTGTAGCTCCACAAGTTGTTCCAATTAGGTTACAAGGGATATGTAACAGTGGTGGGATTTAAAACTTTTTAGAACAGGTTCTCTCGCTTCAAGTCTCACTACAATAGATGCCCTTACTATCAGTGTATCAGCCCGCTTGATATACGTGCAAAGGTTGATCTTTGAGATTTTAGCTTCTATAATCTATCAAGTGAAATTATTAACTTTAGTTATTTCCCAACTTCAACAAAATTGAGAACCACTCATTTAAGCTAACAACCGGTTCTTGGGATAAATGAACTTCCAAGAATAGGTTTTTACGAACAGGTGCGGACCGGCTGAATCACATTAGTGATATGTACCCTTAACTCATTTTCACCTTCCCTATTTCTACCACCTTTATAACATACGCCCTTTTAAAATATCCCTTGTTGCAACATACCCGTTGGTTTTCTGATTTGAAAAAAGCAAAAATAAGGAATAAGAAAAAATAGGATGTATGATTCTGTCAAATCGTGTATATATAATTTGTTTATATTTTGTGTCGAGATAATGAGAATCATTTTAAGCGGCTCATACTTTTGCATAGAAAAGGGTATTTAACCCTCAAGAGAATAGTGACCCTGCAGCAAAGACTCTCATAAGTACATTATGCACTTTTTTTAGGGGTTCTACGTATAAGATAAGACTCATTGCATTAAATTATTGACCAACTTTCGTATTCTATTTACATAATGGTAGCAGTTTAGAAAACCAAAATTCGGTTAAAGGAAGCTTTGGAAATATGAATGATTAACCTGTTGGCTTAACTAATTACCTAATCTCGTAAGACAAAAAGAAGCAAACGGGAAAGATGCTGTTTGTTTTGTTCTATATCTGATGGAGATTACAGATTAGAGCACGGGTCAAAGAGCAAGTTTAACGGACTTGGGGTTCGGCCCAATCGCTAAGGCAGATATCGGGCAGTTGAGAACATGTAAGTGAGGTTATTCCTTAGCTCTTATAGGGGCGAAAGATAGGTGTTAGAAATAAGATATCTTTGGTCTACTCACGTTATACTCTAGAGATATCATGTCTGAAAATATAGATTAGATTATATTATAAATAACTGATTTATATAAATACCATAAAGATACCAATTGAAATGCAGCCATCACTACTTGTTAGTGAAGGTCACAAATTTGCTCATATGTATTCAAAGATATATTTCGAATTAATGTGCTGAGTGCATGTTTATTTGTTTAAAAAGAAGCGGGAATACAAAGACTAATAATGTGAAGACGGCAATAATGAAGATATATATATATATATATATATATATATATATATATATATATATATATAGCAAACTGAATGGTATTATTTATTAAACCTCTGCAAACAAACAAAACTAAGACATCTTTTTCTATCCCCATATTTATTTTTTTGTCCATTTTTAATCCTGTCTGAGTAGTCACGTGCGCGTCTTACCGCAGTAGCTCGCACACACTGACTGTACCGATGTACGGTCTCCGCGGATTGTATGCTCCCGATGTGGTTTCTTTATCAATCATTTTGATTTCCCCTTAGTATCTTCTTACAAGGAATGCACGAGAGGATATGCGATTTCATGAACATTGCGAGTCATATGATATAGAGATGTCTTCTGGTAAAAAGAAGATAGAGAAAGGATTTAAATATGTTTCTCAATCTTTATTGTTAGGGTAATTGACTCTTTAAAATCTTAGTCAATGGTCACGCGCACAGGCTAAATAGAATGTTGTTTGGCTTCAATGAGCGGAAATAATTCTAATAGGATTCAAGAAGTTGAGTATGAACAAATCTCTTTATTTGTAGGCACTCGTAATCTGGATATCTTTGAGACATTTGATAATTATATTATTTCTTTATTCCTATTTAAACCTGGTATAAATTTGTATGCGAAAATAAATAGTAGCCGGAAAAATTGCAATTTTTATAGTTTATTTAGATTACTGGGCGTCTATATTTTTACTTGTCCCAGTTTACCAGCTTTTGTATGTTCTAATCGATCTATCTCATAATTTAGATATAATATTAATAAATGATTAGTGAACCCTTTATATATATATATATATATATATATATATATATATATATATATATATATATATATATATATATATATATATGTATATATTGTTGAAGACCACGGTATATTTCCCCTTGATCAATTTTCTTTGGCAACTTTCTATTCATCTTATACTGTCTTTTTATGTCCATCTTGTAGATGGACTAAAAAAGACCGGGTTGGCTCGTTTCCCTTGACATTACGCTCAAGTGAATAAGAAGAAATATTTCATAAAAACCGTTTTCTTTTCATTCAACCTGATTCAGACTCCACCATACTTCATCGGTAAAGGAGCAAAGAATATCTAAAGACACTCCGAAGATGATCGAATAGATCGAAAGCTTTGCAGTTTAAGTTTTTTTTTATCAAACGCATATTTTAAAAAGAGATATGAACATAGAAAAAGTTATCTACCATCTACAAGATGGACTAAAAAAGACAGTAAGAAGAATGGAAAGTTGCCAAAAGAAATTGATCAAGGCGAAATATACCATAGTCCTCCATAAAGTTTCATCCAAGAAAGGACTGCTACCCATCTACGCTAATATATATAATATATATATATATATATATATATATATATATATATATATATATATATATATATATACAAAAAAGCAACTACAAGATCTGCGGGTGATAATACAACCACCACAGGGCTATACCATTTTTATTTTCTGTCTTTCAAATAAAATTTGAAGACAGAAATAAAGATGCAGAAACCTGGTGTAGCGAACTATAAATATATATAGTACAAGAGAAAATAAGAATTGGATGCGAATGTGCAAATAAAACAAGAAACCGGAGTTTTTTAAAGTCAAGAGAGAGGGACATTAGAAGAATCCAGAATCAAAGGGAGCAGAGGGCGGCACAGTGAAGGCGATCCTTTACCGAGAAGAAAGAAATAACGCCAGAGGGTATGGTGACAGACTTTGGATATTACAACAAGATTCGGCCCCATGCCATACAGCAAAATCAGTGAAGGCATAGTTTGAAAAAAATTGAGTTTATCTTTTTCCATTGCCCGGAAATTCTCCAGACATGAATCCGATTCTCAGTTTATGGTGTATGCTGAAATAGGGAATACACACAGAGCCCATTACGACCAAACAGATACTCATATGCTGTCTCATTGAAGTTTGGTTCAAATCTAAGCGAATCAAAGAAATGTGCAAAACAATGATCGATGCCATGCCAAGATGTGTTAAAGCCCTCATGGATGCTGAGGTTGCCCAAACTGCTTACTAACAAATGTAGAAGACTTAACACTGTGCCAATGTTTCAAAATAAATCTATATGCAATCAATAATTTTTTTTTATTAGCAGTTTTGCAGAAAAAAATTTGAGGGGGGGGGGGGTAAAAAAGCTGAAATATGTCCGCCAGTAATATATATATATATATATATATATATATAATGTAGATATTGAGATATTCAATAGAAACCGCCGCAATCTTTGTAGTAAAATTAACGCCTGGAACAAATGATTGAACTTATCTCTTTAGAACGTTGGGAATATTATACATGTTCATCATCAGCCACTTCCTATATTGAATTACAAAAATTTTAATTAAATAAGTGATGCAAAGTTATATGAGAATAAATAAGGGCAACAATATTATAAATAAATCATAGTTAAGACATTAAATATATAAAAACGAAGCAATACGGAGGCACTAAATTTAATTGAAGGTAAATCAAGGGTACTGCGCATCATATGTAAGCCTAAACAAAATAGATTTACTGAACGCATAGAAACTTCAAAATTAGAAAAATGAAATATAAAATAATATATCATAGAAAAATACAAACTTTCTAACTTGAGAGAAGCACAGAAACCTAATGATTGAAAAATTGATTATCGAACACAAGTTAACTTTGACACTAGTTAAAATAAACGAAAAATGCACAACTAGCCAATTGATCAATTTAAGTTTCTTGTCATTGACTTTAGTGATTTACATCATCCTTATTACTTTTAGGAGGGTGGCGGGTAGATCAAAGATTAATGGGAATTATTATATGATTAAATTAGTGACCAACGATCAATTTATGTTGTCGCATTCAAATTAATACAAAATGACGAAATCAGAAACTAAATTAATATAAGCAAAATATAGAACAATATCTAAGATGAATCCTGCTCAAAAGAGAAACTGCTGCAAATTTATGCGTATATGCATATGTCTATATAAGATAAGTTGTGTTTGTGCTAATATCTGTCTTTGTATTTAAATTTATATCAAGATTAAAAAATAATGGTAGTATCAAGACATCGTTGGAAATTAAACCAGATAGTCAATTAGTTTAAAGAAGTTCTAACATCCGTCATTTGATAGTCATTTACGAAAATTTCATAGACTTGGAATGGCTGGCCTAGGAATGTCGTTGAAAGCACCAGAGTAAATATGTTTGAGGAATAAAATATATAAATAAGACTTTAAAATAGGATCTTGCAAAAAAAAATGTGTAACTTATTAGGCCTTTTCATTTAGACCCATATATACAAAAACACTCTAGCCTAGTGAATTTGAAACCTCCCTTCTAACAATCGATGAAATTGAGTCATATGGTTTATGGGTGAGTGCCCACTGGAGTTAAAATTCAAGTTACCTTTGACGCGGCAGGCATTGACTCTGATTCCTAGTCGATACAACCTGTGTTAAAGTGTTGGTCTCTAATGATACAGCCCTCTACATTATGTGGCTCAAAGTGTCTATCAGCGGAAGCAAGAAGAGAATATATTTCACTCAATGTTTACAAATAAAGAGAAATTAGTTGGGTATGTAGAGGTTGGAGAAACCCTTTGCCACATAAATATTAATCTACTTCGATTCAATCTAAATAGTCCTACAAATTTTCAGGATAGTTCTCCTTTCATCCCGATTTTTCATATTTTTATATATCACTAAAACCTTTAAAATAAGGGAAATTGAAATTTTTCAAAACGTCCAACTAATGTTATATGATTTCTAGCGTTGGTTTTTCAATATAAATAAGAAAATAATTCTAGATGTTCTTATAGATCAAACCTGGTACCTTGGATAAATAGTAAAATTATAAAGTGCATAAGGGAATGTAAATGGTTGCAGAAAAATTTGAAAACCAAAAAATAGTTTAAAAAATTGGACCACATACCTTTACTATCGTATCCGTGTATAATGCAAAATAAGAATTGAGAACAGGAACTAAGAAGAAAATATATTGTTGACAAAAAACGAGCAAATTAGAGAGTGTGTCGGACACGTTAAGGATGCTGATTGTATCGATTTTGACGATCCAAAAACTTAATTTCAAATCATCGGTTCTCAATAAAGCCTAACTGATCCACTTTAAACAATTAGAAAGCAAAGTTTTAAAATCACTTTGTAAAATTTTTAGAGTCTATTAAAGATGGAATAGTCGAACAGAGTTCAAAAAGGCAAATGTAACAGTAAATTTCCTAAAAAAGCAAAAAGACTGATCCTGAAAATTATCGCCCCATATTCTTTACTTCGGTCGTTAGTAAACTCTTGGAGATCATTGCTAGAGATAAGATCGTGGAGCATAGGGAGATGAATAACTCATTAAATGACACAACAGGCCTTTCAACAGGTATGCTCATGCTGAACTAATTTCCTTGATTTTTTTAAAAATTAAAGACCTAATAAAGCCCAAATCCTAGGAATAGAAGGCAGCGTAATAAATTATTTAAGATTGGTTGGAAAAGGTAGGTAGCCAGTTGTTATCAATGCAAATAAGTAGCTCTTCAGGAAAATAATTTACTAGCGGTCTTCATCTGTGATCTATTCAAGGACCCTTGTTTTTTTTTAATATATAAACATAACACCAGTTTATTATGTGAAATTTCAGCATTTGAGGACGAAACCAAACTTAATTATCATGGTGAGTGAAAACTTGCCCAAAGATATGGATAGAGTAGTAAACTGATCCAAAAGATGGTACTTAGCAATTCACCGTTGTCAAGTGTAAGGTAGTGCACAAAGTTTATAATAATCTCATAAGATATGATTCGGGTGGTAAATTTTTAAAAACAGTCAATACAAGAAATAATGTAGGTGTCTCAATCTCGAGCAGCAGAGTAATTGGCCTTAGACGGGCGATTTTTCCGTCTTTTGCACCTCACTTGACTTGAAAGGCTTCTCTGTCGTCCGACTTCGATCGCTCAGGATGATTGACAGCGATGGTAAAACCATAGGGCTTACAGCTGGGTGAGGTACAGAAACAGTCACAGGAGTTAACTGCTACAGGGTCAAATAGGGAGGAACTTACGACACATGTTTTAAGCCTGAAACATTAGAAGCTAAAGAGGCAGATATCCACGTAGATTTAAAGAGATAAGTTAGAAAGAAGCACTAAATAGTTTTATGAAAAGAAAGGATAACAAAACAAAAAGTTACCGAGACAAACGAGGAAGAATAATTAAAAAGAGACGGATAAATCGAAAACAAGTTAGTGAGTAACAGAAATATAGGAACAAGCGAGAGTAAATATGCCAAGGGAGAGATGAATAGTTAGACAGGGACAGAGACTGATGAATTCAAAAAAATACGCTAAAATGAACGATTTACTAAAGCAATTACATATTTTTGCTAGATATAATATAAATATAGTAAATTGACTGATTTTTTAGCCCTTTACCATCATACAAAGGTGAGTATGTTTTCCAAAAAATTGAAATTGGGACATATTGATGCTTAAGCGGATGATAATATCAACAAAATATGATATTTTGGGTGAACACAAATTAGGTGAGAACTACTTAGAGTTGGTTTAATAAGCTTTGTTCTGGAAACATGAGCATTAATATTGTACCTCAAAGGATGCCCAAACTTCTCTTATCGTCTGTAGTGAGTATAATACAATAACAACAGTTCTCTAACTTGTTTTTGCCTTTAAAATTCAAGAAGTCATTCATTATATAACGCTTATAAATGGCCTAAGGAAGGTTTAAAAGTGGAAAAAATTGTTTCACATGAATTAAATAAATCTCCGAAATTGCGATATGCTTAAATCTGCTCGTCGGATGTTGTGCCACAAAATACTGAATCATCTTTAAAAGAAATTTAAACCGTACTGAAAAATGGATCAATTAGGATAACAAAAGGAGTTCCGTTAAATTTATAGACAAGAATGAGAAGCCAAGTCTTATGCCAAAACCATGGTGGCAACCTGTAAAAGAACAACTTCTGCCCCCCCCCACCCTCAATTTATCGGAGACCACGTGCTATGGTATCGCGCCATGGACGACTTCATTCCCTGTTCGAACATTCTCGAATTTTCGACTTCTGAGCACGTGGGGAAGTATTACCCAATCCTGCGACTCGTCACAAGCCTCCCCCTCCCCCCCGGTGACAAAGAGTCAAAGAGCCACTATATCTTGCCCCTTGCTGCTAAATGATGAATCGACTCCGCCTCCGGGTTAAAATGTCTGAAGCTTATGATTCCTTTCTCCAAACCCCCCTTCCACTCCAGAATCGGGCATACAAATACTCGTGTTATTCTGCAGTTCGAAGAGTCCAGCCCGCACCTCAAGGCCGTCCTTATCGTCTTGCCCCGTGAACGTTCGTCAGACAGTAGACTTCTTCAGCCATGATTCAACCCAAATCAATTGGTAGCCTCTGTAAACGGCAAGTCTTTGAATCGAACCGAAGAAAATCTCTATAGATTACCTTTGAGGAAATGAAGATTCTTCTCTCAGTGAAATCACGAGAATCCCCACATCACCCATGGAACGTCATCTTTGAAGTTTGGCTATCTTCATGGGAAGGTTGGTTTGGATCGTTCCTCACCTGCCTCATTCGGATCGTCCACCACTTGCCTCATTGGATCGTTTCCTACTCGCCTCATCGCAAGAAGGACCTTCCTCGAAGTCATCGAGGACCCGTAAGACTGAAACCCTCTCCATTATTTATATTGTCAATTTCCCCCTTGTGATCTGCGCCTAGTAACATTAATCAATTAATTCTATTTGAGAATCCCTTCTCATAATTATTATCAAGAGACTCTTTTATTTTAAATAATTCCCTTTTCACTATTATTATTCTTATTTGGATCTGTGTAAATAAAATTATCTATTTGTTGTTTTATTTTTAACTAAACTTGAACGATACTCTCGGCCTATTCAAGTGAATCTCGCCAACCATTTATACACTCTGTTTGATTATTAAGGATTTGAAACCCACGCCTTAAGTGTGACATCCTAGTCGGTCGTTAGTCCCTGCGAACAGTCCTTCAACGGTTCGAGTTTCAGTAGATGATTAAGTCACCCCCCACCCACACACACACATAATATAGGAGTAGTGTATGGTGTAGAGTGGTTGCACTACGACACCCTCCCTAAAATGTTATGATAACAGCTTTTCTAGAGTCACTTAATATTTTCCATACTGATTACCATCATTTCTATCAATTTAAATTCAAATTTTCCTATAATAGTTTCCAGAATAGGGAAGACAATCTCTATTCTTATTAAATTTGTTACGAATAGACGTAAATAAATTTTAGAAATTGCATATTGTTACAAAAATTGCGATAGTAAATATTATTGATGTTAAACGCCATAATATACAGAAGGAAAGACGGACAAGAAGAAAACTTCCAGCTAACCAGTAATTGTTAAAATGTGTTATAGGAATATAAGATTCTATCCTAACACAATTCAAGGAGTTTTCAACCTTATTCATTGATTTCCTATGCACCAGATGAACAATCAATAATATGTGACTTTACAAATGAAGAAATTCTTTTTCGAAAATACTATAAAATCAAAGCACATGCAGTTATTTATCTTCCAGTGATCGTATTTCTCATGTATACTTACACAAGGAAGAGTCTATAAAATGACCTACTTTAATTGTAAAATTGGGGCTGGCTCAGGAACGTCGAAAGTATCGTGCTCGCTAGCATACAAGGGATCTTTGACTTGAGCTGAAGTATCTCACGGACATTTTTAGTTCCTTAAACTTAACGCTATGAACTTCATATTAATCAGTATAAAATATTTCCATTTTTAACGTATTGAATCATTTAGATTTTGAGTATAAGATGAATTCCATTCTAGTTTGAATTATTCGCCGCAATTAATAGTCACTTACTTGCTAGTGAGATCCTTTTGAAGTGGCTGTATGAAAGAAATGGTCATTAATTATATCTCCACAAGATGTTGATTCATTTTCATTTACAAATCTCAAACGATAAATCTTTTCCGTTTTTCCTCTACCCCGTTGTCACCTCTACTCAGTAGTCCAACCTTGTTACACTTCTCCTATCTTTGTCTTTTATTTGTCATGCGAGTTCTTCACAATAGTCTCACCTTTAAATCTTCTGATATTGTTAAGGTTTCTTTTGCTAGGCAATCTATCCATAGCTGTGTCACTTCGTTACTCTTCTTTAATCTGCACTCCTCCTTTTTTTCTAGTTTGAGGACCCTCTGCGGCAAAATACGTCAATAACCCTGTGCCGTCTGTTGTCTACCATAGTTTTTTACTACATGCAAACATCAAATTCTTTAATTCTTGATCATCTACAATCTCAACTATGCCTTCGTCAACCAAGTTTTACACCCTTAATATATATCCGTCTTTTTAGCTTTGGAAAATTATCCATCATTCATTTTCCTCATCACAGTTCATTGCGATTAAAGATTTTTTGACGTTTTCTCTTCGGTAACTGACAAAAGATGATTTGTCTATCTCTTATTTCCTGAAATTCTGACAGGTCTGTTTTTTATAAATAAATATTCATAAGGCCACCCGCATATCTTCTTAGACTTAGAGAAGGCAATTTCATGAGCCTTTATTATAGTTGGTGTCATAATAAATAGAAGATCTAACAATGAACTTCGACTGATAAAATATTTGCTAATAAATAAGAAAATTTTGTTAACTTTCCTTCAAGCAATGGCAGATTTCTCTGTGATTCACTATGGACACAAAATGATTAAATTATTGCAATTCCATACTTTCCGAAGCACCAACTCGAATGCAGTATAATTTAAAGATGTTGTCAGTTGAAATTACGTTAAATTTCATCTCCAATTTAAAATAAGCTGTCAAGTTTTCCAATATCAATTTAAAATGATTTGTTTTCTTCTATAGTTGATTTTTAACCTCTCATTTTTGGGGGGTAAACTTAAAATATGATGCTCATTACTTTAGGATTAATATCATTGAAATATTAGGTTGTTATGAAATTAATTTGATTTTAGAAGTTATAGAAATGCATCTTACAATTGTGAAAGAATAGAGTCAAGGTGCCTCACGTGGACCTCAGAAACCCACGTGGCTCTCAAACACGAGATCAAAGTACGAGAGAAGGGTCTTAAGAATCAAGCAAAGAGGCTTTCAGGACGCAGCTGTGTTTACTCATGGAGGTTTTCCCCAAACCCTGGAAGCAATCTTGCCTCCCGTCTACCATAGTGAAGCATGCGAGAGCGAGGAATGACATCTGTTATCGCAAATTCCTGGCTGGAAGACGTCGATCCCCCAGCTTCAGGTTTACCTTGGGAGAATTCCCTCCTTGGTCGGATGCGATTTTACCCCATCGCCAACCGGTATTTAATGCCAGGCTCACCCAGGTCAAGTTAGCACCGACCTCACTTTTCGATTTGGCTCCGTTTTCGTCAGAACTTCGTCCAGTTAATTGTCAATTTCTTTGCAACGGCCGTTCTCGTTCAACAGCGCAAGTACTCCCTCGTCAGGGTATTCCGAAGTAAATCTCAAACTATCTAATTCTCCTCCTTGAAATTTCCCTCTCCATAGTTGCCCAAGCATTAACTTTAGCAAGGCATTGACGCGTGTAGATCTCTTTTAATCCGGTAATCCCATAAAGATTTATTTGTATTTGGGCTCAGAGCAGCCTTTGAAGCCTCGATCTAAGTTTGGTCATTTACCTGCCTTAATATCATAAGGTAGCCTTTAATACAATCATACATTAAAAAAACTCTTGATAAAGCATAGCCACAATAATAAAAATAATGTAATTTACCGAGTTCCATGTTTAGATTGTAATTTATTCTATGTAGGCCAAACTTCTAAAAATCTTTCCATAAGGACCCAACAACTCAAAAATGCTGTAATTAAGGGATATCTGAATAATGCCTTAGCTGTCCACAATTCAAAGATGGGACACGGAATTAACTGGTCAAAAACTGATACAATAATCCATAGTAATGACTTTATAAAGAGAAATACCCTGGAATTATTTTAAATCGCCCACACAAAGGAGAGTAATCTCAACATTAGTCCAGGGCTGTTTTCGCTAGATCCAATTTTATCACTTTGTCTAAAATCCAACTTGCTAATAGCATTAAAAATTTGACCTCATTGGGAAATGTGCTTAGTATAAATACTGTGTGTCTTATTTTTTATCACCATTGTGAGTTTGAAAATGTCGAATAGACGAAAGTACTGACTACAATCTGTATTTTATTCAGTTTCCTTCCGTGGTACATATTCATATTTATATTTATCACCCGCTAACTTTAGTGATATTTCCCATAATGGGCACCACGCGTAACTTTATTCTCTTGTTCCCTTTCCTCGCTCATATTCATTTGGACTTTCAAAAATCTCTTGTGAAAGCCCACTCTACAAGACTTCGACGGAAATTTCTACATCGGTGTTTAGAGGAGCATGTTATTCCCAAATCGTTACAGCCCGTCCGCTTAAGAAATGAAAGTGAACATCCGTTTAGTGAATCCAGTGTCCTTTCTTTAGCCAAACACTTGGCTGCTACAAACAGAAATGAGTTTTCTCAATTTAAAAAGTTACGCATTCTGAAACATAACTTCTTACGTAATGTTCCATGTGTCTGGAAAACACTACTGCTAGACGCCATCTACAACAGGCTCAGAATAAAACTACATCAACTTAACTGCCCAAACAGAAAAATTAAATCGCCTGATAAGTGATAGTGTATGGAACAAAAATTATCAAGGAAATTGTGTTGTGAATTTATCGGATAAACCAATTCCTACAGATGTAAAGAGTGCCTTAGGATATGGATTGTCGTTTTTAATAAACAAAAAACCTCAAAGTGTCGACATTGCCGCTGATTTTGCTAGATTGGAAAAAAATAAGTACATAACTCAAAACCACATAAACATTGTAAAAGGTATTGTTTATTCAGTAGTGAGTAATATGTATAAAAAACTTACACAATTTTCCGAAAAGATTTATATCAGCACTTAAATCCTTAAAAAAGGACCAAGATTTGCACATTACAAAAGCTGATAAATTTAACACGTTTGATATAATGAACAAAACAACGTATTTAGAAAAAATATCCACCATATTATCCGATAGGTCTGCATAGCTTCCGTTAAGTAATAATCCCTTAGATGACGTAATTAAGTATTTTAATAGAGACGTAAAAACCAATTTAAAAATACACAAATCAATTATGGACTCTGTCTCTTCTAGTGGCTCTTCTTTACCCTATTTGTATGGCCTAATAAAAACCCATACACCAGGAAACCCAATAAGACCAATCATAAGTGCCACTGGTTCAATCCAATATAAACTTTCAAAATACTTACTAAATTTACTTTCTCCTATCTTAGGAACTATATCTCCCTTGCATATAAAAAGTTCCCTTGACCTTTGCAATAAATTAAACAATATGAGGGTAACATCAGATCTGAGACTAGTCAGTTTTGATGTCACCTCATTATTAACCAAAGTGCCCATTGATGACTTATTAGACTTCCTAGCCTCAATTCTAAATGCTCATGACCTCCCTTTCCTAACCAATACAATCATTGAGCTTATTTGTTTATGTATTGAAAAATGTGAATTTAGTTTCAACGGCAAATTCTATGAACGAGTGTTTGGTATGGCCATGGGTAATCACTTATCTCCCTTATTGTCAAATTTATATATGGAATTTTTTGAAACTAGGTTGATCCTTCTTTTTTGGTCTACTCGAATTGTTTGGTTCTGGTATGTTGACGACATCCTGGTAATTTTAAACAACAGTTTTGACATCGATAGTTTTCTTTTAATTATCAACTCATTGGTTCCGTCAATTAAATTCACCGTAGAAAAGGAAGTAAATAAGAGCCTTCCATTTTTGGATGTCCTAATAATTAGAAAACCACATAGATTTAAATTTACTGTTTACAGGAAACCGACAAATAATTTATCTTATGTGCATTTTTATTCATGTCATGCCAAAAATATAAAATCTGCTGTTTTATCCTCCATGTATCTTAGGGCTCTTCGAATATGTAGTCCTGACTATATAGATAAAGAATACACAGAAATTGAAGATATTGCTACCAATTTATGCTACCCAAAGTACTTTCTAGAAAAATGTATGAATATAGCCAAAAACACATTTTATAATTGTAAATTAGAGACAATAAAACCTCGTAAAAACCTATTAATTTTACCCCATCATGATAATTTTAAGTCTGTAATGCCCATTCTGAAACAACTTAATATTAAGGTAGCCTTTAAATACAACCATATATTAAAAAAATCTCTTAATGAAGCATAGCCCCAATAATGATAATAATGTAATTTACCAAATTCCATGTTTAGATTGTAATTTATTCTATGTCGGCCAAACTTCCAAAAATGTTTCCATAAAGACCCAACAACACAAAAATGCAGTAATTAAGGGATATATGAATAATACCTTAGCTGTCCATAATTTCGAGATGGGACACGAAATTAACTGGTCAAAGCCTGCTACAATAATCCATAGTAATGATTTTATGAAGAGAAATATCCTGGAATGATTTTTAATCTCCCACACAAAGGAGAGTAATCTCAACATTAGCCCAGGGCTGTTTTCGCTATATCTAATTTTATCACTTTTTCTAAAATCCAACTTATCTGATAGCATTAAAAATTTGACCTCATAGGGAAACGTGCTTAGTATAAATACTGTGTGTCTTACTTTTTCTTATCATTGTGAGTTTGAAAATTGAAAATGTCGAATAGACGAAAGTACTAACTCCAATCCGTCTTTTATTCAGTTTCCTTCCGTGGTACATATTCATATTTATAGTTATCACGCGCTAAATTTCGTGATATTTACCATATATATATATATATATATATATATATATATATATATATATATATATATAGATATATATCGGTTATACCTCGAAAATAATATTTCAAATTCTTCCAAATTCGCTGCAAGCTATCTGAAGATAAATGCTTGTCCCTAAGTCTCTTGTAAGTTACCTAAATGGTGTTTTGGTATCCCATGAACTTTCTATCTGGCAAAGTTTACCATGGAATATTACCTTATCTCTAACCTAACATATATGTCCCAAAATGTTAACCTTTAAATTAAGCTCTTGAGCAAAAACGTCGATCTCTGTTCATCAAAAAGAGGGTCCTCTTCCATCATCACTATCCACCCCCACATTTGGTAAGTTTCCCAAAGAAATAAATATTCACTGAACCTTGCACCATGTGATTTATATTTATTTAAGTTAATAAATAACATTCTTCGATATAAATGATGTGGAAAAAGATTTAAAAGATATACTTCTTTAAAACTGAAAGAGATTTAAGAAAGTGTAGCCACTGCGTAGTTAAATTATGGGAGAGCTTTGTTAATATTCATGTACATACATTATCAAATGAAGGATTTTTTTTTCAAAGACGACAATAATTTTCAACGACTTAATATATAATAGAATTGTAGTCCCATACCACAGTTGCTGCTCAATATCAATTCATGTGCATTTGTTTCCCTTGGTATATCCATTTTAACCTCCTTTCAATAGAGTCCTAAATGCCATAAACAGCAACTTTCTAAGGCATTCTTCTATGCATGCTTAAGGAGATTTACTGAGGCTTACCTAAACGGGTAGATTGAGACATCATATTCATAGAAGTTGATCAGTAGAAAAGGGAATCAAATAGAAGAGTGACTTTTGTGAAAGCTAATTACATTCAATGCAAGGACTGCCTGTCAATGAAATTTGGTTAGTTACAGGATAAAAAACAGCCAAGAAATACATATATACATATGTATACATATAAGATATGAATGTTTGGGTAAGAAGCACTCGGTATCTTTAGCAGATAATGGGATGCTCCATATTTAATGTAGTTACTGTATTTGTGGCCAATGCGATATTTCAAAGATTTAACGTAAACCATGTTATCATTGAGCTCTGATTAGGTAATATAATTAGAAACTTTACTTCAACTAACTCGGAATTTATATTTAGAAAAAAAAACACCTTCACAGTTAAAAGATGTGGAGAAAAATAGATTGCGGGTGTATGAATCGTTCTTCACTCTAATTAACCCGCATTCTGGTCCTCTCTCTCACTCTAACTGCAACAAAAAGGGGTTAGTTCATTCTGCACATTACTTACATATGTTACTCTTACTAATCACGACTGGAAATTCGCTAATGTTTTGATGAATTTAGTCTTAATAATTTTAAAAATAAAAACGAAATGATGACGGATTCGATGGATGAGATATTTCCATGACAAATATACATATATCAATATGTCGCGCTACATAGGAAAAAAATCGTAACATGTCATTAGATGATGAAAAAAGCTCACAAAGTGTACGTGAGTCAAAGTTATGCAGATACACCCACAACGGAAAAGTGAAAAACCGAGCGCTTTCGTCTTTATTCTTAAAAACTTTTTTAAGGAATGAACAGGATTGGGATCATAAAGAGGTTAAGGTGTAGGAGAGAGATAGAAAGGTAGAGAAAGATATTGTGTGTTTATGAGATGGTTATGACTGTCAGGTAATATGTGGCGATAATTACTGAGCTAGTAAAACATGATTTTTATATTATTAAAAACTGTGGTGTGAGCTTATTAAATTAGTTTGACTATTTGTTCTTTTACAATTGATTCAAGTAGTTTAATAATCAAAGATGTTAGAGTTTATCGTCTGTGGTTTATAGAGTAGTGACGATCGTCCTATATTTTAATGGTCGCTAGTTTGAATTTTGTGCAACGACCCTTTTTAATGTGATGTATTAAATATATTTTTTGTGCTTTTACAATGACTTCTTTTCAATTTTGTGGTTGGTAACGATTTTACCATATCTTGCCCAGGTGCTTTGGTAGATTAGAGTTTAACTATGTAATAACTATGTGATGGAATGAACCCGAAGGTCCACCTTGAGCCCCCTCCCCCCTTTCAAGCAGAGACCCCGTGAGCCTAAGCTAGATCTCTAAACGCAAGGAGAGAGAACTATTCTCGCGTGGGAAAACTTTAAAGCGGCTGGTAACATCTGTGTTTGATCTTAATATGTGGGGTGCGTTGTTAAATACTTGGAGAGTTGGGAAATTTATAAAGAGTGTGGAAAAATATGTGGATAGTGAGTTGAAATATGTGAAGACTGTGTGAAATGTGTTGATAGTGGCGTGAAATATATGAAGATTGTGGTGAAATATGTGAATAGTGTGGTGAAATAGGAATCCAGTATTTTAAAATTCTCAAATCAGAACTCGGTTCAATACTTGATACTCTGTTTAATTATAGCTGAGCTCTCTGTATTAATAAGAATATTTCCTCTTTTATGGATGACCCTTGTGACCCTGAAATCATCTCCCTAGGATCATCCTTCTAAAATATTAATTGGTGTCATAAGAACAGCAAGGTGATAATTGTAAAAGGTATTCTAGTTTACTATTGAGTAGCAAAGGCATTAATGGACAGGTTCCCTTTCAGTGAAAAACGATTTAATAAATATATTTCGACATATCTTATTTAATAACTTACTGGACTAAAACTTTTCTCTGATAAAATATAAAGTTTTTAAAATAACCAAACATCTCCTCCTCAAAGGCCAACCAGGGAAACTTCATCATCTTTATGTTTTTTTTATTTAACACCCTTCCCCACAAAGCTTGCAGAATGTGGATGTTACTGGTTTTAAGCTAACATACGTTAGTTTATTTTAATTGGTAAAAGGTATTCCTTTATTGTATGGTGTAGAAACATGCTAAATTATAAGAGCCCTGTCTACAAAAGAACCTATCTAATGTTAGGAGAGGTTCTGTTGTAGACCGTTAATTCTATTACTAAAGCGTGAATGTTTTGTAGACCAGCCTAAGTGTAAGATATAAAAGATCATCCTCACCTAAGAACATGCTAGTAAACATCCTCCATCCATAAAGCTTTTTGTTAAGGTGGATGTTCAGTTCATTCAATCGACTTGTATTTAAATTAACCAATGCAAGGAAAATTAACATTGATATACAAAAGAATCAAGGTAATATACCAAAGAAGATATGTTAGTTGTGGTACTATAAATACTGACCTTTTTGAAATTGCGCATTGCCTAACAATACTCACTTAGAGGTAAGAGCACTATTCGTTGAGCAAACGCTACTATGATAGTTTTCGTAATGTAATACTAAAGAAGGATACATCTGTAAATGATCCGAGTAATTTATTTGAATCCATACATCTTCAATATCCGTCTTCAGTATCCGTCTTTTATATCTGCCTTCTATATTCGTCATCTAAATAGGGCTAAATTTGTGATTTAATGAGATATACATATTATTGGAGCCCTCCACGTTCGAATGGTTCTATTAGTTATATATGTATTGATGGAACACTTGATTAAAAAAAATTAAGGATAGTTGATTTTTTCATTAATTAAGTGATATAACGAGACTAGAGTATAAGGGTGGTGTAAAATATTTTTAATTGCAGTTTATTCGCCTGTAACTCCACCTGAACTGAAATAGTTAAAGCCTATTCCTGTACAGTTAGCGTTTATGTAAAATGAGATTTCAAACCGATTGAAATTCTTTCGTATATTACGAGTACCTTGATTCTTTTGTATATCAACATGCATTTAAAAACTCCTGTTTCTTCTTTCATCGCTTATTTACGTCAAACATTTCTAGTCTTCTATTGTATTTTTATCGTGTCTACTGCAATACAAGGTCTCTGAATCTTTCTTTATGTCTTCAAAAGAGTTTTGAAGGCAGAAATTAAATATGGCGAGAGCCCTGTGGTGCTCTTAACCCCGCAAATATTGCATTGCTCTTTCTTTATATATATATATATATATATATATATATATATATATATATATATATATATATGGGAATCGTCACTCTCCCGTTTTCTCCCAGTGGAGACACGGAACGGTGACCACAAAAACATCCAGGCCCGGCACCGTGGGTCAAACTCGTAACTACAGCCCCTTGACACTCGTCTCTATGAAAAGCTCAACGGTTTTAAACTGCAAGATCTCCCCTACGAGAGTATTTTCAATTTTCACCAGAGGTAAGAAATTGGAGACTCGTATCTCTCAAGCTCGAAGGCCAGCGGGAGCTGAAGTAAGATTGCTAAGAAAAACCGTTGGAATAAGAACCTCTCTACGGCCCGTCCACAAGCCCCCCCTCCTACCTTTATCCCAGTGGGGTGAAGAGGTATAAATAACAAACACTTGGGAAAAACGAGGTAGAATCCGTGATTTAACAAAGCTACGAAGTCCCCTGCAAGAGAGGCTGGGCTACCAAAGGGGACTAAGAAACAGCTCATCCTCGAGCTAGTCCATGGTTATCAAACCGAACTTTAAGTTAACTTGTTTAAGCTCAACTTATTCTCGTCAGAGACCCCCCTTCCTTCTATCCTGGTGTATCCCCAAAACACTAAGATAGGCCTCGCCCTTGAGGAAGACTGAAACTAAGAAGAAGATCATCCTCGAGCTAGTCCCTGGTTATCAAACCGAACTTTAAGTTAACTTGTTCAAGTTCAACTTATTCTCGTCAGAGAAACCCCCCTCCACTATCTTTGCCCTTGAAGAAGACCCCCTAGAGTACAGTCCTCGCCCTTGAAGAAGACTCCCCTCCCCGAGTACACTCCTCGCCCTTGAGGAATTCCGAAACGGAGAAAAAGAAGCTCCTTATCGAGCCCGTTCCCCGTTTGTCACACCGAACTCTAAGTTAACTTGGTTTAAGAACCAAGTTCAAGTTACTCTAGTCAGAGAGACCCCGTCTATCCTGGTGCATTCTAAAGCGCAGGGATAGGATTCGCTTCAAGAAAACCTCCCCGAGAGTACACTCACTCCAGCACTCCCCTGAGTCAAGGTATTCAAGCCTTAGCGCATCGCTAGACAGTGCGAATTACTCGTCAGAGTAATTCGAAGAGGAGAGGAGAACCTTGTTTCACTATCCTGTGGTTATATCCCTTCCTGCCGAAAGCGTGTGGACCCCAGCTGCCTTACTCGCCAAAATAGGTGGTGGCTTTCAGGTTATTCCTTTGCAACCTCCATCTGGCCGGTCGGCACGCGTCTTGGAGCCAATAACATTCCCGAGGTAAAGTGTTCATTGAGTTCAAGGTCAGACTCAAACCCATTCCAAGGGGCATCCACAAAGGTAGTTGCAGCCAGTAAAGGCCATTAGAATTTTGTTTTTTTTAAATTGAAGTGAGTGGTGGGTCAACCATCACTATAATGTCAATTACGAGGCGTGATCAATAAGTGTTGCGAATTGGTAGGGCAAAACAGAGAAAGGGGGATACCTGTTTGTAGGGGTGTTAGGAAAAGTTATGACAAGTCAGGACCTGCAGCCGCACGCTTCTGTTTCGTCTATTTAAGAAGCAGTAGCTGATCGCAGATCGTCAGGCACATTTTTTTCAACAGTGGAGAAGGTTGAGCATCGCGCAGTGAACAATTTTTTACCAAAGAAGTTAAGAATGCAAAAGAGATACATGAACGCATGGTTGCAGTGTACACCGACACCGCCCCTTCCTATGCAACCATTGTTCGCTGGAATAGGGAGTTCCGCCATGATCATGAGTCCCTTGAAGATGACCGCCGTCTAGGACGCCCGTCAGACGTGGCCAACGAGGACAATGTGGCCCGTGTGGAGAGAATGATCCTCGAAAATCGACGGGTGAAGGTCGTAGAAATCGAGCAAGAACTTGGGATATCACATGGAAGTGTTATCAACATCATCTACGACCATTTGGCCATGACTAAGGTCTGTTCCCGTTAGATGCCTAGAAACCTTACGCCCCATGATCGATTTTTACGTCCTCAAATCCACTAGGCCAGAGATGCACAAGCTGCCCTGCGCGAGTGCGGATTCGAGGAGCTCAAACATCCCCTCTACAGTTCAGATCTGACTCCTAGCGACTACATTTTATTCCGCCAGCTCAAGGCTGCACTGCGTGGACGCCGGTTTGGGGACGATGACGATGTCCAGCTCGCCGTTCAGGAGTAAAATAAACAGCAGTCGGGAGATTTCTGGCTGTCGGGAATTCAAGCCTCTGGGAAAAATGGCTCAAGTGCATTAAAGTCGAAGGTAGTTATATTGAAAAATAATAAAACACTTTTCCTCATATCTCGTTTCCTTATATCCGAATTGCAAAACTTATTGACCGCCCCTCGTAGGTCAAGTTAGAAAGCGTTACTTAGAAATTATTGAAGTCCTTATTGTGTATTCAAATTCATAACATTTCTGTGCTTCATGTTTATTTTGTTTTTGTGTTGTAATTAAAGTTTTAGTTTTTTTAACAGTTTTGTTTATTCTTCCTCTACTTGCTACGTTAGCACAGGGAACCTTTAAAGTTTAAATAAGGCAAGCCTACAGATAATAATAATCAAAAATCATATATAGCACTCTTAGAGAGATTTCACGTTAATCAAGGAGTAGTACGTAAACAACCCATACGTACGAACGTGCTTCCATCACTCGGTCCTTCCATATACGAACGACATTAAATGTTTGGTGTCTACGTGTGGGGTCATACCAACCACGACAATATATATATATATTTATATATATATATATATATATATATATATATATATATATATATATATATATATATATATATATATATGTATATATACATATATATATATTATATATATATTATATATATATTATATATATATCATATATTTATATACATATATATTATATATATATATATATTATATATATATATATATATATATATATATATATATATATATATATATATATATATATATATATATATATATATATATATATAACGGGTGTTCCATTAAGACGGTTTGAACTTAGCAGTAAATAAAAGAGTGTTTTTGGTTAAACTTTATTGATTTCACTATTAGCTCATGTTATTTGAATTATGGCAATTATGTTTGAAAAATAATATCGCCGAAATGTCTGCCAAAGCTATGGCGGCACACCTCCACTCAATGTTAAAATTCTTTTATGACTTCTCTGCATAGTTGCTCCTCGATCTCACCAATATGCCTTACTATCCCATCCTTCAACTGTTGAATTGTTATTGGTTTGTTGGCATAGACCTTCCTTTTGTCTTGACCCCAAAGGAAGAAATCTAAAGGCGTCAAGTCACACGATCGTGGTGGCCAATTGATCTCGCTGTTTCGAGAGATTATGCGTCCTGGGAAATTCTCATTCAATAAAGCCATTGTTCCATTGTCTGTGTGGCATGTGGCGCCGTACTGTTGAAACCACAAATCTTCGACATCCATAGAATTCAATTCAGTCCATAAAACGTTGGTTATCATGGCACGCTATCGCTCGCCTGTCACCGTAACAGAATTCGCGGCATCATTTTCGAAGAAATACGGCCCAATGATTCCGCTAGCAAAAAAGGCACACTAAACAGTGACCTTTTGTGGATACAGTGGCTTTGCAACAATCGTCCTGTGATTTTCATCAGCCCAAATGCGACAATTCTGCTTATTAAGTAATCTACCAAAATAAAAATGGGCTTCAGCACTAATAAAGATTTTTGGGCGAAATATCATCATCGGCTTGTCTTTGTTCGTGCACTCAATTGACGAATGTACGGCGCTTGAAATGGTCATCAGTCTCCAGTTCTTTTTTCAATTGAATTTTGTAAGCGTCTAGAGACAAATCTTTTGTCAAAATTCGATGCAACATTGTTGTAGAGAGGTTCAATTCCTGCGCGCGATGACGATGGATCTTCAGCCACATTCTCGCGCACTGCAGCAAAGTTTTCAGCTGATCGGCGTAAACGAGCACGCAATGGCGTTTTCATATCTGCCACCAACCACTTTTTTTTTAATTTAAGAACAATTTTCCCAATTGCACTCTTGGTTGGTCGATTATGTTGACCAAAAAAATCGCGAAGTGCACGAAATGCGTTTCTGTTTGAACGTCCATTTTCGTAATAGGCCTCGATAACTTTAATACTTTATTCAATTGTTAATCTTTCAATGGTTCAAATTGCCAAAGAATGAAGTTATTAAATCTGAAAGAAAAAGAAAAAAATCATGTATATATGATTTTATATATATGATATATATATATATATATATATATATATATATATATATATATATATATATATATATATATATATATTTAAATGAATAACTCGCAAAGTAGCACGTTAGGTTCGCAATGAATAAAATGTCCTGCAAGAAAAATAAAAAGGTGCTTCCAAGTACTTTCGAACTTTATTCAGTTCATTCTCAAGGATAACTACAATAGAAAATAATATAATGAGGTTATTATATTGAAGCTAGTAAAAGATAAAGGACAACCTCTAAGACAAGAAATCACCAATGAGTACGTAGGAGAGGGACGGGTAAATTCACAATAAAATTCAGCTATAACAGGTAGCAAGGTTAAACCGAGATGCAAGAAAGAGGCAAGAACAGAGCCAAAAAGGTTAAAACGATTAACCGATAAAACGATAGTCTAAGGAGGGAGATTAGAAGAGACACGAAAAGTAAATTAAATTGAAGTGGAGAGGGACAAGGAGGGAGAAAAAGAAATAAAATAATGTTAATAGAAAATCAATGCAATAATTAAATTGACATTGGGTCCTCATAAAAATTAAAATTGTAATAAAAAACTAAGAATGTAAGTCAAGGCTAATTTCTTTAAGAATGAGTTTTTTTCATAACATCATTTTTAAAAAGGCCAGAGGAAATGTTAAAGTTATTAAATTGGCTTATACATGAACATTGAACAAGGTTTCTTTTAATTTAGTCATTTGAGCGAAAAATAAATTTCGCTGAATTCCAATTAATTAAGTGGTTATTTCTCAAATAATATTGTTAAATCCTAGTCTCATCGCCGGTTACAATTCTGTGAAATAAATCCTCTGGCTCTTTATCCGACTTGTTCAAAATTTTCAGGGAAAGAGTACCTGTTTTCCAGCAGACCTTTAGGCCAAAAGAATTGACACCCATTGGGCAGAAAGCTTATTGAGCTTCAACTCGTTGTCAATATTGAATAAACTGAACCTGCCGATATGATGAATGTGTAAGAATAAGAACAGAGAAAAAAAATTATTTTTTTCTCGTCCCACCTTCTCCAGTACCTCGGTTCTCCGTGTCCCGCCCCCCTCCCTGACTTCTCCAGTCCGCCGTTGACCTTCCGCCCAAAGCATTTCGCGCGAGGGCGAAACGCCATTGTCGCAGACGAATTTTGTCAGCCTCACGTCGCGTTCGCAGCACTGCATTTATCTGACCTATATACTGTAAAAAAATAGAACAATGGGAAGACCATCAAGGCGGAATCGCGATTTCCAGCTATGGACCCTTATCGCGACCGATGAAAATTATGGATGTCTGTTGGTGATGAATCTCTTTCCACGTCTAGATAATTTCGGAGAATATATTCGATACTTCGGAGTTCACAGGCAGATTTTGTCTGAAACCACGTACCAGTACGTTAAACGTTAACGTTTTCGTTATTCGAGAGGTAATCGACTAAATTCTCGTCCTTAGAAGAATTGAGCGATTTTTCGAAGAGCCAAGGAAGAGCCAGTCTTCACTCAGTGTTGTTTGTGAAGGTCGTTTTAGGCGCGCTTCAACCCTTCTCACTACGTCTTCGGATTTTAAGGATCGGAAAAGCCACACCCGAAGCATCCTCCGTTTGCCTCTTAAGGACAAGAGGCCCCATCTCAATTTCCAGAAGTTAAGGTCAGCGTCTTGTGAGACGCCCGCAAGTTCATGGTCGAACGTACCTCCCTGGCCCTACTCGCCGCACATCAAGGAAAAATGGATTTAATCCCCGGTTCATTACGCTCCTCCCACCTTTACCACGTCGAACTTCAAGGATTCCCTTTGCTCTAGAACTTGCATAATTGTAAGATTATTTCTTAATTAATTATCCTTCGGTTCAAGCTTAATTGATAGTGTCAATCATCTTCGCCGTGAACCGTCAATATTTAATTGCATCGCCATTTAATTTGCTCTATATGTGTATGTAAGCTTTAGTTCTATTAAAGTACATTTTTGTAGACGTTTTTGAATATTTCTTGGCCAAGCAACTGTGTATTTAAAGCACTCTTAAAACCATCCCTAGGTGGAGTCTTAATTTTAGTCGGCCAGTAGGTCAATGTGCGTATAACAGCGTACAACTGGTCATACGACAAGGGTCAATTTTCCTGCTATTATTTTACTCTTAATCTATGGGTCTCTTTAATTTCCTTCCCTGACTAATGTTGACGCTATGTCATTGGGAATGTTGCCTTAAGTCTCCTCCTTCCAACCAGAAATCAATTTATCCATTTATAAACATTAGCATTTCGGGAGGCAATGTCTCACCAAACTCTCATCAATTATTCAATAATCTCAGCAGAAATTTGATGTTTGACCATCCTTTAATTTTAATAGATTAAAAAGAGAATTTAAAGTGCTCTCATCATTCAACATGAAATAATATCTATCTACGTAACTACGAGCACATAAGTAGAAGTTTAAATCATTGTAATTAGAATTTTCAGTGGTTGGTATCCCATTTTCTTGTCCTTTTGTTTTTCTACGAACTTTTTAAGACCACTCTTTGAGTTCTTAACAAAATGCATATGCATATATTTAAGTAGTTCTATGTTATTATGTATTTCCTCCGGTAATATTGTTTTTTATTTTCATATATTCGATGTTTTTTTATAATTTTACGCACTTTTATTGTTCTTTAATTATATATTTTTAACTATTATGTTGATTAATATTTAGATATTATATAATTAATTTTTAACTTGTTTTTTAGCTTCTGGGATTTAATTTCGAACTTATTAATACTCTAATAAAGATTAATTAAATTTATTAGCAGTTTTTAATGTAGATTATTTTAAGACATATAATACTGGTTTGCAAGGTTATTATTATTCTCTTCAAACTATTATTAAATTTTGTGGTAGTTTTATGATTACATTTTATCCACACTTGTTTATGTTTTCACTACTTATTGTTTGTTCAGTGTTTGTACTTGATATTCGCAATCTTCTGCTCACTCCTGATTGTCTTCAATGTGTTGCCGTCGAAGGTGTGCAGGCTGCTTCCTGGAACTAAGATAGCATTCTCCAGCTAAAGTTTTTCTACTTCATTTTGGGCATAATTACCATCATATGTCTCTTTTTATTTTCCTTATTTCTGGCCATTTACCTTTTTCCAAACAAACAATTTATTGGCCCATACAGGGAGACATAAAAGGTCATACATGGTAGGCCATATTTAAAATAAGGCTAATTTGGGTGGAAACCTCTCTAATATTTGTAAGCTACTTTAACATTCTTTTCTTTTTAGGTATTTGAGTTTTTTCTTCATAATTTCTGTTTGGAGAGTTGGAAACTTCTTGTGGTAGCTTGTTCCAGACTTACACAATACGGTGGCTGATTGCAAATTTTTCCGCTGTCGTTTTGAATTTCTAGCACATCTTTTTCTTGTGTCCTCATGTTGCTGTCACGCCTATCAAATTAAAATTATTTTCTGCAGTATCGGGCATATTCCCTACTAATTCATATTTTCCTATTTGTACTTCCCTTTTCATTTTATGTTCGAGGGTAAACAAATTAAGATTTTTAAGGCTATCATTTTACCTAAGATATTTTATTCTCCTTTTAATTTTTGTATAACGACGTTGTACCACATCTCTAGTTAATCATGGAGACCCGAAGGGAGCAGCATATTCTAATATAGGTCTGACTAATGACGTGTATAGTTTTAACATTGTCTCTGAATTACGTGTTGATACGGATTGCCTGATAAAGAATGAGACTCTTGTTGTTTTATTTCTAATTACATCTCACTGGCTGGATGAATTTAATTTATTATCTATTTTAACTCCTAGATCGACCTGCTTTTTCACTTTGATATTCTCGGTATCTTGGATATAGTATTTAAATTTATATTATTTCTTTTGAAATGTAAAACGCCGCATTTGGCAGCATTAAGCTTCATGCCAGATTTGTTGCACCATTTAATTTACACATTCAGGCAATTTTGTAAAACCTTTGAGTTTTTCTTATCCTTTATTATCTTCCCAAGTTTATAATCGTCAGCAAATGAATTTACTTGACAATTCATTCCAGAACCTAAGATGTTTATGAAAATTATAAAGAGTTGGGGTTTCGGAACGAAACTATGGGGAACTCCACTAGTTATTGGCAGCCAGTCAGATGTTACCCCATTTAAAATAACCCTTTGCTTACAATCCGTCAACCAATTTTCAATCTAAGTTATCGTTTTCTCATGGATACAAATAGCTTTTAGCTTTGAAAGATGGATGTTACACACGAGTTTATTAAAGGCTTTTCAAAATCTACTAGAACCTAAATCGAGAGCTTTTGCTACATGTTCCTAAAATGTCATCAGACTAGTGACACAAGATCCCCTTTTCCTGAAACCATGTTGGCTACATATTCACTAAAATTGATTTCTCTCAAAATGATTGGGAAGTTTTAAATCAATAATTGACTATATTATTTTATATATAGGTGAATTTAATCTTACTGATTGATAATTCTCCTAGCTTTATCAGAACTTAACCATTATCTCATTTATTTTGGGGATGTTATCATTGAAGGTTTCTAAGCTCTTTTCATTTAAATTCGGAATATTATTGTTAAAATTAAAGCAAAATTATTATTCAAGGTAGTCGCTTTTTCGAGATGATTTTGAACTAATCTGTCGTTATGTTTTAGCATTTGAAATGACTCTTTGTTTTTGGTTCTATATTACCTATCAAGTGCTATCAGATTATCGAGTAACCATTCCGCCAATCTATTTTCGTACCTGCATTTAGCTGCATTAAATTTTCTCTTTATCTTCCCGGGAGGTCGGTAAAGTTGCGCACTAATGACTGGTCTCCTTTCAACCAATTATAAAGTGACCGTTTCCATCTTGAGTCTTAAGTTATTGGTTAATCCAAGGTTTGTCTCTTGAATCTTTAAAAACAGCTGTGAATCTTCTCATCGGGGAGGCGAAGAGTCTGAGGCCCATATCCTTTACGCTGAGCAGAGAGTCCTGTCCTAGAATGTCTGGCTTGAGCGTAATTGGTACTTTGTGATTCTCTCTTCTTTTTGGGGCTGTTGGTTGGTTGCTGTGTAGGTAGTTGTGAATTCCTTTTCTTTTGTTGTCCTTTGTTAGTTTTGCTTTCCTGAGATTTCTTCTAGGAATTATTTTGACTTCTGGACACTTTTCTTTGCCTCCCCCCGTTCCGTTCCTTTATCTTTTACTGTTATTTTTTCCCCTGTCTTTGTCTATCAAGGAAATTTTCAGTATTTCATTTAATGGTGGATTTGAGGGGAACCGTCGCCAAAGGACTTCTTTTGATTAAATAAAGTGAGGGAAACCAAAGCTTCCTTTTTAATTTCCAGAGTGCGTGGGGTTTACGATGTGCGCATATAGTATTAGCGTCATTATTTCCCTTACTTCTTGGTTATTATTTGCTTGTGAGCGTAATTTGGAATTCAGTTGAGCCGCAGTAGTTGTCTATTCCGCAAACGTAGTCCTGAATAGGGGATCTTTCGTCTGAAGAACTTTGCTCGAAAGGAACTGTGGTCTAACAGGTTTTCAAACTAGATATTATAAAAAAAAATAGTATTATCCAAGAGTTATTCTCTTTTTAATGAAATTAACAAAGTTTCTTTATTTAAAAAAAAACTTTCAGAATAAAACCATGTTATAAGCAAAAGTCCGAAGGTAATTCACACTAATTAATTGACGCAGGAGATTTTGGTTACCGGTTCTGATTCATCAAAGGCAGAAGACCTTCACAATAGCGTAAATTTTTTTCAACATATAACAGGTCAACAGACCTAAGTCGCGTCTCTCAAGTATTTAAATAATTATAAAATATTTAATTAACAAACGTATTATCATTTGACAAAGGTATTATACGACTTTACGACCTTCAAAACTTTGAAAATATCATTGAAAAGTTAAATGGTTACCATTCGACCGACAGAGTAACTCATAGAGTCACACGCAACTAAAAACCACCCATTAGTCGAATCAGTTTATTACATTGAAGGACTAGTTTTGGTAAATACTACCATGTTTAAGCTTACAATGAGAAGAGTGATACACAAATGCTTTATATATAAACTTGCTTTTACAGGTTAATTGAGTCATTAAATGACTTCAAGACGATTTTACAAAGAATAAGTATTTATAGATAAATAGATAATGGATTCATATATATATATATATATATATATATATATATATATATATATATATATATATATATATATATATGTATGTATATATATAATATATATATATATATATATATATATATATATATATATATATATATATATATATATATATATATATATATATATATATATATATATATATATATATATCACTGCTAATTCCTCCATGAATGCAAGGCATGCACTGCAGGCCTTGTTTTCACAGAATCGCGTGTTGTATCTTGTAAGCCGTTGACACTGCAGTAAAATTTAAATATTATATCATAAGATTTAAAGGATAATTTTCCCGTAGCCTGGCTTTAAGTCAGAAGAGATTATATCATCATTCAAAGTTTCTATATGGCTACAGAAAATGCTCTTGATTACCTTAGACACTAAGACTGTTTGTTGCGTACATCAGCCTTCCACCCGAGACTATTAGCTTTTAAATTTGTGTCTGGGTACATAAAAATGGTTTTATTGCTAAGGACAATAATATTGTTTGTTGCGTACATTCTTTTGCTGACTATAACGTATAACCCTTTTAGTTTTTGTAGCTAAAATACATGAGTTAAAATGTTTCATAACCAGCGAAAAAGTTAAAAATACATATTTATCTTTCAGATACAACAATTTTATAAATATGTATGTATAATTTTGTGTTATAATTAACGTTATTGTTGAAATAGAGAATGCATGCATTTTGCAAACGCATGCAGCCGCACGTGATATCTGGCAACTATGTACACAGACGGTAGGTTGAGGGGCTGAGGTATCTAAGATTTTTGGGGGAGTGAGGGCACTGAGAACCAGTTAGTTATACAAGCCTACCAATTGTTAAACGAGTTTATTGTTTACTTATTTTTGTTCCCATAATAACGGACGACATATTCAATGAATTAAAGTGTAAAAGTTTAGCTCATAGTAGATTGATGAGAAAAAGCGCATTGTAAATAATGGGAGACCGATGCCAAATTTGCAGTTAAGTAAAGAAATAATGGATTTAATCGAAAATTTAACACTAAGATGTATGATGAAGTTCGTTGGTTATGTATCAATAATTCCGATAAAAATTTTTACTGTTAGTCGTGTTTATTATTTTTAAATGAAAAAAATCTGGGTGGAATTCTGTTGACGGTGGATATGACGAACAATGCATTTGTTGATTTCAGAATATTTGGAAACTCAAAAAAAATTCATTTATTTCTTGGCAAAGAAAAATCAGCCAGTATTTTAGCCATAACGAGGAATTCAGTAAGAAAAGAAAAATATTGAAACGCTTAATTAGGATTACATGCTTTTTAGGTATGCAAGAGTTAGCATTTCTCGGTCAAAATGAGGAACTAAACGCTGATAATAGAGTTAAATATATTGAGTTAATGATATGTATGGAAGAATTTGATGTAAAGCTTCAGAATCATTTAAAAATTGCGACAGTTTCAAGAGTCGACCATCTGCTATTCAAAATGATTCAATTTAATCTATTAGTTCAGTTTTCTTAAGAAAAAATAAAGATGAGCTTAATGAGTACATGTACGTCGCGATTTTATTAGATGAAATATCTATGTCAGCTGTTTATCACAACTCTACTGTTGTGCATTATGTAGATAAACATGTTGATATTTCTGAACGATTTATCAGATTCAATGACGTCAGTAATGGCAGAAGTGCTGCAGCAATTTCTGACTTATCTAATAGACAACTATAAGAACTGGGCTGTTTAAAAAAAACTTGTTGAACAATCTTACGACCGACGGTCTGCCGTTTTAGCCTGCGAACTTAATGGTGTTCAAGTTAAGATTAAAGAATTTGTACCAGAGGCAGTTTTTTTTCACAGTTAAGTTCATAAAAATAACTTGTTTTATCTCAAGCTGTTGCCTAAATTTCTGTCTGCAATAAATTTTCTCAATATTAGGAAGTTTATCATATTTTTTTAAGAGTTCAACTAAGCGAACAGCAATTCTTGACAAGGTTGTTCGAAGGTGTTTCCCTAAGGTAGCTCCTACGGGGTTGATATATTATTCTAGGCTAATTGCAATGTTAAGGAAGATAAAGATGGCTTAATGGATCTTTTTAAATATATTATTGAAAATCCAAGAGAGTTTGGCGAAAAAAACAGCACGTGTTGCGTGCTGGTAGGCATCAATATATTTTATTTTAATTTTTTATTACAAGTATTTTCTGCGATTTTTCGTTTCTTTGAATATCTATTTGATGTGTTGAAAACAAAATCCATGGATATTGGATATATATCAATGACCGTTGAAAACACTATAAAGAAAATTACACAAATGAGAAGCTAAAAAAATAGAGATACGTGGAGTTTGATAACAGGAAGGTGTGGTGAACCATCAAATAAAACAAAACAGAATTATTCCCTAATAAACAAGTACAGTCAATTATATGATGACATATTGTATAAAATACTTATTCAAATGAAAGAGCGTTTCAGTTCAATAGAAAATTTAGAATACAATGACCTTTTCGATTGCATAAAGTTTGAGTTTTATGATATTACCTTCCCAGAAAAAGCTTTTTAATCTTGGGAAAAAAAGCTACAGTTCCATTTGTGAGTTTCTTCGCCACTGTTCTGAATGGTGTGTTTTATATTCGCACAAATAAATATCTTGCGAAAAAGAATGTTACCGAACTCCTTAAATATCTACGTGAAAATAAAATCGACAAAGGTCTACATGATATATACGAGTTAACAAATTTGATTCTAACTATACCAATAACATCAGCAACATTTGAAGGATAATTTACCGCTTTTAAAAGAATTAAAAGATACTTAAGAAGTTCCCAAATTGAAAACAGGCTTTCTATTCTTGCTCTTATTCAAATTGAAAAATATGTTATAAAAAAAATTATGGATAATTGAGAGAACTTTTATAAAACAATAATTGAAGAATTTTGCAAGAAAAGAGGACGAGTAGAATTTCTATATAAGTAGTGTTTCGCCATTACCTTAGGTAAGTTAGAATTTTGAAAAGCTTTTGAAATATTTAAATTTTTTTTCTAAACTATTAATAAATTTGTTGTTATACCTTTGCTTGATTAAAAAATATTGCATTAAATACTATCTTTCAAAAATGTGTCAAAAAGTTTATGAAAGCTATTATAACTTACTAAATTCTATATATAACAATAAAACAAAGTTTTTGTGGAGACGTCACATTTTCTCTGTATTTCATAAAAGTGCATCCCTAAGGAATATTTATTACCTTTTTTCGGAAAAATCCGTGCCGGAAAGCGATTCGAACCATGCACATTGAGGCCGCGAGCCCTGCTTTGATCACAATTAAAAGTATGCCTCTAGTACACTATGCTACGCAGAGAACAAAAAATCTCTGAATAGAATAGCTTTTAAGAAACACTTCCGTAAGTTCGAACGGGGACTGTGAAAGAAATAGAAAATTAATTTGGAATTTAAAGAATAAATGAGGAATAGTTAAACGCGTGTTAAATATTCAAATGTAGATATCTCTCAAAAAAGCGCGAAAGAATGATAAAAATGAGTCCATTAAACCACATTGAAAAAGAAAACGGAATAATTTTTCCCTTGTAGCAATATTTATTACCCTTTTTCGAAAGATTCCGCGCAGGGTAGCGATTCGAACCAGCCACACTAAGGCACCGAGCACCGATTTGATCCCAGTTAAATGTATGCCTTTCAATGTGGTTTAATGGATTAATTTTCATCATTCTCTCGCGCTACTTTGAGATATATATATATCTCTCTCTCTCTCTCTCTCTCTCTCTCTCTCTCTCTCTATATATATATATATATATATATATATATATATATATATATATATATATATATATATATATATATATATATACATATATATAGATATACACTCAGATGGGCCGAGAGGGCAAACTGTGTGTGTTAGGCAAGGGATTAAATGGGAGAGTAGCCCAAATGCTTTATATAGGTTACTTTTATTTCAAGGGTGGATTATAAGGAAATTATCATGGTTATAAAAAAATATTGCAACAAATTTTTCAGGAAAAATGTGCTGCGAAATTTTAGAGTTGTGGGTAAATTTTTCTCATAGCAAGAACTTGCCATTAATAAGATATTCATCCTAAATGAAATTAAGACTCTAATTAACAAACTTTGGGCTATGGTATGTTAAATGCCCCTCCTCACCCTACCTAGTGGGAGGAAATGCTCCCGCCCTTCCACGACCCGACTAAGTATGGGTGACTAAAAGGTGTTTCTCGACTAGCCGGCAGAATTAGCACTAGACAAAAACAAAAGGGCTGAGAAGGACTTCTTAAATCACGAGCTAAAATATTGCTAGTAAAATGGTGTTTTTAGAAGAAAAAAACAACATTTTAGTTTAATTACACTGATGATTAGGGCATTTCATGTTTCCTAAGCTCACCTAAATGATCAACACTTGATACACTTGTATAGCAAGATGTAAAAGCTGCTAACTTTAATTCGAATTGGTCCATTTTGTTTTTATATGACCAAAATTCTTTCAGATTTGTTTTTGAATGACATTCTTAGAGATTTCTGGCGGCAAACTAGGTTCGTAGTGCAGACACAAATCCCCCTCAGGGCATAGTCTTTTGCTTCTCACTAATAAACTTCCCTTCTCTAGTCCTCGTTGAAACTAACATGCACCGTATCCTTGCAAAAATAAAAAAAGGCATTGACTTTGTTCAAGCTAATTGCAAATCCCTCTTCCTCTGAAATCCCAATGCATTTCCCCTATCTTCCCAACTGACTTCTCGTTATTCTTCTCTGACAGGAAATTCAATATCTTTTCTGGCATACGATCTGCTTCTATTCTTCGCCTCGTATGAACTCTCTCTCCTTTACTCCTACAGTCGAAATTTCTTTATTTTCGTTAGTTAGTGTTCCGAAGAAATTGACTTATCTCCTTTTTTCATCTTAAAAGACCTTTTCTCTTCTAGATTTATTTACCTCCACCTTCATCCTATTCCTTTACCTTACCTGAACGATATTTTCAATATCCCACTCTCTTGTGAAAAAGTACGATCTGACTTCAAACACGCTGTTGTTTGCCTTATCTTACAGAAACAAAACTCGAGCCTGCAAGCCAACACCCAATCTCTCAACTTCATTTGTTCTCTAATATCCTGGAAATGTCTATATTTTGCTGGAATTTTTGATATTTCAGTTTGATTCCCTGAATTCGTGAATGTCTCTTGAAAAGCCCTCGACTGGCTTCGCTCGTATTTAATCTATTTAAATTGTCAAGAATGCGGAGGTGTGTTTTGATGTTTCAAAATGTTCAGTTTTGGTCCACCGTAATTCCGCATCTATCTTCTACCTCTTGCTATTATTATTTATCTTTATGTATCATTTCATTTTTCTACTGATAAGATTTAAAGCTATCAATCCGCCGCACCAGCCTCGTTTGCTTAAACTATTAGAAAGCAGCTACACTCCGCTTATAACATCATCACACAGTTTCGTTCTGGTAAATAAATATCTGAAATCGATCCATGAAAAAGCCTAAGTACTACTTGTAGGCACTTCTTGTATCGCGGATCGATGCAAAACTATTATTACATATAAATATCGTAGTATTCTGCAAATCTATTATTCGATATATCTGAAATCCAACCATGCAAAAACTTAAGGAAACTTGTAGGCACTCCTGATATCGTGGTTTACTGCAAAACTATTATTCCATATAATATGTGAAATCTAACCATCTCGGTGGTAAAGTTTTGCTCCTGCAACTACCGTGTTTAATGATATGCACTGGTTCCTCATTTGAAACAAAATGAACTTTTAGGTAAAACCACATTCATTTTTTCAACCTTTTACTACGTTAGATTATCATATATGAAATTAAACGCTCATTAAAAGCCCTTTTATTCCTGCCAAAATCTTAATAACCTACGGCGCAGTTTTTAAGATACAG
Source organism: Ceratothoa steindachneri (assembly GCA_963969495.1). Lineage (NCBI taxonomy): Eukaryota > Metazoa > Arthropoda > Malacostraca > Isopoda > Cymothoidae > Ceratothoa > Ceratothoa steindachneri. The sequence goes on from OZ018326.1 coordinate 95,793,075, forward strand.
GGTGTTATTTTAAAAAAAAATAATAAAGTTTTCAAACCCAATTCACGAGCAGATGATGCATATATGATTTACCTATATGTCGAGGTTTAGTGAGTGGGTAATCCCAGTCCCACTTCCTGAACATATATTTTATTACCACACCATGGTGAAGCGGAGGTGAAGTGTATTTAATACACCTACCTTAGCCCCTTCTGGTGAATAAGAATAACCCCGGTGTTTCGCTTTTGATCAAAATTATGATACTGATCCCTTAAGTGTGTCCCCACTCAGTAAAAGTCAGTCATGGGTGGACCGGTGTAATATTGAGATTTAAGCCGAGTGGATTGCTTATTAATTGCTAAAGGATCGTCCAAAATAGTTAAACACACTGATACAAAAATAATATTTAATGTACATGAATTAGAAATAAGAAGAAACGTATATGGGTATAAATAGGATTAATCTTTGCACTGAATAAGTAAGTCTACATAATGTCGTGGGGATTATACTTGAAAATTACTCACTAGGATGCTTGCGTCTTAATGGCACCTGACAGAATGAATGGAATAATATTATTGAATTAAGCACTGAATTAATCACTTTTAATACTCGAAGTTATGTGATCGGGATGGGAATTCTAGTTAACGAATAAACCAGTGAAGTTAGGGTAGAGGATAATTGACTTTAACGATACCTTTGAGTTCGTAAATATTTTTTTGAGAATGACGGTGAAGAACTTCTTCCGGTGACGATGATCGCACTTAGTCCGGCCATCCGAGGTTACCAAATGAGAAGGTAATCCTAGACCGGTGATATAATGATCTTATGCCGGATCACGAAGGCCAGCCAAACTGTGGCTCAAATCGGAATTCTTCTTCCTCGAAGAGACTGTCCGATTATTCTGCTCCAGGAGTGGGTAGCCAAAACCGATTACCCAGCTACGTCTAAGGTAGTCCGAAGAGGGAGGTCCTGTGTAACCCCAGACTCTGAATAGGGGGGCCTGCGAGAAGTTTGGCACCTAAAAGTACCGTAATGGCAACACACAATTTCCTCGAAGTTTCTTTCTTACAACGGGCGAACTGTTTCCTTTGTGGAACGAGCTCCACACACTCGACGTAGGTCCAAGGTCTTTTGCCTGACTGCAGGGAGGAGTTTCCCTTTTATTTCCCTCACGAGAAGAAATCGAGAGACAGCACCGAATTCTCATAAAATTCGTATCACTGCGTGAAAGACGTTTTCATCTGCTGCCAGACAGAGTAAATATTTCACACCTTCGCTCCACGTCGCAGTTTACGACGGCGCGAAAACTCGGACCTTCGTCGGCTAGTAGATGTCTTTTAGCGGCAGACATTTTCCTGAAAGGCGGTCTTGAATTTGGTTGTCTCAAAGTCGCAAAAAGGGGGTGAAGGGAATTCGAGGCAAAAAGGGAATTTGAAATACGGGAGGTACGCGCAGTTTGTGTCGGGGTATCTCTGCTTACACTAATGTACGTAATGTTTAAACTTTTACACTATCATTTGAAATCAGTTTTCCTGAGTTCCATTAAAATCTTCGGACAAGGTCAAATATAGGGTTTGTTCTCAGTTGGAAAGTGGGCGTTAGGTGAATAGTATTGGTGTTATGAATAACCGGGAATTTAGTTCAAGATATAAGCGAATGATGCAAAAAAATATACTTCAGTTCCCAGGCACCGTTTTCGTTTAGCAAATATTTAAATTTGCATGGTATAATTTTGCGTTTTGTTCACAAATCAACTTTGAAAATCTACGGAGAATTTTCACGAATGTATAAAATTTTGCATTATCATAATTTTCACTATCTTCTAGTCATCTTGTTAAAACAAATTTTATACTATAAAACGGGCATACAATTTGCAATAAAAAGAATCTTTACAATTTTGCATTATCGTAATTTTCACTATGTTTTAGTCAAGTTGCTAAAAAAATAATTATACCATAAAAAAGTGCATAAAATTTGCAATAAAATGATATACAAAACCAAAAAATGCGAATTTTGAACGAAAGAATTTGAAAAGTGACTAATGAACAAATTTGCCATCCCTTTAACGACCTTTTGCTTACATATAATTCCTTAAATACCACTTCTCTTCCCTATCTTTCATCTTCCCTTACCCTATCTCACTCCCATCCTCGCAACAAGATATCCGTGCTCTGGGTCTGCTCCTCATACTCAGCTGTTATGCACGGGTGATGTAGCTTTATTTTCATTTCTCAGATTTTACTTAGTCGATACACCAATGCTCTGTGATGGTCCATGGACTTGGAGTGTCCTAAAATATCATTGTTCTTATTGTTCTTTATTTTCATGAAAAATTTATAAGTGAAATAAGACTGAACTATTTTAATATAAGAAATTTAAAAAAAACGTTATAATTCATGTGCGATGTAATTGGGCTGATGTAGGAAATTATATATTCATTGTTTTTAGTAGCGTGCGGGTCTAGTCTAGGGCTACTCTACATCGGGATGAAGAAGAAAGAGAGATCCAACGAACCCCTCCCTATTTATCCCCCGTGGCTGAGGACAACTCTCCCTTCACTTTGACTTCTTCCGAAAAGGAATTTTTAGATTTTTGTAAGATCCTTTCTGTGATTGAGAAGTGTGATGTGTGACAGTGACAGTGTCTGGTGGCGCACAAGTTCACTCAAAAACGAAAAGATCAGACTGCTATATTCTCGACTATAAGTTGCTATTATTAATTGATTTGCTTAACTTGTTATAAAAGATATTTCATAGATTTCTATTTTTTAATTATATTGAAACGACATAAGGTGGAAATATTTTGTATAATTAATATACTCCGTATAATTAATGATGAGAGTTCCAGGTTTAATAAGAGTGTTGTGTTTGTTTATATTAAATGTAAATAAATTAAGTTTATTTTGTGCGCTTTTACCTACTCTAACCTATCACAGGTATTCCTTTTTTGGTCCCAAACCCTGGATGAAAGTGTGAAAAACAATATATTACCTTCAGAATGCTGCAACATAAACGGTTAAGGAGATGGTATTTTAAGTGCAATGGCACCACTTGGTTGGACAGCGAATTATGTTGATAATTATGAGTGAAATTACCAAAATAATACATTTAATATCATTGTAAAGCTGATGTTCCTAATTTTCTTGCCACTTATATAATACTTAAATTGTGGGTGAAATTTTAATATCCCTGCAAACCTCAATAATATTTATTCATTAATGATAGCAGATTAATATTAGAAACACTTACCTTTAACTTGTTGATAGTTAAAATATTTCTAAGTTTTTTTTTATTTTTTCGTATTAAAGGGGTATATTGAAGTAATTACCTAATTTTTAATGGATGAATAATATATATTCAACTATTGTGCACTGCTGATCAGGCGGCCTGGATGTGGTCCTGAAGTTCCTTCTGGTTTAAAATATAAAGCTGAATGCGAAACACGTTAATTCCCTCAACTATATGAGTGTTCTATAGCGATAGAGTCATGTTCGACTGTTTTCTATCCATTATATCAAATCTCCTTCCGCTACCTGTATGTATCAGCAAATTGTATGTGAAATTAACTATACTTAACTTAGTATGAATATTTTATCAAATCTCTTTACTGACATTAATGAGGTAAAGTGCTTCTTTGTCTCTTCTTAACAAAAATCATATCTTAAAGTTTAAATTTTAATCAATAAACAAAGCAAAACAAGGGAAAAATGGCGTAAGCTGTGATGGTTGTTTGTTTAATCTGATAGAGCTGAATATTTGTTTTCTTTAATGGGTATAAACTTTTGATATTGAATATCCGGAAAAGGGGCTTAGGAAACAATGCTCATTGTTTTCATTATATAATTTTCTCACATATTTTAGTTGCTAGAGTTTTCAAAATTAATAAATAATTTATACATGTTATGTATGGGCTATGTAGTAACGTAATTTGTATATCTCTTTAAATCGAACTGTTGCTCTGGTGAATTTGAGATTCCTTTCCATTTTGCTACTTCTTGATGGATGGCGAGGAATATAAATATTATCATATTGCATATTGTCTAACTTTTGCACTAAATAAACAGCGGTTTTATTGTGAATCAATTTCCCTTGCCAATACTTGCCCTTAAGTATATATATATATATATGTATATATATATATATATATATATATATATATATATATATATATATATATATATATATATATATATATATATATATATATATAATAATAATAATGATAATAATAATAATAATAATAATAATAATAATAAAAAAAAACTGTTTATTTAGGATACAAACAGTCATTTCGACTGACAAAATACAATATTTAAAAGGTATTATACAGCGAATGGGAAGAGTATTTACAAGGGTAGCGTAATGATAGTATTTACGGATAATTTACAGAAAGTTTGCTTATGTACAATACCTGTATTCAATTAAGTTTATTCTCCTCATTTATATATTTCACAATTGTTGGGATTGCGCTTTTCTGGTGCCTGTTAGCACGTGATCTGATGGGGCCGAGGAGGTTGTGGGAGCGAGTGACGTGGTGAGGAGGGTGAGCCAGGGGCGGCAGGAGGTGACGGTGGCGAGGGTTGTTGAGCAGTTGTTTGCCAAATTTGATTATTGCTTTTTGGTAAACTGTACCAAGGGGAGAGAGTCTCAGGGTAATCAAGGCATTATCATAGCCGTTGTAGGAGGGGCCAAGCACGATCTTCAAGGCTCTAGTTTGCACTCTTTCCAAACTCACTCTTTGTGCCGCGTTGAGCCTTGAGGACCAGGCTGGGGATGCATACGTAAGCCTCGGCAGTATGAAAGTCGTGTATATGCTGGAGAGCTCGTATGATGGGACTCCCAGTGACTTAAGGCGGCGCAGCATATACAGCCTGAAGGAGGCCGAGGACATCCTTCGGAAACCTCGATTTTAGTATGTAGGTTAAAGCCAGAACCAGTATTCGGAACATATATAATTTGGAACGTTTCGAACATTAGCTATGTTCATCTTCAGCGTATAATGGAGTAAAACAATATGAAAGCAAGTTTGTTGAATTTGAGAGAAAATTATGCGATAATGTAATAATGAATAAATTTAGAGTTTATTAAAACTTTCAAGAAAACAAGACAAAAATTACCGAGAGAGGATAATGCGAAATTACAAAGAAATACACTGCAATATTATATAACAACCTGAGAAAACAAAGCAAAAATTAAAATGAAATAAATGAATGAACACTTAGCGACTTGAGAAAAGGAAAGGAATCAAATGATTTTAATATGTGGGAAATTTGAACTGGGCTAAGCATGGTAGTTGTTTAAAATAACTGAAATATGGTTAACCAACTAATAGAACATTATAATTTTGGGGTCATTAAGTGAGTTGTTATTACATTTTAGATAAAAATGAATTATAAAACAAACTAAAATTAAGATATTTGAATTAATAGATGTAAACTGGTGTGGACGACTGATTCGAATTCAATTCTGGATTAAGCATTTGAATAAATAGCGATTCCAAAATGTTCAGATCTACATATTTATCTGCAGAACCCAAAACTGTGAAATTTGAAGGGGGAAAATAATAAGGTACAGGTATCCGAATGATTCCTTATTGCAGAGGATTCCGGTTTAGTAATGGGTGTGTCTGTGTAGTGGGAAACCCCCTTATGTTTACAAATCCTTAGCTTCAATTGTAGCGTAGTTTTACCTACGTAGCGAGTTTGGCAACTCGCACACATAAATTGATACACAAGTGAGGACCTGAGTAGCTAGGGTAGCTTCTCCTTATGAGACAAGTAGATTTCAAGAGAGATAGTATTAATTGTTGTAAGTCTAAGATGAGTTTGTTGGTCAGCGAGCCTATGTAGGGTATTTTGAGATACATCTTCTGTTTTGATACATTAAATTTGACGAGAGGAATCACGTGTATTTTATTTAGGAAACTTTTAATCAATTTTTCGAGTAATGATGCTGGGAATAAATTAAAATTACAAAATTGTTTGAGATAAGACATCTCTTTATGAAAATTGTTCCAATCAGAACATGTTCTGAAAGCACGGTTTATTCTGCAGCTTACCGATGATATTTTGAATCAGTATGCTAAACTCGAGAAATAATTATTGCCAAACAGAGTGGATGTGAGTTTTCTATATACTGAAGTGAAAATTTTGTTTTCTGATCGGGTAATCTTAATGTATAAAAATGAAAGAGAGTTATTAGTTTCGTGCTCCAGTGTAAATTTGATGTTATGATGCTGGGAATTGATGTAGTTTTAAAACTGAGAGGCATAATTCTTATTTTTGAAGTGAAGGATGCAATGGTCTATATATCTTTAACAAACCCACCCAAAATTTAAACCAGATTCGTGGATGACATATATCTTTAAAATTAATGATGAACACCAATTGGTACAATTCAAAAGGACTTTAGAATCTCATTCTGTTGTCAAATTTACATACGAATTAAGTGTAAGTGGTCGTATTCCCTTCCTGGACGTAGACGTAAAACAAAACATAGACGGAAAAATTACCACCACCGTCTATCGAAAAGGGACAAACTTCGGTCGATGTCTTAACGCCAACGTGGACTGCTCAACGTGGACCACCATTGATGAAGAATTTCGAAGATCAAAACAGATCCTGATCAATAATAGCTACCTCAAACACCAAGTGTGAGGTAAAGAGGGAAAAAGAAAAAGGAAAAACTAATACCATTCTACTATGTACAAGACCCAAATGACGAATGCTTGCAAAACAAACGAAATAATACTACAAGATATCATAAAATGTAACACTATCGAAGAAAATAACAAGTTATCCTTACGAATTTAAAAAAACACAAAAGTAAGCAACTAATTCATAAAAACAACCTTCGCGATAAGCAATGCCCCATGGTGGACCGCAAACCTCATCCAAATAATGAATATATAGGTATGACCACTACTACCATCAGCCGGTGCCTAACGATACATTTGCAAGAATGAGGAATAAAAACATAACACACTACAAAGAAAAGCATAACGCAGAAATTAAAATAGCAACTCTGGTCGAAAACACTACCATACTCAGAAGAAACCCTGACCTTCGCCGCCTAAAGATTCTGGAGGCTCTTCTCATTAAAGAGATGGGCCCCAAACTTAACACCCAACGCACCAATTCTGAACGAGTACTTCACCATTTCTGCTAAAGGAACAAGGTACTCCGACTTTGACCTATATATGCACCAAAGAATGAAAATAAAATTCATTCTTTGCTGCTCACGACCACCAATGAGCTACCTCACCGGTAAAGGAGGCTAAACCAAGGATAAACACCAAATCAACGCAGCCTCAACCATAATGAAGACTTCCGTCTGAAGATGCCTTAAGAAAGACAAAATCTCACAGCCAAAGCTCAAATTAGCTGTAAAAATTTAAATGAATCTTCCTCAACTGATCTTTAATCCCCAACTAGATACAAAAAAATGCATTCGCTAGTTGGACGTTCCAAAATATAATTGATAAAATCAAAATACAACCTTGTCTTTATCAAAACATGTATATATGTATGTATATCAAAAAATCGATGATGGCATTGACTGCTCAGAGGAACTTGGATAGATGCTGAATAGATACACCTTATTCTCATTTGTTGTACGGAAAGAGATTTGATTTTGTTCGTTATTAAATAACAAAATTAAATATGTACATAGTACTAAAAGATGGCCTTATTGACCTCATTGAGGATTGTTAGGAAATATTTAATCATTTTTATTGTACTGACTTTATTCGCTTCACTTTCAGAACCATGAAAACACCCAATTTCTATAAGCATTGATAATTATTCTTTTAACTATAGAACAAATTGTCTTTGAGTTCAGTGAATTTATATATAGGAAACGGGAGTGGAAAATGTGCCGAGTAATGAAAAAATTAGTCTCTGATTTTTAAGTCGCTCTACAATGAAGGGAGAAATGAAAAACAGAATCATTTAACCTTTAAATGCAGCTTGGATATATGGATAAGTTTTGCAGAGGAACTTTAATATGTATACCAGCGAGCAGTGGCGGCTCGTGTTTTAGGCACTGCGAAACTGCAGCACCCCCTAATCCACTCGATATTATCGATAACATTCAATATAACGAGTACTTTTTTCATTAATTCTTTCTTTATATTTGTTCATTATATAACCCTTAAGTTCATGTCTGTAACCATCCTATAGTTTATGAAAAAAATACAAAAATACTTGTATAGAACTGTGCGCTTCACAATTCCAGCGACGAGGTGTTTGGCTTTTGGGAGCATGCTCAAATGTTCGAGATGGGAAGCTGCACGCTATGCAGAGAGAGCACTGTGGCTCACGCAGTGCTGATCCTTGTAAGCTGAGGAAGGTTGTGTTTGTTTTTGACTTCGCTTGTGTCGTGCCTAAAAAGGTGTTTATAATCTTGAATGTGATAAAGTGTAGAGTTTAATTCATATTTTTTTCCATTGTTTTATTTTATGAATCCTGAAAAACTAATGGCACTTGCAATGCTTTCAATGGAGAAAAAAAAAATCCTCACTAGTCATCCAGAGATTAAGGAGATAATAATGAATCTTTTTGCGCAAATTAAAAGAACACTCCAATTAATACAAGTCGATTGTGTTGTATAAATATTTAATTAACCCTTCTTCCTCCTAAATCACACTTTACTGCTGTAAACATAACAGTGATTAGCCAGATATCCAGGCACTTTGGATCTGTTTGAAAGTCTATTACTTTTTTCCCATTTCATCAATAATTTTACTCCATTTCTTATCAATACTAACTTCACCACATATACAAATACTACGCAAAACCCCGTTTCGCAACGCACTTTCCTCTTAGCAGCAAATATCTTTGTCTTGCCAAAATTTATTCACATCCTTTTTCAGAATTATTCAGTACATACGATGTTTAACCTTAGTTTTCTCTACCCATTTTACCTTTCTTTTCTCTTCAAGACTACTGTTACGAATAACCTACACCCTCGATTGAATACCTCAAGCCCGTGCGCATCAAAATATTAACACCAAATTTATTGGATTATTTTCTAGAGGTTCACTATTCAAAACCTTAAAAAAGAACCGATATATGCGTTAATATATCCACTGACCTCCTAAAAACGCACCCTAGAATCACTTTCGTGGTAAGCAATCATCGAAAAAAAACAAGATTAACGACCTTAATAGCACGTATTAATATCCTTGATATTTTCCTAAACGCAATTTCCGATCTATATTTTTTTCTAATTAACTTAATAAATTGCATGTTCTCAAAGAAAATTTCGTTATCCTAACCTGTAACTAAATTATAATAGCAATAACTTGACAGGCAATGGGTACGTCTAAGATTTGGTATTATCTGTCTTTAATAAATAGGTTGAGGCCCTTCATACATATTTATGCTGTTCTTAAGTTCTTTGATGAGTACCTGATTTCAAACCCCGGACCACGCAAAGGTGTGCCTCGAGGAGACTATTATATTAAACCTGGTAACGGAAAGAACGGCACGCTCTGGCGATTCCCCTTCCACGCAATTCTCAAACTAGATGTAAACTAGCTGGGCTTTGTTCTTTCTAGAGACTTGCTTTTATGCCAATTTCTTTAAAAGCACTTTATTAATTATTTTCTTGACTGGTAGTTGATCTCTTAGGCTAGTCGACGACTAACTTTCGTCTTTTTATGACTGGTCACCGCCAGGAGGGGAAAAGAGGGTAGTGTACTTTTACCTACATTCTGTTTTGGTTAAGCTGGTAGCTTTGTAAGATGCCTAGATTCTTCGGGCTCTTTTTACTTCCTCATCTTCGTTTGCTTTCTCTCTCCTTTAAAGGCACCGCAATGAGGTGCATATGAAACTCTGAAAAACTTGCTGCGTCTGACATCTGGAAGATTATGATGAAACGATTTCAAGATCTTAGTCGCAGGAGGTTTTTTATACTTCATATGTATCTCCTTGCCTGGCCATCAAAGGATAGATAAAGCAAAGACGATAGGGCGGTATAAAGAGTAAAGAGCGTAATACGCCTTTTATGGTATTGCACTTAAAATTTGGAGAAAAAAATCAAATAAGTTTTGAGCAACTCGAAGTAAACGCACCTCCAAGCTACTTAGAAGGATTTTTCGTTTTTAATCTTACTTTCTAACTTTTGTTTAAATAAAGATTTTGAACAAAATTATGGACATATCATGTTAAATAATAAGTTTCTTTTTTAATAACGAGTCTGTCCTCAATGAGAATATCATAAATGCTTCAATACGTCAAGGAAGAGTTATACAAGTTTTGTAGAGTGGCTCTGGGAATTTTAATCCATTCATGAAACAAAACCTATTTGAGCTCTTTCACAAATGATGGCAGGGAAATTGCATCCATACTTGCTGCTTTAAACCATAACAGAGATGTTTGATTATATTAAAATTACGTGACTGTTCCTGCCAATACAACTATTTTACATTCTAAATGTATTTTTCGGGATGGTTTTCAACAAATTAAACTGTCTAAATGAGCATAGTGTCTTCAGATTAGATGGCTTTAACTATACCTATCACGGAACCAACTACATGAATCATGAGTAGAGTCAGGGAATCAGAATAAAGGGCTTAGTTAGACATCTTCCATACACAAATTCGCACTGAACAAGGAACAATGGTAAAAGATGATTCACCAGAGAAAAAGACATCTTCCAATGGTCTATTGTTTAATTATAGGGGCCTTCGCTTTTATTTTAATATTGCTAACTTTTTAACATAATGTAATGATATACTTGCTGCTGCCAGAAAGAGCATAACCACCCAAATTAGACATACATTGGAATTTTAACCTAAAGATATGTAAAATACCGTTTTAAGTAAACAACCAAAATAATAACAAATTTTAACCACCAATAAAAAGCAAATACCAACTAAGACCTTAAAAAAGGTCTGCTGACCCAAAAGTTGCGTCCTCTCACTAATTCTGATTTATTACTTTACTACCTTAAAAGCTTTCAATAATTCCTGGAATAACCTTGGGAGGACCTTGATAATTATATCATTCGAAAGGGAATGTAAAACTATATAAGGGTTTCAAATTTGGTTAGAATCGGCTAAATAGTTATGATGCTATTGCCAAAACAAAATAATTCCCGGGTTAACCTAGGGAGGACTTTGGCAATTATATTATTCGAAAGAAAATGTGAAACAATATAAAGGCTAACCTTGAGAGGACTTTGGCAATTATTATTTTCGAAAGAGAATTTAAAACAATATAAGGGTTTCAAATTTCGTTAAAATCGGCCGAATATTTATGATGTTATTACCCCCAAAGAATCTCGAGTGAACCTTGGGAGGACCGTGACAATTATATCATTCGAAGTTTAAAATTTTGTTAGAATCGGCTGAATAGTTATGATGTTATTGCCCAAAAAATAATTCCCGGGCTAACCTTGAAAGGACCTTATCAATTATATCATTCGAAAGAGAATGTAAAACAACATAAGAGTTACAGATTTCGTTAGAATCGACTGAATAGTTATGATGTTATTGCCAAAACCACATAATTCCCAGGCTAACCTTGAGTGGACTTTGTCAATTATGTCATTCGAAAGGGAATGTAAAACAACATAAGGGTTTCAGATTTCGTCAGAATCGGCCGAATAGTTACATATGTTGTTATGGCTAAAAAATTATAATTCCTGGGCTAACCATGAAGGGACGTGAACAATTATATCATTCGATAGGAAATGATAATCAGCATTAGGATTTCAAATATCGTTGGAATTGACTGAATAGTTACCTAGTTATTACAAATAGAATAAAAAGCAAAATGGGGACCGACTGACCGAAGAACGATATTGTGAGATGTTGAATTGTTCGCGTCTAGAGTCGCACGTGACTAAAAAAGCAAAATTAGCCCATTCAGTAGGCAGAGGGACCCCAGCCCCTTTTAGGTTTCCAAACATGCACCCATACTCAAAGGCTACTACTATAAGGGAGGAACCCATCTTCCAAGATCTCAACTATACCGCAGTCAGTAGTCCACGATTTGCTCCTGATTATAAAGGACAAGGTATAGCGAACTCGCTTTTCCCTCTACCCGGACACTTAGTACGCATGAAAATCAAACAAAAATGATCCGAACAGCAGATTCGTAGGGGAAAAAACCAATCTATAAATAAAGAATCGTCTTTGTTATTTAATCAAGGACAGATTGTGTACAGTGCATTTACGTGATATTGGAATTTTTATTTACGCCCAAACGTTGACAAAACTATATGGGTCTAAATAAAATCTCTTATTTTTTCCAACCATTTGCAATAGAGTCTTTAGTAATAAATATCCTTGTGTACTTTATCAATATACTTATTAGAGGACTAAGTGTTGGAAGTTAAAGTTGTACTGTACTCATTGGTTACTACGATGAAATATTTTAAATTTAACCGAAAAATTGCCTTCCCCACTCCGCCATTTTTTACTATCTTCTTTATTAAAAAATTCCTTTGTTGGTTAGTACATTTTTTTAATATTTTTAATATCAGGATTGAATCACATAAAAACAACCATATTCTTGATAACAAAGCTCAAGGATAAACAGCGCCAAATTACTTATCGATTTTTTTCTCTAATTGCTCTATTTATACCAAAGGATATACTGTCAAGGTAGCTCCAATTATGTTTCAAGTTCTTTGTGTTTGATTTTTTTGTCACCTATTAAATCAATCTCTACAAGAAATAATATATATTTATAGAGGAAAGGTTTCACATAATTTAGAGTGGTTCTATAAGAATGTTGTTCTATTCAAACTACCCAGGCAAAAATCATCAGGATATAGGAGAATTTTTATCTTTCGTTTGCAACAAATGGTCCGTATATCAAAATAGGACCGTTCAAACGACTACAGGCTTAGCATACCTAGAAAAAAGAAAGGCGATGATTACAAAGTCTTGCGTTAAGAAGGTTGACAGGCTTAAATTTTACCCAACTTACATTCAAAAATCACAGACGACCGTACTAATTTTAGACCAAGAGAAACCAACGTTCTCATTTTTTAGACCAAGTCCAACTTTGGCCAAGGGGGGGTGCTAATAACTCTCATCGTGACTTTCTTCATCGCATGATGAAAGAGACCAGAGAGCGATATATCAGGCAACCAGAAATCTCAATCTCTTTTAAAGTTACCATAATATTGTACATAAAATACACTCACTTCACTTCATATGCCTGGCTCTCTCGAGAGGGTCTGGATCAAACTAGGAATATTTAAACATACTTAGTTTTAATGTGAAATCAGTAAATTTTAAGCAGAAAAGAGGGTTAAGAAATTTAAAGACTTTCTTATTAAAGCACAACATTTGATTAGAGATGTTTAAAAGTATTTTAAAATATTCAAATAGAATATTAAATACCGCATGAAGAAATTAAGAATCCAAAGCAAAGTTGACTTACATTGTGGAATAAAGATATCAAAAATATTTTTTTTTTCTTCAGATGAATGCTATTAGGGTGTTTAGAGCTAGTCATTAAGAACGTGATATCATTACTAGATGATCATTAGAGATCAATTAAACTAAGAAATAAGGTAGAGCCACACGAGAGATTTATAAATAAATTTATCCAGATTTTGGGCTCCCTTTGCAACTATAAGGAAAAGGATAAAATAGACCCTTTAGAGATTGATGGTAGATAGAAAATACGGGGAGGAAATGGGGTAAATTCGAATTGAACATTTAAGCTGTCTCATATATTTACATACCTCGCTTATCTGTAAAATTATCACGGCTATATTTGGATGTGTTAGTCGACTTTTTCGACTCTCAGGCCCTTATAAAATTTCCAATTTTCCCTTGTGCTCTTTCTGTCCTCTCTGGATTGTAGAGACAAGTCTATATTTGAACTAAAACAACCTTTTTAGCTACACGTTTAGTTTCACTCGTAATGAACTTCAGGGATTAGAACTAATTCGTCACGAACAACGAAAACTTTCCTCATGATTCTAATATACTTTTCAATGTACTAAATTGCCTTAATTACTATCCATCGAAATCCTTATCACTTAATTGTGATATATATTGTGTCTTGAATTAGTTATTCTGAATAAATAATTTGTACTAATTCTCTTATTCCTGAGTAGTTATATTTTGTTAAATAAACCATTAAATGGATGGAGGGGGATATAATTTTTTAAGATATAAAAATCCCTCCTCTTTTAATTTCTTTGATTTGCTTAAATGAAAAAGTTTTATTATAGCCAACTTTTTATCCCTAGATTACGAGGTTTTCTGATTAATTAAAATATCTACAACTTAATAGATACTTAAATTATGTGCAAAGAAACCTAAATATCACGAAATCATTGATTTTAGACTTGCCTTTCAAACAAAGGGTTTAAGGCACATATGTTTGCATTCTTTAAGAATATAGTATGTTAATTAATACACTCATATTAGCAAAGATAAATTTCTCAAGGTTCAGCGTTGAGGACTTGTTGCTCATCATAAGTAGCAATGCTATGATAAGAGCTGGAATTCTTCTTAAAATGTGCATTTTAGTATTACGTATAAAGGGCTGCTCTTTCCTTATATTAGAAATTAACTGTTGAAACATTACTCCTTCGATCAAGTGGCCAAAGGGTTAATCTGTATTGAATACTTGAAATTATATTTGTGTAATAAATTAACCGCGGACATAAATAATGACATTTCTTCACAAAAAGTGGAAATCGAATAGAAGCACAACTATCATTGTTATGTTTAGTAATTTGGACAAAGAAAACGTGGATATAAAGTTTCCCTAACAAATTAATCGAAGAGTAGAGAAAGTAAATAAACTAATCAAATGCGTAGAAGTGTTAAGAAAACAGCAATATCCAAATATGAAGAAGAAAATTGAACCGAATTATTGGTTTGTTTTTCAAAAAACTGATCAAATCAAATCAAAATAAAAATATTCGTTCTATTGAACCCCCTCTTTTAAAGTTCCATCGAATTATATGCAATCCTTACTCAATTAGGTTGACAGAGATACCTACTAAAATAGATAGAACATTTTAAAATCTCAGAAATTGAAGCTCTTCACCGAATTAAGCAAAGCACTAAGGAATCGCCGATTTCTTGAACATAGGAAAACTCAAGTTTTACCAATTATTCGGAAACAACATAGTTTTTACATTATTTTAAGGAACTTCCGTGAGTTATATGAAATACAAAATTCTAATATAATAAATCTTTCATAGAAGGGAATTCGCCAGAGAAGCAATAGGGAAGTTAATTTCAATAATGTAAATAGGCAACTATAAACATAATTAAGGAGTTTTTAATTGACAAAGTTTAACAAACTACCCATTAATTAATTACCTTTAATCACCAAATGTAGTTCATGGTAATGAGTAATCTTTCAAAGTAGTTTTAAGAATAGGAATAGTTTTTAATAAATTTGATAGAATTGTGCATGAAATATTGCCGTAAACGATGCTGACAATCAAATGCAGTATCATATAGATAAATTTAGATAAATAATCCTAAAATTAATCAATGTGCATGTAAAATCGAGCCAAAAGAAACTGAATTAAAAAGAAAAAGATAAATGAGCTTTCTCAGCCGTCATGGTCATCTATTATAAATTAATCGACAAAGACTTCTAGACAATACGACTAAAATTACTGAGGTAAGCGTGCTTGACTGCATCGGGAACGCCTTGGGGACGCTCCTCATCTACTCCAGGCAAGGTGCTGTATCGAAAAGAGCAGACATAAAATGAAGTTTTAATCGACTTTTATAACATTCACTTTGTCCGTTGCAGAAGATGGCTTTGTTTTCACTTACTCGTGCGGGCACGCACGAGAGCGTTTATAAAGAGAGATCTCTCAATAAAGTGGTGGGAATAGATGAAGTAAAAATGCATGCAACAGATTCGCCGCCCCCTCAATGGTACCAAGAGGGGAAGCAATCCTCCAAATGTCACTGACTTTGTCGCACCATTGTAGGGATATGGATTTTGGTATCATAGAAAAGAAAAACTATAACTTGTCAATGAATTGGTTCGGGATTATGTTCGGATATATGCACAAATATTTTAGTTAGAAAATAAAGGATATATATCTAATGTGTCTCTATAAAACTGGAAAGCTGTACATATATCATCTAGAAGGTAAAATACTAGCGCTAAAGATAACCGCAAGAGGCTACATAAAACATTTAGGCCGGCAGAAAAGCAAGAGTATTCCCTGTGCTGAAGCTCCTTTACTTATTAAGAGAATAAGCAAATGGAAGAAAAGAAAAATATATTATGATCTACGAAAGGAGACGGTAATCTATCCTCCATTTCATATTAACAGCCTATCCAAAGCAAAGAAGATATAGGTCCAATAAGTTATGAAACAAAGCACTGTATCTGATCACGAACACCATAAGAACATAAATGAAGACTCAAAGATGCCCTATATAGAGAGGATAAAATTAACCTGCTTAACATCATTGTAAAGAGAAAGCGGAAAATTTATGGACGAAAATTGATAACCTTCCTCTGCTCAACTACAGATTCATTATTGGAACACCCCTAAAGGGAATAGTGGAATTATCATGGTAAACATAACTATAAAAATCACTAAATCAAGAAACCAGGTCCTTTAGAGCTCATACGAGCTTATAAGCTTCAATGTGGTCGGCTGCTAAAAAGCATTGCTCATCTCTTGCGTACGTTAGAAGATGAGCAATTTATCTTCTTTAAAAATCTTGATTTTTGATTTAAAGAGAGAAAATTGTCAAATGCAGTCAGGAAATGTAACTCTCCTAAGGTAGTTCCATCCCTAATAACAATGTCATCCCGTCGTTTAACTAAGCAGTGTTTATATTAGTTGATAAATTCAGTCGTTTTTTTTAATACAGGATGTTCGGGCTGAATGTGCCGTTTTTCATGAAATTAAAAATAATCTGCAATATCTCCGGCAAAAATTAATGTATTTTAAAGATTAAAAAAATATCAACTAGATTATGGCTAGAAATTAATAGTTTACTAAACGTAGCCGCCACCGCTTTCACTACGGCTTCAAGATTGCTCCGTAACCTGGCTCAGGTGTTTGTCACTGTGTCCATGAGGGGATCTTCAAACACCTCCTTGAACTTAGCAACCTACTTGTACCTGATGCTATAGGTACATCGGTTGGTCTCATTTACAACGGCGTCCTGCACATAATAATCTTTTGGATTTATATCTTTGGAATTAGTAGGCCAGAAAATGGCTCTGGTAAAGTCGTAAAAATTCTCTGACGGGAACTTCTGAGTACTTAGTGAGGTATGGCATTCCAGAAGTAACCCTCTGGAGTTAAAGTTTGACCACCGTTTCCAGCATTTCCACATACATAGTCTGCTGAATTGTCCCTATCTTTGGTAAAAGAAGGGGGAGGGCAGCTTGACGTCACCCCAACTGGAGACACACCCAGAGACAATCACACTTATTGGAAACTTGGTTTTTATGATGCATGGAAAGTCTTGTAGATTGTAAGTAATCCACTTGTTCTTCTTAGCGTAATGCAACTATTCCTGGAATAAGTTCTTTTCATCTAAGAAGAACCACATCGTCCTCTACCAAACAGGAGGTTCCAGTTTGTTTACGAGCTTCTTCTTGCACCTGATGTAAGAATCGTAGCGAAGGTCCTCATACAAGGCCAGATTTATGAGAGTAACTCTAATATCCGTCTCTTTCGCCAAAGCGCGCATTTCCTTTTTCGGGTTCTTCAGCTTCTTGTCTTGCAGTTGATGATCAAATTATAGCGTGCAGACGTGGTGGTTGAACGCCTATTGTATCCCTTTGTGTTGGCCACTGTTTCGTAGTCTCCTTTGCTGCTCTCCATGTAACGTATTAGAGCCTTTAAAGTGTCTATTGCTAATTGAAAAAAAATCGTAACGTCAGCATTTTCATACCCAGCGCATATCGTGATGATACAGGTAACTCTTTTCGAATATTCAGATAGCTTCCAGCCCTATATATCAGCTAAAGCTTTACGTTAAATGGTACCTAACTCCGCTGACTCTTCACCCATACATCAACCTCTTTCTAAAAAAGTGAGACATTAAAAGCCGTCAAATTTAGCTCGGACAGCCTGTACATGATTTAATATCCTCTTCCACTTTGTCAATATATCAGGCAAATTTTCGATGTAGGTGACGTTGTAATGACATAAGTAAATGGTAATCAGATGTTTCAATATCTAGCGAATATGGCAAATGAAGAAGAACTTCTCAAACCTAGGCAGTAATTATTTCTTTGTTCCAAAGTGCCATGTAAGGACGTTAATTGTCATCAAGCAGGAGGAAAACTCTCTCGGTTATACATTTAAAGTACTTTTTGTTCAATAGCTTCATTCAAATATTGTAATTGCTCAGAATATATGTCACCTCACCAAATGCAAAGCAGAGCCTTTTGTGTTGGACACCACGTCTCTGATTAGTAATGGGTTTATTTTGCCTCCAATCCTTTGGTTTTTGCCGTTAATATCATAGTAAATCCCATTTACAACTTTTTAACTCTTCTGTCCAGAAGTTGCTCATGCTTACTTCGAGTCAAGATATATAAAGAATACTCATACATTGTAAAGTTTGTCCTTCAGACAGTTCATGTGGCACCTAAACACTTTTGGCAGCTTAAAAATGCTCTAAGCATTAATAACAAAAAAGATATAGATAAGGATAAATATCTTAAAAGGGCATAGCATTGCTAGCTAAAATCTTAGGCATCATTACAGCTTTGGTGAGCAGATGCATAGTTACAGTTATCATTAAATAGATTGCAGCAATTTTTGTCTGATTTATTACAACTTAATATTATCCTACTTCCAAATGATAGAGCCTTGAAAAAATGCCGCTAAGATCAATCGATTCCTTCTTGCCAAATAACCACAAAGTTTGTTTAACATCAGCTAATAGTTTATTTAGGGAATACATAATCTTGGTGAATAAATGTTTTCAGCGTCGTAGTAATACATTTTCGGTGGCTTTTACGTCTTGTAAATATTATATTCCGAGGTCACTAAATCGGCAATCGACAATTTTCTAGGAGAAAT
Organism: Ceratothoa steindachneri; assembly: GCA_963969495.1. NCBI lineage: Eukaryota > Metazoa > Arthropoda > Malacostraca > Isopoda > Cymothoidae > Ceratothoa > Ceratothoa steindachneri. The sequence continues at coordinate 95,812,064 of OZ018326.1, forward strand.
CAGCTCTATCTTTTAACGGTATCTGCAACGGGAAATATGATTTATTCAGATAGATATTGCATTATAATAATGCAGGGAATATAAATGATTTCCAGGTATTTGAATAATGGGACATATATGTATGTCATGGTAAAAGTTTGATTTATATGCAATTGAGCAGAAATGCTTTGGTCAAGGTAAATAAAGGACTTGTTTGTGAAGTAAATTACTAGTCTTACTCGTGTCAATTGATAGTATTGTACTTATATACCGAAAAATATTTTGTAAAAAGTTATCATATTTGTGTGACTAATGTGACATTGGTGAATTTTTCTCTTATGTCGTTTCTTATTTTTTTTCTTAAATATAAAAGGGTTAAAAACGGATTGTTAGGATTTTTAGGTAGCCTTCCTGCAAAGGTAATATGTATTTATTATAACAGCTTGTACAAAAAAAGAGGGCTGAATTATATACTACTTATACTTTATTTGTCCCTAAAATATCTTTTGCCTCTCATGAAAAAGAATAAAACAACCCCAAAGTGATATGGCAGATAACAGATTTTTAAGACATTATCGTATATTTTATCGATTGTTCTCTTAAGTTATCCATGTGTTGTGGTATTGTAAGGACCGAATTGGTGTACGTAGGGTTTTTACCGACTTAAATTACTCCTTGATTACGTTTTCTCTAAGAGTGCTATATTATTTTACGTTATTTAATCTTTTATGTGGCTTTATATCTGAGCGGTACTCAGTCAGTAATCAGAGAAGGGGTGTTCCTACCGCCTGTTCCGGGTTATTACTACGAATACCTGCAATCACGACTGTCGTATAATTAAGTATTAAAGACGCTAGACTTACTCCATAATACCAAATCATTCCAATTGTTTGCTGTATCATTATGCCCTTAATTGAGGGAGGCCTATCTCCTTCTGTCACCGAAGTGCGCTCTGTAGATATTTACCCCTTTTTTGAATATTGTCATTGTTTTTATATTTTCACATTTCATTTGATTTTCTCGTTTTTCGTTTGAATAGATAGGTTCTAATTAACCTGGCCTACAGATTAGATGTTTCAGTTTTCGACGGCTATGCCCTCTTGCTTGTGGAAAAAGATTCGCACGCAATTCCTGGTGGTAACCATGACATGGAAAGTTTGATTACTTGACGCGTTTATTGGTCCCGAAAAGTGTTCATCCTTTCTAAACGTCAGTCAAATTTTTTAGGTATAAATAGAGCAGACTCGGTTACTCTTATCGTTTTTAAATCGCGAAAAATGTTCTACGTCTTAACCTGAATAAAAAACAAAAGAAAAACAAGCTGCTCCAACTATCACACAGAGTTCTTCCTCACGTTATCTTGTCCGAGGCAACCGACCATACTAGTCCAACTTTACGGAGGAATACTAAAAACAAAGTAGCATCAGCTCAGAAAATAGTGGTTTCCACGGCGAATGGGCAGGAATGGAGGCATGGGGCATCATGACCGGAGATACCGATCACTACACCTGACCACCATCGTGGACAGGGAGATTCATGTTAATGGGACTGAGTACTATAAACAGAAAAGATGAAAATCAGAGGATTGTTCGACATTTCGGCGAATAATAGCCGAAGCTTCTCCGTTCGTCTTCTTGTCTTTCTTGGTAATAGGAGAGAAATGGGTGAAACCGCCGATCTTCCCCAAAATAAGAGGATAAAGAAAGAAACGTTTAATGGTAATTCTCTCAAATTACAGACAAAAATTGCTTGACGAAAACATGCCCACAAAGGCTGGTAACCCTATATTATAACTTAAATTTGTAAAATGGGTATTATTTGCCGGTAAACTGCTAGAATCCCCCTTGAGTAGATTACTGAAGAGCTGCCCTACCTTGTGGTAGGCGAAATTGTTTGATGTGAAGAGAGGGAGGGGTCTTGAGACCAATTTTACTCTTTTTATCACACTTGAGCTACACATACATACTCCCTGAGGTAATATTGCTAACTAGCATCGCTCCATTTTGAAGGCATTGCTACCATTCTGCTGAAGTTTAAACATTATCATCACTCAGTAGATTCTATCAAATATATGATTTCGACGTAGAATGAATTACCATTTGCTAAATTGTTTAAACTGCACCAATCCCATAAATGATAACTCTGTTTCCTTCAGAAATAGGTCTGTAAATTGTTACGAACCACAACCTCCTTCCTCTGAGCATTTGTATACGCATATGTTAAAAAAAGAGCCATTGGTTCATCAGGCCGTACATTCTATGATGATGCTAAGGAGATAGTGTATCAAAGGGATGTGCGACTATGTTGGACTAGTTATGCCTCTCAGATATAACCGAAGTCATCTCCCTCTCGAGCATGAACTTCGCCAAATATGAAGCGGACTATATTTTTTTCATATAAGAAAATTAATGGAACTAATCAAACATTGCATTTTGTTTTAGTTTGTTTCTATTATAATTTGAAGGAGAAATATAAAAAAAATAGAGGCCAAACACATTTTATTAATAGAGTTAATTGATGCACGCAGGCAATATTTACAATGATCCCCCGTCTTCTTAAAGCCTACGTTAATTCGTTTTGGCATGCTGGAGACTAAATTTAGATGATACCTTGACTGATATTGCTCGATTTTTGTTCATTAAGAACCTCAAAATGCTAAAAAGAAGAATAACTGTTTTCAATCGCAAGTTTGATTATCCCCATGAATTCTTTATTGGGCTCAAATCTGTTGAATTCCCGGGCCAAGGTCCCAAGAGTTTGATGTTATTTTAGGTAAACAACTTTCTTATTGCGCTATCATCTTTGAAAATACAGTTATCATTCCCACTTTACTCCTGAAATGTTGGAAAAAGGTGCCGATGAGGCACTTTTTAGCATCATTTTAAGTTCATGGCAGTCTTCTTGGGCAAAATTGTAGTGCTACAGTTGCCTTAGTTGAGAAGTAGCCCCAGAAATGAGAGGTTTGGGATCCTTCACTGTCAACACTAAACAGAAATTGTTTATTCCTGAAGCTCTAAACGAGTGGAAGGGATGTGCATCACATAATATCATTTTGCCCCAGTCTTCAACAGTCCATTCTTTATAATTCCTACTTAAGTGAAGCCTATCTGTATGGTTATTTTTGTTGAGATGAGGCTTCTTCGCAGCCCTTCTCAACCTGAGACCTTTGTCGGAATGTCTTCACCTCACTGTTACCGCTGAAGCAATCACACCGGTTTCTTTCCAATCATTAGCATGCTTGGCAATGAAGACAATTCTATGCTTGAACTGGGATCTTACCGGGAAGCAATCTTGGTGTTCTTTTGTAGCTGTTAGGTGTCTAGAAGACTATTTACAGAAATCTAACCAGTTTCTTAAAGGTTATTAATGGACCTAAATATGGCGTTGCTTCATGCACTGCCCTTAAAAACTATCTCCTTGCATTTTAGGCTACTTTGGTACAGAGCAACAATTGTGTCACTCTTTTTTTTGAAAAAGAAAACCATTTCTGGAATTGAAAAAGATTCAAATATTTATTTTTCCAAAATTTATTACAAAATAGATTATAATTACACCTCATTAATTTAATCCATATGTATCATCATCGTACCATTTGCTCGAATAGCAAACCTTCAGGAAATGAAATTCACTTCTTACAGAAAGAGGACAAGAGACGATTTGGGATTCAGTAAAGGAATGAATTTTTACTTTTGACCATAACTGTAGTTGGTGGAACAGGCTAAGCAACTTGAACATTTTTCTCTTTAAATTTACCGGCAAAATGGTCTAAATCAAAAATGACCTATGAGATGATTGGCCAGGTAAAAAACGAGATGGCAATCGGAAATTTAATCTGCGTACGACTGCATCCCGAAATCCATTTAGATGTAGTCCCAAATGCTTTTATCGTATCAAGTCATTTTTTGTCGACTGACTGCAAATCAAGCGCACTAGCGGGACGCATCATCATCGGTTGGATCGTTCCCTAAAGATATTTCTGCCATAGTCGCTTCTTGTACCAGAATGTACCCCACTCTTTGATCGAATGACCCATTTTGAGAGAGCTTCATACGTGTGATCAGGATCGAACAGTTTATACCTAGTGATGGTGGTTGGATCTACCGGACCATGTTCTAGTATCATAGTTCATGTAGTAATTGGGCCTCTTTCCTACTTTATTTTTAATTAATTACACCGTATAACAGTAAAACAGTTCAGAAATCATTAGTGGCTTTACCATAGAGTTTTAAGCGTAGATTGCAATTATAACACCAAAGTTTGTGATCCACCAGTTTCTTGTAAATGACAACATAATCACGTAATTCGCATGCTGGAACGTGATCATTGTACAAAATTCTAAGTTGATTTAGATCATCTAATTATATATATATATATATATATATATATATATATATATATATATATTTTACTTCTGGCGAGGTAAATTGCTATTACTTAATCAGCTAGAAAATGCAATAATTCTATAGATTGCTTCTTCTATATTTACGGAGCTCTGACACAAACAATATAAAAGTGGTTTGAGTCCAGCAATGAAGAAAATATATGAGTTCTACCTCGGATATGGATGTAAATTTGGTTACCAGGAGAAACGATGGTCACCTCATATTTGCTGTCAAGTGCATAAGTACCGTGTAACAAATATCATAAGTAAGTATTCTTCCTATATGTTAACTGTTAGTTAGAAATTTCTCATAAGATATCTAATTATTTTCTAAATGCAAAATAAATGCTATAAGATGTTTGTCTTTGATCATTACATGTCCCTCTCAAAAGGATAAAATCAATTTATAAGTCTTCAGTCTGCTCTTCGCCCTGCCAGACCATCAACTTATATATCTTTTTCTCAACCACGATCTAAAATAGCAAGCGATGAGACAGATAGCTCTGAGGAACCAGGATCACATAATTCCACGTATTAAAAACGACATTAATATGACAGGAAACCGCATTTCATCAGCAAGTCCGAACTCAGGATTTTGTTAGTGATCTAACTCATACTAAACAACAAAGCGAACTTATAACCTCCAGTCTCCGAGAGGAAAATATGTTAAATAAAGATGCACGGATTAAATCATTTAGAGCCATCACTCAAACGCAGAAGTACATAAATACTTAATACAGAAAATAATTCTATGATACTTGGTAAGTGCTATTTTTTTAATGGATATGGAATATTAAGTTTAGAGACTGTTTAAGTGACATAGACAATATCAATATTTTATTTTTACTACGAATATTAAGAGAATTTTTAACGTGATAAGAGTAGTTGTCAGATTTAGAATCAGCAATGATATTTTCTAAATCCTGAAATTTGTTACAATGTTAGGTTTCATTGCTAAAATTCATTTGCCAATCTTATACTCGTATGCTCACAGATAGAAGTCTCAAATTCTATACGCAAAATGAAAAATTATAAATCTACTACTCCAGATTAAATTCATCCAGAGCAGCTTAAGATTTAAGAAAGTGTTCAACATTTTTGAACATAGCTTTAATTATACAGCGAGACTTAGGTTAGAAAAGGTTACGGCATTTAAAAAAGAAATGGGAGAGAAGAGTGATCCCCATTTTATAAACCTATTAGCTTAACGTTGGATGGGGTTAACTTTTTGTGGTTAACTAACATAGAGAAGAAAATTGCAAGTTCAATATACATATGATTTTCATCGACATCATAATCATTGACTACTATCATAGAAATATGGTCGTCGTACATCAATGCCACCGAAACCTACCTATCCCCACCCATGGTCAATGTTAAATGAATTGATGTATTTTTTAGTCGCGTGCGAACCTATATCTCACTATGTCGGTCGGTCTCCGTTTTGCTTTATATTGTTTTGGTAATAACATTGTAACTATTCTGCCAATTAAACTAAATTTGAAACCCCTTTGTTGTTTTGAAATTTCTCTCGAATGATCTAATTGTCAATGTCCTTCCAAGATTAGCCCGTGAATTATTTTGTTTTGGCAATACCATCATAACTATTAAGCTGATTCTAACGAAATCTGAAACCCTTATGTTGATTTAAATTCTCTTTCGAATGTCAAAATTTCCAAGGTCTTCCCAAGGGTATTCCAGGAATTATTGAAAGTTTTTAGGTCGTAACGTCATAAATCTGAGTGATAGCACGCGACTTTGGTCAGCAGAGCTTGTTTATCCTCGTTATATAAAGCCTCTTAGATTTACAATCAATGAAGGCAAATATATAAATTATATTTATTAAGAAATAAAAATAAAGCCTTGTAAGTTACTAAGAGAGTATAGAAAGGAAGTAAACAGGAGGGGGTTTTGTAAATCCCACGACCTTCCTTTCTCAACTGCTAATTTTTACGCGCTCTCCACGCGTTCGAAAGTGTGCTTTGAATTCTAATATTATTCCAAAGTTTTGAATTTTACTATAAAATATTTTATGTTACTAAGTAATAAAAATATTATTTATAAAAAATAGAAAGAACTTGTTAAATTTTATAATAGTATACATCTGACAGAATTTGTCACGGATGTGAAAGAATAACTTCGCGAATTTCAATGTACCATTGTACATGATACGAGGGCATTTTCATAATAAACATATTTTTATAATCACAAGTTTGTAAAAATATAACTACCCGGATAAAAACCATAGTAATTAGTTATATTTAAAAAAGTTAGTATCTGACGTATTCAGCACGCTCATTGGAATTATCCTAGCAGCTGGCAAAGGGCTTTAAGCAACATTGTTTTGTCCCCGAAAAATAATAAAAACGGGCATTAGCCTAATCCGGATAAGATCAAGATGAATTACAGCAAGACTTAAAAGAGATAGAAATAAAACTGTACAACAATGGGTAAAAAACCCCAAAATGAGAATAACCTTTTCTGGGGCTATTTTTTGCGTAGATCATGAATATAACATCCGTCTCATACTGCAACCCGCCAGTTTCGCGTAAATTACCATTTTACTTACATTAAATACAATGATGGTTCCTTAAGAACTGAATGCAAACAGGATTGGGCCGAAACTGACAACTATAAAAGTTATAAACGGATTTTCATAGGATTTAGATGGATTGTTGAGAAGGTATTTGTAAACTAAACCTATGAAACTTATGAAAGTATACTTAATAGTTTTTTAGTTATATGGGTACAAATCCGTAGTAACCTTTACGTAACGCTTTATAATTTTGTAACTTAAAATAAATGCTTCCTATTCTTACTTTTTTATTTAATATTTGTTTTTGTTATTAGTTAGATTATTTTTCAAATATTAAAGTGTTTTTTCTTTAGAGGAGACAGAGCTCAAATGCCTAGAAAATTCTTTAAATTCCCCAGACAGTTTCTATTATATATGTGAATCAGTTACATTAAAACAATACAATAGATAGTTGACTAAACATGTGAAGAATCTTTATGACCTGTAATTGGGAGGTAAAGTGGGTGACCAGGACAAACTCTGGGCACCTCACATATGTTGTGTCAGGTGTATAAGTTTTATTTCAGCCTGGGTGAAATGCAAAGGGCTTGGTCTCATATTTCGCGTAGCAATGGTCTGGAGGGAGCCAAAGGATCATTCAAAGGATTGCTATTTCTGCTTAATAGATATTGAAGGTAGCTATTCGCTGTGTTTTCTTTCCTGATATTTAATATATTTTCAAGAGCTATTTGAAATTGTAAAGATCAAAATACATACTTGTTGTACTTCCCCTAGTTCTGCAAGTGATCACAGCCAGAAGTATCCATTTTTAGTCTGATTTTATTTTTATTTCACTTTGGGTCGCTATTCACCCAGTTCTTCATTCAAGTGCTATTGCTGTACCGCAGCCACCTTCTGAACTACAAAACGATGATACGAGCAACTCAGACGATTCGGAATCTCACGACACAGTATATGTGGTACAGCTTGAATCTGACAAGAAACCACATCTAATCACCCACCCGTAATTTAATGATCTAGTTCGTGATCTAACACTTATTAAGCAACAGTGGGAATTCCTGGCCTCACGTCTGCAGCAATGGAACCTGTTGGATGAACATGCTCGAATTACTGTATTTAGGAAGCGTTCTGCAGATCTACAGCAATTCTTCACATTTGAAAACAACTTGAACTGTTGTAAAGATATCAGAGGCCTATTCAATACCCTTGAGCTGACCTATGAGTCGAATGAGTGAAGGTTATTGATAGATGCATCCCTTCAAAGATGCATGCAAAATATTTCTGCGAAAGCACCAAGGGGCCCAGCGATAGCGCATAGTGGAGAGCCTAATCAAGTGATACCAAGATCTCGGATACAATATGTCACTGAAAATAGACTTTATTCATTTTCATCTGTCCTTCTTCCCAGAAAATGCAGGAGATGTGTGTGATGAACATGGAGAGAGGATGCATCAAAATATAGCGTCAATGGTATAAGGGAAAATGGAGTCCTGCAATGCTGGCTGACTTCTGCTGGATCCTGAAGGGTGACACACCTGAGACATCTTACAAACGAAAAAGTAAATAATAAAGTCTAGGTTAATACATTATATAATGCTAACTAACATGCTGATTCATTATAAATTCATGAATTAATTACTAGAAACACATTTAATCTGACTTTGGGAGCGAAATACATTTATGGTATCGTGGAAATCAGTATCAAGTACATAATTATTAAATCTGCAATTTTCAAGAAAATGTTATGTAATTTTTGTTATTAAATTCGAATTCAACACATTCAACTTCATAATGAAATGCACATGAGATCTATGTATTTTTATTCTGTTTTATGGCAGGTGAATTATAATCAAATGGATTGCAAATTAATCTCAATTGAATTCGAAATTTGAAACCTAACCACTAATTAGCTATAAAAAGAAATTGATCACTCGTTTTTAATTGAGCAATCTTCCTTATAAGAGAAGATAGTTAGTATGCGTCATGAGCTAGAATGTGTAGCTTAGTTCTGGTATCTTTCTCTGCAAAATGATATCGCTCTATGGGAGAGACTACAGCAAAAAGCGACAAAACTCATTAGGGGAGGCTGCAAAACAAAATCTAGGAAGCCAAACTTAAATCATTGAAATTGCTATCACTTGAAGACTTTTATCTACCTGGCCAATCGGAATAATTCTTCAAAATTCTAAACTTTAATTCAATATGTGTCTCCTCTTAATCCATTTCTCGAACAACTGATCATAAATTGAAAATAGATATTAGATCAAGGAGAAATCTTTTACTATAATAGGATTTCAACTTGTTGCTTGCTTCCAGTAAAAAAGCAAAGTAATTATCATGTTTAAAAATAAATTTGACATGCACATATTTATACACACGTAAAAATAGCATAGTATTAACACGCTATTGTTTTTACTCTAATTTCTCCAAGACATCCCTGCCTTAATTTCCCCACATATTCTAAAATTAGCCATAGATTAGATCTCACTGTCTTTGTTCGTTTCTATTCTATATTATTCTTTTACTTTTTATGGTGTATGCTATTTTTCTTTGCTATTGGTTTATTCTTTTTTAACCCCTCTGTACGTGCGCATTCAGTTAAGATTGTAAGGACTCCGGAATGTTAATTTCTTTTCAGTTAATGTTTAAATTGTCTTTATTCATCTAAATGGATTTCTACATTATTTTATATATAATTCGACGCTATAATCTGCTTTTGAACTAAATTTACTCGATTTCGAAATGGAACATAAACTTCTAACGATTTTTCACTAACCCCACTCATCAGTTACACTCGGTTTGACTCAACAGACTGGATTATAAAATTAAAAAAAGACCAGAATCAAAATCAGTGGAATACACGAGGGCATCATGGACTGGCCTGTGTTTAAGCAATCCCCTCGCCGCCTCAAACTGGTATCACGGATCCCTATCGAAGTTTCTTCAGGCCCTTCCTCTTGAGTTATTTGGTATGTAAATTGACCTCCATCGGGAAAAAGATAGGGGGACAAGTGCGACAGTCCCCCTGCAGAAGAGTAGGAGGCACGGCCTAGCAGTCGCCGCTATGATTTTGCCCACTTAAAGGCTTGGCCCTATCGAGCCACTCCGACCTGGCGCGTTGATTCTGGGCCGCAGGCCTGTTGTATTGGCAGTTCCCTGTGATAGCAAAAGAGGGGGGGACCACCGTTGGTGCAGAGATGTAATCGGCTTTGAGCCACTCTGAAGAAGCGGGTGAGGTAGAAGCCAGCCTACTCGTAGATTTGGGAGAGAGGTAAACCTCAGCATCGGTGGAAGAGGGTTGAAGGTGCCCCTGAGAAAGCACAGGGAGGGGGAGGCAAAGTCATTTCTGAGGTGAAACTTTGTGCTGAGGAAGAATATTAGATGGGAGCCCCTCCACCAATCAAAGGGGTGTCTCCTTTTCCCTCGTCCCTCCAAAACCTATGAAGTGCGAGGCCGCACTTGGAGATGGCTCTGCATTTCTACCGGCCACCCGCTATTTCTATCATTTGCATCCATAGTCAAAGTAAAGGGTAAGATTATGCATGGGAAGTAGAGAGTATTACTTCCCACTGCCTTCGAAAGTTGAGAGAAAAGTCTTCATAGGATGATAAAAATCCAGATTGTGATAAGTCCACATACTTGCCACTCGAGTTCGAGTTAGGATGTAACTTAATAACCCGATCCGTCATTCAGGTGAAATAGTCTTCGAGCTTTGACCAAAACGTATGGTGCAGACAAATCCACATTTTATGTGTACTGGAAAAAGGTGAGTTGATTCGAAGGCTCAAAACCTCCCCTGCCTAATCCTTGCTTAGCCGGTGAACCTTGGATAGACATTGTATTACATGCAAACTTTTAGAAGAGTCATAGTGCAATAACATGCGCAACCTAGGGTGCATATACATATTATATCACAGCGAGAATTTGTCAAGAAAAAGTTAGATTTGGGTCATTTACTTGTCTCTTCTGTCCTTTCTGTGACTTCAATGGAAAATATTTTTTATGTAAAGCAAAAACTAAAGAGGGCATCTCGCAAAATTGGTTTGTAAGAGAAAGAGAAAATGCCTTGACGATACATGCACGTAGACTCTCATGGAGGTATTGGGGCCGGAAAACCACGCAACTGATTGGGTTTCACCCGGGAGGGCGCGCAATACTACAGATGTTAGCTTCAGTATGGTTTTCCATGCTTCAGATATTTTTTGAGTTCAGCAGATGAGTAACCATGTACCGTATAGAGGATGGGATCAAATCCTAAAGATGTTTAAGTTTGTATCAAATTTCTGCCCCATCCGGCCACCTGCCTTCTTTATGACCCTGTCATTTTCGAGAATGCTACACTCTCTCTCTCTCTCTCTCTCACTCTTGGTTTCGTTCACAAATTAGCCCGTCCTGACGTGCTTGGGCTATTCTCTCTTCAGGCTCATGTCACGAAGCTTGACAAATGCGCAAAGCCTGACTTTCCGTTTTATGGAGTCGAAAATAATTTATTTCCAATAACTGAATACCTATTTATCATCAAGTAAGTGGTTAAAAATGTCAAGCAATCGTAATTTCTCTCGGCATCTTTAATAATTGCCTAATTCTTTGAAGGTAATTAAACTCAAGTTCAAAACTATTACAGCGCATATTAGATAAGGATTAAACTCGTACTATCCAGAAATAAAGATGTTATTTTTCATTAATATATCAAATATTAAATTCGTTTAAATTTTGTCTAGCATATCATACCTTCAAAATTTATGGTCAGTAACATTTCTTTTAGGTTTATTCAAAACATTTTGGTATAAGATAGATAATTAGAGACCTGCATAACATATTTAATATGCGTAAACAACAAAACTCTTCCGCCTTGAGCAGGTGAAGGATATTGGAGTGAACAATAAAGGATAGAGCAATGGCGATGTTGCCAAAGATTTGGACGAAGCAGAGATTCAGTGGACAATATTTTTAAGTATCCTAATTGCTACAAAAATGTTCACGTTATCGGACGGCAAAAGACAACTTCAAAAGGGATGAAAGATCAAATGGTAGATCTTTTAAATTGTCACGTTTTTATTTACTTACAAAAGTCTAGGCAGTATCAAGGCTGAAAACTTCAGTATCCATAATATGATGAATGATCTTGAGGCAAAGTTTTATTTAAAGGGGTGACTTGGCCACCCGCTATTGTCTTCTTCCTACAAAACCGCTACATTTCAGTTTGTTAACCTACGCCAAACGTGGGATGATAAATAGTTCAAGGTTTTATTCCATGACGATAAAAAATAGAACTTGGATAGTCCACTGACGTTTGAATAACTTTTCACGGTCCAACTTTAATAGCAAATATCTTATCTGCTATCTTTCATTTTCTTCATTCAATTTTTCCATCTCCTAGTTTATACTTATCGGTTATCGTACGCCAAATTTTGTAAACATTGTATTTTCTCTAACTAAAGTTAGGTAAGATATTAAGATAGTAATAAGGACTTTCCGAACTTTTGGACGGTATTGTTCCTTCTATGGTTATGGATATTGGCATATCATATAATCGGTCCGATAGATAGGAATTCAGCTGGCTCGAAGAAAGTAGAGAGTAAGTTAGCAGTAACATTGTGAATTGGGTGAATCGTTTTGTTGTTAAAAGTATCCAAGGTGAGAGGATTAAAATTCTACCGTGTGTAATGTCTTTCGTTTATTTAGCGATACCGTGAAGATTAAGCCTTTAAAGATGGAGAGCTAGGAGGAATACAAATATGAGTGCGGGACAGGGATATTTTAATTGATAAGAGATAGCGAAGGAATTATTCTAAGTTGGTCAATGATGATGATATTGTAGTGGTGGAGTGTGAGAGTGTTCTGGAAAAGTTATTTGAAAGAGTATGTTTAAAGAGAGGGCTGAAAGTAAATGCGAAATCTTTAAGTTTTTGGCAGTTGAGGTTCAATGATGTGGCGGATGATATTTGGAGCAATATTTAACGGTATACCAAACCTCGTAGCTTCCACCCCGACACTTGTAGAATTGATCAGTGAACTTTAGAAAATCAAGCTCTCTTCCAAAAATATATATATAGCAGGTTTTTGGAAAAGCCTGGTAACAATTTTGACTCTGGGTAGTATAATTGTCAATACAATATTACTTTTATCATACGAGTATTTTTTAAAATTTTGTTTTATACCAGGCGAGTATTTCTTCAGATTTAGTGGAAACAATAGTATTAGAGAACCTGTTCTACAAAGGTGGTATCGCATATGGCTCCGAATTCAATGTCATTAATGCATGAGTCGATTCCTCGACCTTACCTCCTAGTTAACAGTATCATCTTCTCTTCGTCAGACACCCTTGATTCCCGGATTTAGGCAATAATTATCCATACTAGAGGGCGTGTCTAGGTAGCGTGATGCGGTTAGATTAGATTTAACCTAACTAAGAATTTAATGGATGATTAGATGGAAGGGAGAATTTCTAAAGTTGCATCAACAGTAATTTAGGTAGCTTGTAAGGTATAATTACAATGTTGTCTAGTACCTTTGCAGAACAATTGAGACCACATGCCTTTTAAATTAGTCTTCATAATCATTGGCTTATTTTCATTCAATTAATTTCAAATTTAATTCGATAAATGTAGTGAATCATTTCAATCGAACTATATTTTCAGAAAAATTCTGAGTCTCAAAAAGAACTCGTTTATCTTTTGCCATTATTAAGTAATCTTTTTACTCGTTTATTTGGGAAAGGAATTTTCTTTACTAGTGGCAGTAGAAGGGAAAATCTTCATTTGATCCCCTTATTTTAAATAATATATTGGATTCTTTCCTATACAATAATGTTATTGAATCGAGATATATATATATATATATATATATATATATATATATATATATATATATATATATATATATAATACTGGTAATTGATTTGTTCCTTTAGAATCTGATATATAGCAGGAATATGAAGACCCAGGTGATTATACTAATCATTTATTGGCCGGACGTTTCGGACCTTTGCTAGGACCATCTTCAGCGACTATATCGTCTAATGAGAAGGAGAAAGTGCATTAATTGATTACACTTAAAAGAATTCATTAAAAAAAAGCGGAAGAAGGCAAGTTAAAATAATAAAATTGACAATAATTAAAATTAAAGTAAAAACACTAATAATATATAGAATTAAATAATATTACCCAGTGGTATTTAAAAAAAAAATAGCAAGTGAAATTATAACAAACTGACTTGATTATCACGTATTAAAAGTTACTGAAGTAAACAAAAATAACATTATATTAAATTGTAAAAACTCACACCATAAAAAGACAAAAAACGCAAAAATAAATCAGAATGAACAAGGGGACTGACCTTTAACGTGGGAGTTATATATATATATATCTTACAAATTCATAAATGAAACAATGCTATTTGACCTAAATAGTTATGTATAGGTAAAAGATATCGACTATGGTTAAAAAAATTATTACAAAACTCTTTCAAAAGGCGCCTTTCTGTCAACTGCCACCAAGGGCATTTGTTAGTGTAACTATAAATTTTAGCCTAATTCTTGGCTAAAAGCACAGCAAACAAGAGCAAAACTAAACGAAACAACAAAACGAAAATAAACAAAGCAAAAAACAAGACGAACGTCGTGGGAAGGTCCGCCTCCCCACGGAACTGTGGCATGTGACCAACAGCAAAGAGAGTCAAATCAAGTGAAGGAGGTCAGCCTCCTCCTGGAAATCGTATAGTCTACAAGTCTCGCTCCATGAACTCTTCTGAAACACAATGGACAAGCAGTACCGACACCGCCTGTCGTTGTACTCTAACGTATTGTACTACACAGGTAACGTGCCTGAAGATCCCTTAGACTGGGACATTCAACAAGAATGGGTCGAACGGTCTGTTCATGATAAGACATGTCTTTGTAGTGTACATATCTAAACTTTTAAATGTTGTTCATTGATTTTCAGGGGGGATATCGCCATTAGGGTGGACCGAAACAGGAAGGTGTTGCAAAGGTTTATGAAATTCATTTTATCCCCCTGATTTTTTGATAAACCAACATCAAAAACTATTGTGTTGAAATTTCAGACTTCTAAATTAATATTTTCAGGTTTCTCAACCAAATTAAAACTATTTTAAAAATCCAAAAATGTCGGAAAATTCTATCTATTTCTTTTTAAACTTCAAGTTGTTACATCACCATTTATGTCCTATAGGGGTATATTATTTATATAAAACTTTACAATCAATACTTCTACTTCTATTTCATTAAATAAAAATAATCTATTAAGTATTCGACAAGTTTTCCTTCCTTTTCTTCTGTTTGTTTCCATGTAACCTGTAAATTTTTAATACCATTACTCTGAAATAGAAGAAATTGAACGATCAACAGTCGAATATTTAAATTTTCACTATTATTCAATATCCATTTATTCAATGCAGTTAGATTTTTGTAGTGTTATTACCTTTCCTTACGAAGTCTTTCTTGATATTAAATGAGGGTATTTTCCTCCTAGACTCAATTATACTCCTTATATGTATAGCCGTCCCGTTTGTATTCTCCATAAACTGCTAGTGACGCTTCTGTGATCAGTTTGATACATCTCTCAACGGCTTGTGTGACAATGAAACTTCGGAATCTTCAATTTAGGTCGTTGACGAA
Organism: Ceratothoa steindachneri; assembly: GCA_963969495.1. NCBI lineage: Eukaryota > Metazoa > Arthropoda > Malacostraca > Isopoda > Cymothoidae > Ceratothoa > Ceratothoa steindachneri. Next base: position 95,827,598 of record OZ018326.1, read on the forward strand.
AAAATTCTTCAAGTTGATTATCAAAGAGCGTCCTTGTCAGAGGAAGTTCGGTCACAACGGTCTGCTGCCAATTAATTAGGTGTATGCAGTCGTCAGATTCAAAGTTTAAGTCTGGGATCTTGAAAGTGCTTAATGAATGTTTCCGCATGTGCAAAATAAACATTCTTTCGAATCACTGGGGCAACTATATCTTTAGTCTGTTTTTCATCCCTCGCAGTGATTTTACTGTATTAAAAAGGTTAAGTGCTCCATCTTGCAAAGAAGAGTTAGCTTTTATTTCAACTCACCATGGTGCATACACCTTAATGATGAACAAGTCAGAAGGATCAGAAGTCGAAACATATAATCGAAGTATCCGATTTTCCGTTGTAAGCCTTCTTCCATGCAACATTTTTTCAGGACTCTTACGAAGCACTTCGGCAGAACATTTACCTTGTGAGATAGATTAACGGATATCAAAAAGATACTTTTAATCTCTGCTAAGTTAGTCGGAATTGGCTCGAATTAAACAACACTTAGAGTCTCACATTTACCCAGTTGTTGCCCTATTGGTCCGAAAAATCCACGAGGCCCCGTTGTTTTCCCATCCAAATTGTTGATGAGATAACGCAATGGGAGCTCATTTTCATGGAGCTGGCAAATAAACCAATCCAATGGTCTATTAAGTTTTTCTTCTAACATTATCATAACACCTCCTTTTGTTCCTGTATTTACTGCCGTTCAATCGCATCCCACAGCAACGAGTACATCAGTTGCGATGTTATTTGCTTCTATATACGATAAAATTGTGTCGCATATAGCTTTTGCAAAATCTGTCTTCATAGTCAGGTGTCCAAAGTATTCTGAACCAGCTCTTGTATGATAGAGATGTGCTCTCTCATCATCTTCTTCTTGTGATGAGTTCTCTCCATCGTCTCAATCACAAATTTGCTATCTTTTCTACCATCAAAATAAAGAGAATATCATGGCTTATCCAATCTAAATTCTTGCTATAGTCTAGTACGTTCTTTGACACGCTTACTTGTAACTTTTGACCTGTCAACTACTACAGCGTGGAATATTATTAAGGTTGGCTCTTTGAATGGGTATACGTTTGCCGACTTCGATTCAAGGGTTATTCAAAAGATAAACACATCTACAAAATAAACTTTAATACAAATAATAATAAGAACAAGGGCACATATGAATATGGAAATCTAAATATTAATTAGTACGAACAAAGAATATTATGACGGGCAAACATTAAGGAAACTAGGTTCGGGAAAAATATATAAGTGATCCAATAAGTTGGATTGAAGGAAAGACTTAGCAAGTTTATTGGCGTTACACAAAATGCGGTACTCTTCTTAGGACTGGGAAAGAAGAGGTGGGATTACGAGGAAAGGACTCCTGGTTACTGTTGGTGAATGAACTGGGGAGGTGAAAGACCAATGGCGAGGTCTTAGTCGATGGGGTCCCGATGCTAAGGTGTCCAGAAAGACTACGAAGGGGGTTCAGATTACTTCGGCTCCAGGGAAAAGTAATCACAAATCGAGATTCGTCTGCGGGAAGGCAGGAAGTCTCAATCAATATAGTGAGACGAGAGAAACCCAGGACAATCTTCCGGGGCGTAAACTGGGTTTCTGTCCTTTTCCTCTGGTCAGGGCGGAATACACCAAGACGATCTGCTGACGAGATCAGAAGGGCAAGGGGACCACTTCACGGGGAACAGATACTCGGATCTGGACGGCAAAAAGCTCGGGCTCTCTCTATCTGCTGAGGCTTTGCCGACATCACCTGTAACTAGAGTCGCAGCCATGGGCGTCCGTCAGAAGGCTGTGCGCAGCAAGGCGTCCCAAGGCATATCGGACGCGGCTTAAGCAAACATGGCCCTTGATAATTTCGAAGCATCGACGAGGCAAAAGGGAAATAAGCGAGATTCCCTTCTACCCCAAAAGGAGAAAGATGAACACGGCTGCTGTGCTCAGAGCCGGACGACGTTCTGAAATTGGGGGAAGATGGTAATAAAGCACCCCAAATTATATACAGCTCCGCTAATTTATCTCCACGAGGAAAACTCTGTGTGATAACGGCGTATTGAGTTTCATGCTCCCACACGTCGCACTTCTTAAGATGAAATTTCACATAAACGTAGGGGATGGGAAATGTTTTTCCCCTCAAATGGGAGAGGTCGGAATTTGACTAAACACTGTACAGGACCGGATAGAAGCTAATAGGGGAATCTTTAACTTTGGGCCTACATAGCACCAGAAAAAAATCAATTCTTATGAGGTTGTGGAACTTATGAGTCAACGATAAGTAACAATAATAAAAATCATGGTGATCATTACAATTAATTACAAATGAAAAGAAAAATAATTAATGTCAATATATATGCAGAGGGACAAAGTTTAACAATATATACAATTGTGATTACACACCCTCGGTGACTCGATCTTATGAGGTAGAGGAAAGCTCATCTATGGGGATCCTACTAAGGTAGTCAGTCACACAATTTTTGGAACCTTTAATATAAAATATTTCGAAATTGGTACTCCATCACATGAGTCTATCGTTCTGACTTTTACTGTGTTTTTTTTAAATAGCTAATGGGCGGTGATCCCTTTCGATCACAAACTCCTTTCCCAATTAATACATTTTAAATTTTTGTATCCCCAAACTATCGTGAGAGCCGCACGTTATGGTCGCGTAGTTCTTCTCACGTGACGAGAGCTTCCGGCGCGCGTATGCAATCGGATAGTTGCAATAATCATCGTATTGCAACAAAACGCATCCTGATCTTTCGTTGCACGCGTCGGTCCTGATTCCGAGGAGCTTGGCCGGAAGTCTTAGAATGAGGGCAGAAGTGAGCTTATCCTTAAGGTTATCAAAATGGGCGGATGCTTTCTGGTTCCACACGAGGGGCTCTGGGGATTGTTTTTTTTAACAGGGCGCTAAGGGGAGAGGCTAAGGCGGAAAAATTGAGGACAAAACACCGGTAGAAAGATGTGGATCCCCAAAAGGAGCGGAGATGTTTCTTTGTACGTGGAAGAGTCATGTTGGCAATGGCCTTTACTTTATCTTGCTGGGGGGTCATCTGGCTTTCCTCGATATCAAAGCCTAAATAACGAATGGAATTATAGGCAAAATGCTATTTAATGGGTCCAATGGTCAATCTGTGTTTCCGTAACCTCATGAGGAGGGAGCGAAGGGAGACTAGGTATTGTTCCCATGTACGCGTGGCAACGTACACATTATCGAAATAAAACGACACGTTACCTAGTCCATCCAGGATTGGCTGAATCATTCTATTATAGTTACTGCATGCAGTAATCAAACCGAAAGGAAGACGCCTAAATTGCATTATGCTCTTCTCAGTGGGGAAAGGAGTGTATTTCCGAGCACTATCCTTGAGGGAAATTTGATAATAGGCCTTACTTTGGTCTATTTCTGAGATAAATTTGGCCTCTTCAAACAGGTGTAGATTCTGATCGATGAGCGAGATTGATTCTGCGTCAAAAACCGTCACGTAATTCAATTTCCGGAAATATACACACATTCTAAAAGTTTGATCGTGATTCGTTACCATTACAATGGGGGAGCAGAAATCAGAGGTGGAGGGCTCAAGAATACCCAACTTTAGTAGATTTTCTACTTCAGAATTAACCCATTAAAGGCCTTAATTATTCTGTAATGAATTTTAATTTTATCTAGGCAGAACTTTTCTCCAGAAGACCTTAGTATAACATTACAACCATTGAATAATTAATTTTTACTTATTTTGGGACTAAAAGATGGCGTCCCATTTTTGGGACATTTGTCGTCACACATAGTTTTTAGGGTAAAAAAAGTTAAAAGTTTCAGAAATGTAAACAAACTATATATATATAAATGAAATGTTTCAATTCTTTTCATAATGTAGACGTGATAATGAACAATGAAAAATAATAAACCAACTGGCATAATGAAAAACTAGTGAAATAAATTGAAAAATGGAAAATATTTAGTTTTGAAACAGAATTATATCGTTTACGCATACTAAAAACCCTTCTTGATAAGTATGGTCATGGTGAATTGCTGTAGTTCATCAAAAGTATTTAGTGTGGAAAGTTGCAAAGCACAGATTATGGAGTGGAACGTCACACCAACTGCTAATTCTCTTTGTTTTCTTCCCACACAATGTACAACGAAGTCGTGTCTGAATTGGCATCACAAGGTGATTTCATTGATCAAACCTGATATCTTCACTTACTCTTCCTCCCAAAAGCCTACTTCTTTGTGGGCCAGGTCGTTTACGGCTTAATGAAGAAGGCTTTGAAACATAAGCCAAAAAATTTTCCTTAATGCATCTAGCAGGGAGTGTGTCTCACCTGGATTTGCATGTTGATAAACCCTCCAAGAGTTCACAATAGCAATGTCAAGCAGTTGCGTAAACAGTGGGAACCACTATTTTTTTCCACGTATTCTGACCCTATATAAGGACACTTGTTTGTCTAGTAGGTTTACCCCTCCCATTGATATGTGGTATTCTGAAATAACTTTTGGGATTTGCACTCCTATTTCCTTTTTGAGTTTCTGAGAATAGCGTGTAGCAGTACCAGTTGGGAAGACCTGACTGTAATTTGTAGCAACTGCAACTGCAGTGTTGCCATGCCATTTTGTGACTAAAATTTCATTGCTAGAATCAAATCTATAGTCTATGAACCCTCTTTCTGTTGTTTTCTCCATTATTTTAGATGGCATAAGTGGACATTTTTTTGTACGATTTTCACGAATTGTGCCAGTTACCTTCAAAATCCTATCTCCCAGTTCTTTCAAGGTATCAATGCTTGTAAAGAAATTATCAAAAAAAATTCGATATTTGCAGCTTCAGCTTCAGGAATTACTGCTGTTAAGTTATTTATAACCTTCATTACTAGAGGTCCACTGTTAGATTCACTGCCCTTACCAAGATATGGCGAAAAGTTGTATAGGTATCCGTCGGAACCACAAAGACACCAAAACTTGTAGCCAAATTTGATTGGCTTACCCCTCAAATAATTTAGCAGAATGCATGCCAAAATACCTTATCATCATTTCATCGATTGACAAATGGGAATCAAAAATGCCAAATTTCTGATAGTTTTCTCTTAGAGCATCTAGATATAGTCTCAGCTTATACAATTTATCATTTTTATCAATGTTGGCATTGTCATTCAAGTAAGGAAACCTTTTTATTTCCTTGAACCTTTGTTTCAACATAGCATTGTAAACAAAGGGCACTCCTGCATCTGGCGATTGCTCCCAGTAAATATTTTGTTGAGGAAGTTTATGGTACCCACTAAACAGAATAATTCCTAGAAATATTTTCATCTCTTCAATGTTGACAGAAAAATTAGTATTATTTTTCTACTTAGCATATGTCATACTCTGCTAAACAATAAACTTCAATAACTCATCAGTCAGAAATTCTTCAAAAATATTACAAATGCTCTTACCCTGCAGCCTATCTAGTTTGTCATAACTATTTTGAGAGGGCAGATTCATTACACCTTTATATTTTGGAGAACATTTTTTCCATTTGGGAATCGAATTGATGTCAATTTTTCTACGCTTACCTGAAAGAGGCTGGGTTGCTGAAACCCAGTTGATTCAATTTCTTCACCATCATTGTTGTGAACAATCAACTCGAGTCTACCTGCAACATCTTGAAGAAAGCTTTTTTCGCTGAGGTCTTCATCATTGATAGCTTCATCATCTGTCATTTCATCTGGACTTGGAGGAATAATTGCAGCCTCCACGTTTTCATTACATGCTTCATCATCACTCAAGTTCATTAGCGCATTGGCAACTTCATTAGTTGTCAATAAAGATCTTCGTGTCATAAAAGTAAAGAGTAGGCCTCTAAAAAAGAAATAATAACATCATATAGCAAGTTTTCATCTTGAAATGTGATTATATATATAATATTATATGTACATATATTAATATATATAAATCATAAATGTTGGAGATTACTACTAAAAGGCCTAATATGTTAATTTTGCATTAAATAATTATAAATGATAACAAACAAATGACTAGATCATTTAGATCAAATTGATAGCTTCATCATCTGTCATTTCATCTGGACTTGGAGGAATAATTGCAGCCTCCACGTTTTCATTACATGCTTCATCATCACTCAAGTTCATTAGCGCATTGGCAACTTCATTAGTTGTCAATAAAGATCTTCGTGTCATAAAAGTAAAGAGTAGGCCTCTAAAAAAGAAATAATAACATCATATAGCAAGTTTTCATCTTGAAATGTGATTATATATATATAATATTATATGTACATATATTAATATATATAAATCATAAATGTTGGAGATTACTACTAAAAGGCCTAATATGTTAATTTTGCATTAAATAATTATAAATGATAACAAACAAATGACTAGATCATTTAGATCAAATTTCCAATATCTGACCCTGTCCCAAAAATGGGACGCGGAATTATAAACAACACAATACGTACATTTTATATTTTACAAATCAGTTGATGTTTTTCTCATGTTCTCTTATAACCAATGCACACCATTAACACAACCGACCTTCCACCTATGCAGATAGTGAGGAACTGAGGGCATTCATGCGTTAGCGTGTCTTCTCACAAAAAATTGCGCGACTTTGGCGTAATCTGGTGAGCAAAGTTGTCAATCAATTACGATTATTTTTATTGGATACTTTGATATGATTGTGAAATACATTCTGAAAAATTAAAATAAATAATTAATCATTTTTGTAATGATCAACCTAAAAAGTGGTGTCCCCAAAATGGGACATTGGCCGTTAATGAGTTAAAGGCCAGACGAAGATGCACAGGCAAGGGGTATGATTTAGAGCGAAAATGCTCCTGTGTTTTCATAGAGAGGTCATATATGAAATGACACGCACATCCTGGCTTTTCCTAAATCACGTTCACAAATTAAGCTAATAACTTAGCCAATTGAGCCCTTTGCTGCGGTTCCAAGTGGGTGTTTAAATCGGGTTCCTGGGCGTTTTCTTTACTGGAACCGAGGAGTACAGGTAGGGAATGCTCCTGATCTGACTCGTCGCAAACTGTCAATATCAGATTGAGAGGCTGGGGGGGAGGGGCAAGCTACTTCCATCACTGCCTCTTCGTCAAGTGCGACTATGTTATTAATACACAAGCGGCGGTGTTATCGCTTAAGCATGTTTATCTGATATAACTTATTACCGGAGGGGGCCTTTATGAGGTATACCACGGGTCCTCCTGCTCCTAAAAAGGAAAACGGGCCTTTCCACTTTGGAAGAAACTTATTACACTCAGTGGGGAGGAGGAGACGTATTTCATCACTAGAGCTGTCGAACTTTTGCCTTTACGTCAAAATGAGTCCAGGATTTCTCCAATTAATATCTGTATTTTATACGCGATCTCGGGGCATTCCTATAAGTGGTTTATCAGCTCCAATACGTATGAATAAGATGCTTTAATTTCTTCATCGACACGGGGATTTACGAAAGGGGTTGAGAAGAGTAGCTTTATCCGGTCACGTTTTTCTACGTATTCCATGAGTCCGGATGTAAATTGTCTGCCTCGGTCAGACAATATCTCTTTAGGGAGGCAGACTCGAGAAAAGCTAGCTATTAATGCTTCCGCGCACGTTATGCTATCGATTATTTTTAGGGGAACTGCATCGGGGAACCTCGCAGCGAAGTCCACGAGCGTAAAGATATGAGACTGTCCTTCAATCGACTGGGGTTGAATTGGACCAATCAGGTCGATAGCTACTGTTCTAAAAAATGGTTCCGAAATAATGGAGGTAGTTTGAAGGAAGGCAGCTGCGATCCGTCTCTTTGCTGTCCTCTTTTGGCAAATATAACAGGATCGACAAAATTCCGCAATCTCTTTGGCAGCGCCGGGCCAAAAGAAATATAGAAAGATTCTCTGGGCCGTTTTATGGGGGTTAAATGGCCAGCCAATAACACATCATAAGTGGGGTGAAGAACCTGGAAAGGGGTGCAAAATGAGCAAGTCTTAGCATTATCCTCGGTCGAGGTAGAACCGTAAAGTAGGTAATTTTTAACGAGACATATAACTTTACTTGGGCCACAATCAGAAACTTGATTTGATTGCCCTGTTGGGCATTTTCTGACAGGAGTTTGAGAGAAGAGAACTTCTGCTGTTTACTTGTGAACTTCTTGTTATGAAGGGACGCAAATTCAGGGGTATAGGAGTTTCTAAAGGCAGGGGGTTGCAATCTCTTTTAAGGCCTGGGCTCTCGTAAGGACGGGCTGGGTGACAGGATTAGGGGAGTTCTGGGGGTTCAGGCCAACCAACACGGCGCTAAACTTAATGGAAGCTGCAACGGCCTCCACCCAGCCGGTGAACTAATTACAATCTAGGTAAAAGCCAACCACGGGGAATCGGTTGGCGCGCCCCAAGTAGCTGTGGACTACTACATACCTGTCGTGGTCGGAACTTACTGGGGGGAGCAATTTTTCCACACTACGAAGCAGGTGCTCCCGGTATGTCTCACAAGGGTTGACACCAGGCACTCATTCACAGTTTCTTTTTCGAATTCAAGCCCACCGGGGAAGCTTTATTAAATAAAAAAATTACTTGATGTCCCGGTTAACCGTTAGTCAGGACAGAAGATGGAGTTATTGGGCACGCAGGTGATTGAGAGAGAGAGAAGAATTGACCTGATGGACTTGTTGGATGGGGAAATAGCGAAGCTAAGAGTTTGGGGGGCATTTGGTCTTAAAATGTCAGGGTAGGCTGCACGTTAAACACACGATCAGCCCTCTGGGTAATTAAATGGTGGGAGATTATTTAGGAGGGCCTTAATATCCCTCGATTCTTGCGGGGGAGGGAATCTAGGTTTTGGGCGACCAAGAACTTTGACAAAATGGGGCGAATTTTTCAGGGAGGACTTAGGGAAATTTCTCTTAAACTTGGTAAAAAAGGTAGACGCTCGTCTCTTTTTTTCGAATGCACGGATCTCGGATGGTAGCGCAGCCATTAACTGATAACGTAAGACGAAATCGAACAGACTCGTATTCGCGCCCTACTTGAGCCAAGTCAAGCAAGACTTGTAGGCTTCTCTGAAGGATGAAACCAAACTGGCGGTAAGTTTGGCCAGGTAATATTCTTGCCAGGCGAAACTTAGCTCGATAGAAATCAGGATTCATATTGATTGCCGATAGCACTTCGGCCTTGAGAGTCAAATAATTAAGGGTGGCTTCGGTAGGGAGAGACGTGAAAATTTCTCTAAGGTTGCTGTTGAACAAGAGAAGTAAGCGTGCGATTCCATTCTCCGATATGTCCTACGAATTCACTACGAAAATCTTATAGAAGTAGGCACTGAAGTCTTCGCCATCCTTGAATACGGGTAACTTAACAGAAGGGGCCTCATTCATTGAACTAACGCAAAGGGTTTCTACGTTACCTCGACTTAGCTCTCGCTCATGTTTAGTGTTTCTTTCCCTTTCTTTTGCTTCTCATTACTCTCTTTCTCTTCTTTCTTCTGCTTCTATTTGCTCTCTTTCAGCCTTTTTTTGTTTTCTTCTTTCTCTCCCTTCATTTCTTTCTTCTTCCTGGATATAGGCAATTAAATCCTTGCCTGTTAATCCCAAGATTTGATCTTGTTTGTGGAATGTAATAAAGGACGACATCCTTGCCAGTACGTGTGCGTCTAGCAGCTCGAACGTACATGTAACACACGACACAGACTATGAGGCTCTCAAAGAAGTTTTTGCCCCCCCCCCCCCCCCAAAAAAAAATCTACTAAGATTAACCCGAAAAGATAGAGATGCACACAAAAAGTAAAAATATATAAAACACAATTGGCAAAGTGAAAATTTAATCCCTATCGGATTAAAATTTTCCGTCCTTTTAATCCAGCTCAGAATTTAGTAGAGGGTTACCACAAGGAAAAGGGAAAGTTATGGTCTCGCAGGCACACATTAAAGTAATTGAAAAAAATAAGTATATAATTAGTTCCACAATCTTTAAATAACTTTGAGTAAATTTAGGCAAACTCGGTCGGAATAATTAAATTGGGGGAATTGAAATTAACGGGTTCTTAAGTAAAAAAACAAACAGAAATAAACAATTATACCTAACACCAGATTTTAATATAAAGAAGGGCTCGGGTACAATTGAATTGGGGGATGGTAAATACCTTGCAACTAGAGTGCAATATCATTAAGGTTGGCTCTTTGAATTGGAATACGTTTGCCGGGTTCGTCTCAAAGGTTATTCTAAAGATAAACAGTTCTACAAAAATAAACTTTAATACAGATAATAATAAGAACAAGGTCACAGATAAATATGGAAATCTAAATATTAATTAGTACCACGAAAGTATATTATGACGGGCAAAAATAAAGGAAACTAGGTCCTGGAAAAATATATAATTGATCCAATGAGTTGGATTGAAAGATTGGGAAGAGAGAGGAGGAACTTACGAGGAAAGAACTCCGGATTACCTCAGGTGAGTGAACTGGGGACGTGGCAGACCAATGGCCAGGTCTTACTCGATGGAGTCCCAATGCGAAGGCGTCCAAAGAGACTCCGAGGGGGGTTCAGATTACTTAGGCTCTAGGGAGAAGTAATCACAAATCGAGATTCGTCTGCGGGACGGCAGGATGTCTCAAACAATATAGTGAGACGAGAGAAACCCAGGACAATCTTCCGGGGCGTAAACGGTGTTTTTGTAATCTTCCTCTGATCAAGGCGGAATACGCGAAGACAATCTGCTGACGAGATCCCAAGGTTGAGGGACCACTTCACGGGGGCCTGATACTCGGTTCTGGACGGCAAAAAGCTCGAGTCATCTCTATCTGCTGAGGCTTTGCAGATATCACCTTATATAGGAGCCACAGCCATGTTCGTCAGAAGGCTGTGCGCAGCAAGGCGTCCCAAGGGATATCGGACGCGACTTAAACAAACATGGGCCTTGATAATTTCGGAGCATCGACGAGGCGAAGGGGGAAACAAGCGAGATTTCCTTCTACTTCAAAAGGGTGGAAGATGAACACGGCTCCTGAGCTTTAGAGCGGGAGGGCGTTATCAAACTGGAGAAAGATGGTAATAAACCACCCCAAATTAAATACAGTTGCGCTGATCCGTGATCCGTCTCAAACAGGGAAATTCTGTTTGATAAGGTCGTCTTGATTTTTATGCTCCCACATCCACGTAACTCAACCTTTAGTTTAAAATCGCATTATTTTCAATTTTTAATGGCGTTGAGGAACCTTTAAAAAATATTATATAAAAAATCTTTTGAGGAGGTTTACTTTGCCAGATAGCCCAATAAACAATCGTGATGGGAAAATAAATTTCAGAATAAATGTTTTCCGCTCCACGTTGATCGCCATGTATTTCTTGTTTCTATAAGGATGGCAATTACATTTCACAGCACTTTTACGTGAGTAGAGTAGTGCTGGTCTCGAAAGATTTATTTTTCATATAAGTGCCTCTAAAAATACTGATAAAATTGACTGAATGAGAGAAAATATGTTAGCTAGATTTTTTGTGTAAAACATGACAGGAATTGGATCTTTTTCACCTTTAGTATCATTGTTTCTAATTGACCCAACTCTCCGATAGTAAGGATAAGAATGGCACCTTGTTGTTGAAAATGAGTAAATGCAAGATGTTTCCCTCTTGCAATATCACTAGAGCTAAATGTAATTAGTCTTTTTTTAAGCTATGCACTTTTCAGATAGCTTTATTTTCTCCTTTCTTTAAAAACTTTCTTTCGATTAAAAATATTTAAGATATTACTACTGATTAAAAGAAAATCAATAAACTTTTCTGTTCGTCATCCTTAAACTGTCCTAGTATAATTTCATTCTCAAGACCTTTGACCTTTGAGGAAAACTTGAGAATTCTATCTTGGAATATTCGAAGTCCACATGGATATAAGACTTGATGAATTAACTATTAAATATAAGTAAATTCCAATGTCACCATTCATATCCTTACAATTTAATTTGGTAATTGGATTCCACATTTTCATGACAATTCTTACCATGATCCGGTTCATAAAGTCGACGGGAGACTGAATTATCTTTAGATGACGAATGTATTAAGCCATACTAACTTCAACTTTGCGAACATTTATTAAAGAAATTCTAAGTGTAAATGCTCTGGCGCCGTTATGCTATTCTACTTGATATAAGTAAATTATATACCGGATATTAAAAATATATTATGATACGAGAGTATTACTCTATATAATTAATTCCTTTCTATCTCATTAGTCCCTTTTATTGATTTTTATTAACATCCCTTTTACCATAACTACCATTGAAGCTTTCTAAATGAATCTGTTATTTCTCCATTTTGGCTTCTAATTGGTTTAGATGAAACCTGCTAAAAGACTTTTTTTTTAATATTTTACGATCATCTTTGGTGGTGCTATTAGGAGCAGAACCATCACCCAGAGGCCCAAACGAACGAATAATGACACCTGCATTATGGCACCTATATTAATCGCTCCTACTGACGATCGCGTGTTTGCAGATAGCTTCGTCCCTTTTTCGCTCACGATATAATCGCGGAAAAATTAATACATTTTCGTAAAGCCCTTGGCTTCCACCCGCGATCGATAGCGGAGGATACAGCAAACCCGGGTATAAACTTTGCAGACAAGAGTTGGGAAAGCGAAAGGGAGAAGGACCCCCCTCGAGTCTGGGGAAAGCTTTTTTGAAGAAGAAGAGTAGGAGGGGAGAAGAGTGGGAGGGTCAAGATCGAGCAAACACGTTGGGTGATGGGGAGAATGAACTCACGCGTTGCCGCAAGTAACAGTTATTAAGGACTGTCACGCCAGTCGTATTTCGACCACACTTGACACCAGTCTTCGTACGATCATTTCCCTTCATTAGTCGAATGAGTTGTGATTGTTTCTCCAAACAGTGTTGTGCAATCGTCTGCTGTGCTTATATTTGTGGCAGTATATTTTCTTTCGCTTTTGTCTGATATTTATTAAAATGTAGCAATTCGGTCTTTGCCCCACCAAGACGATGGATTTAGACTGTATGAAGTATTCTTGCAATGATCATAGGAAGAACCAACGCAATCATATCAGCAGCCCTTTTAAAACTGATCATGTACCGCAAATACATTCAGAGTCTATCTCCAGAGTCAGTTGTAATAGAAAGTTCCCCCGAGGTTAGTACAAGTGATAGCTCTTCCGAAGATGAGCAAGAATCTTCGCTCGCCGAAAGTCAAGCAAAAGACAAGAATTTCCCTGAACCACACGTGGTTGTTGAAGAGGCCCACCTTAAAGCTGCTAAGTTTGTTCACAATGAATATGGTAACAATTTATCCGAGGAAAACATTAGCAATTCTGCTTGGACGTTCGATCCAGGAGGGATTAGTGCAGACAACTCCCAAGAGAAAAAAAGTGGTAAATTCTTCCTCGAAGATATAATTGAGCAAAACGAAGTCCCTGAATTCCGAAAGCCACCACGGGATCCGGCTAGACATGAACGGATCAGACGTGACCCTTACCCAAGTTCCATCTTATCCAATGGCAAGCCTCATTCTTCTTCAACTAGTATTCGTCCCGCTTCTAAGATAAGTCACAGGGAATCGCACGAATTGATGAACGCCAATAATGAAATTTTACTCGTTAAGCCTATTGAAGACGAAATGTGTTTGCCTTTAGAAAGATTTGGCTACCCAAACCCCAAAAGAACCTCTGCCGGATTAACCGTAGGAACGAAGAAAGATGTGATTCAGGTAATACCTGCCACAAATCCGGTCGAGACTCACAATCTAAGTAATATAAATGGCAAAATGGTCAAGATCAATGGACTGAAGGTGCAAGAAGAGTCAGTTATTGGACAGGAGGAGCGTCATGCCAACGGGATAACCAGCGGCCCTTTACTTACACCGGATCCCTGGAGATCCATTGGATCGAGAAACAAGGTGATATATTAAATCATGCTTATTGCATCGTGTTCGGATCATATAAGGCACATATAACGGGTTCATTGCTTATGTTGGAAATACTTATATGGTGACTAAGGAAAAGGCAAAGTACCAATAAGATATACATAAAAAAAACTTTCCTCCTTTCAGCGAATCAATTTAACCACTTTTGTGATCTATCTATCACTCTTCCTCTTCAATATGTGTAATAGGTTAAAATGCTATCATTGATTGCATAAATTCATCTCTTTCATTGTGTAAAATTTTAATAATTATCTTCTTATATCACCTTAAATTGCATAGAAACTAGGTGATTTGGGAGACTAGAAAGGGAACAGTCACATCAGATTGAATTCGTGTGATAAGACGAAAGCATGAATTTACACTAATTTTCTGACACAATCCTAGAAAGTATATATATATATATATATATATATATATATATATATATATATATATATATATATATATATATATATATATATATATATATATATATATAATATTTTTTTGACAATACTGATTAAACAAAACCATTCAAAAATGAATTTACAGTTAAAAAGGTCGTCATATAAGCCCATTGGCATATTTTAATGATCTTTTATTTTACAAATATACTCAATTGGTCAAACGGTATTTTCTGAATAATGCACTTTAATGATTAAGTTGACCTAAAATGGTACTAATACTAAAAGCCTTCTTATGGTGACGATAGAAGTGAACGTGATTTATTCTGTATGCTTCTTCTTTCCAACGTCATTTTGTTGATTTACATCTTTAATATTTTCAAATTCCCATCTTACTTAGATGGATAGATATAAAATAGTTTTGTCTAAATTATAAGGTCTTCCACTCCAATGTAGCTCAGAAATTTTGTAATCACTCATTTTCTTAGGACTAAATTGATTACAATTATTTAAGTGGCAAAGAATGAGACGCGAAATATAGCTCGATATGGGAGAAAACTCGTGGGTGATAATTTTGAAACCTCTCATTTTTCATAGTTTGCTAAAAACTTAAATACTTATTAAATGACACTCCTGCTAATTCATATCCTAGTCCAGTTCTCCTCTGTAAATCAGCCACGCTTCCCTTGGTTAACAGCGATCATAACACTTACGAATACAATTCAACAGGCGAGTTAACGCTACCTACATTGCGCACGCACCTTTGACATGCGACTCAAGGTAGTTTTCAAGAAGGTTATCCGAAGGATACGCAGACCATGGATTTGCAGGCCGACTCTGGAAATTTATCGCTTTTATCTAATTCATTTGAATCCTTTGTCTCAAACAGGATTCGATTAAGAAAGCAAATGCAAAAATATTTGTTTTGTCAAAAAATCTCTATTCTTACCTTAAATATGTATCATTGATTATATATTAGTTCCTCCTTCTATTTGTGAATGGCAGCTTACAACGCTGTAAAAGACGAGGGAATTCTGGGCTTAGAGCTTGAGACATTTTTTGGAGCAGTCTGGATATTAATGAATTATTTATTTTTCAGTTTTAACCTCTTCATCCCAACTTGAAGGATACGGGCTTACTAGTTAGGTAACTGCAATGAACGAGGTGATGATATATGGTTGGTAGGGCAATTATTAACTACCTTCACATTGCATTAGGTAGGTTTGGGGACTCTCTTTATCAACGCCAAGCAAGTGATTGTATCTAATAGAGGCTGCCAATCAAGGGTTGTTAGATTGGTCTATTGGATATAGTCACTTGCTTAGCGTGAAGGAAGAGTGGCATTCAGGTGTGTCCGATGAAGTGTGAAGGTGTCTATTTATTGCTATACTAACCACGAATGGGTTCATAAAAAATTGCGCCCAGAAGTTAGCTACAAGGAGCTACAAGAACAAAAGGTACCCTAGGAGACCTTACGGTCCATTCAAAGAGGGTACCTTTGGGCTAACAGTTGAGGAGGCACAGTTCTGCACAACGACTTAAATGCCCAAACGGCCACTTTTCAAGACTGTCCAGTCTTGACTTGAACTTATCAACAGATTCACTGTTGACAACTTCCACTGGAAGTGTGTTCCAACTACCGCAGAGGAAGTATGTGAAAGATTTACCACACAGATCACGGTTGTAACGCTTTTGTTCAAGTTTGTGGCCGTGATTTCTTGTTCTGCCCTCACTAAGTTGGAAAATATCCTTGTAGTCTGCATTGTCGAAGCCTTGAAGTATTTTAAACACTTCGATAAGCTGACCACGCAGTCTCCGAGTCTCCAACGAGAACAGATCTAATTCCCTTAATCTATCGTCGTAACTTTTGTGTCTGATAGAGGGAAACAGTTTGGTGGCCCTGGCTTGCACACGTTCCACTCTCGCAATATCCTTTCGGAACGAAGGACTCGAAAATTGTACGGCATCCTCCAGATGCGGTCGGACAAGTGAATTGTACAAACAGAGTAAAATCTCGTTGTTCCGATATCCAAACTGGCGCTTTATGTAGGCTAGCATGCTTTGTGCCTTTTTCTCCGCCTCGATGCACTGTTTCAAGAACTTGAGGTCACTAGTGATTGTTACACCCAAGTCCTTCTCAGTGTCGGTGGATTCAATAGCAGTGCTCTTAAGGATGTACTTAGATTGGGGGTTTCGGTGGCCGATATGCATCACTTTGCATTTGTTCACTTTAAATGGCATTTGGCACGTGTCCGACCACTTCTCAATCTCTATCCCACTCGGTTACCAACTTCCCAGCATTCTCATCTCCGTAGCTCAACCACTTCATCACCCATATTCAATTCCGGATTCAGCTGACAGAGATGCCGTGGGTAGTTTTCATTCTTGTCCTACACACAAATACTGATTTGCCTATTATATATCCTTTGTCTGTTTAAAGGTGAGCCAGTAAGTTTCATTTAAATAAACTCCTGATCACCGATTACAACAATGATCTTGGATCCAAGCGAATACATACCTTTTCTTATAAATGAACTAAATTAATGGTCGTAAATAAAAAATACCATACGAGAAGAAACACAAAATAAAACGGTGTACGACACCAATAACGAAAGATTAGGAACAAATTAGGGAAGTGAAAATGTGATTGGTAATCTTTGCTAATTCCACTTTATTTGGAAAATATTGCCACTAGCAGTCTTCCATAAGGCATGTAGGTATAAAATGCAATGAGAAGTTGAGGTAGACGTTTCTATCAGTTAGTGTTTGGCTAAGTATTATACAATGTCCTTCTCAACCAGGTTGGAATTGGCACAAAGATTTTCAGTGACAAAAAGATGGAATATTATTTTATCAAACACTATAGTTCTAATGAATGCACATAATCTAGTGAACATCACACGTTATTGGTATGAAAAAAATAGTAAGAAAAAAATAATAATTGCGCGTATATTATTATTATTATTATGTAAATAAACTAATGTTGTTTACTAGACGACTTATAAAAGATACTTTTTAAAGTTGTTCAAAATGTTTCAAATTTCCTGTAAGCTTTTTAAAGATAACTGTATCAATGGTTAGGCCTTTTGAAGCTGCAAAAACTCTGTCTAAAAGAAAACGTTTGCAATGCGTAAATATTACTTCATCTTTTACCTAAAGGAACCGATCTATTGAACTACTGCTACGTGTAAATGAAGCTTCAGAACAAATACTTCCTTGAGTTGTCAACCGAAAGGGTGTCCTCTTCCTTCATAACAATTTATGCCTACAGGTGGCACATTTGACCTCTAAATGTATTAGTGCGTAAGGATATGGATCTTTCTCTTCATCTTTCATATTTACTGATTCGTGTCATGTGATATTAGATTAACATTTATTTAGATCATTACATCATAACGTAAATGGCAAAGTTTACTCTGGTATAAGGAGGTGGAAAAGGATATAAAATCACATATTTAATCAAAACAGAATGAATGCTATAAGAAAAGCCTCAACTACTCTGTTAAAGATGGCGAGATGTCAATAATAATGAAAACTGCATTGCTGAATGTATTTTTGAATATTAAAATTATTTCATTTGCTATAAAAATACATTCATTTTGACAACCATATTTTTATAATTTACCGCCTGACTCATTCATTATTAGAAATGAAGGAATGACGTTCTAAGATATGGTCCCAGCCTGCGTTCGATGATTGCGTCTTCTCATCTTTACAAAAAAATCAGCACGTTAAAAATGGAACATGCTACAAAACAGATAAAGAATATTGCATTAAACTGCTACTGTTTCTATAGAGATTTTCATGACCTAGCGATTGATTATTAATGCGGTTTTAACGAAAACCCCATCTTGAAACAGCTCCTCAATTTTTATCTCAGCTTCGTCGTTGTACAAGGTGATGGAAGATTTTGAATTCCTGTGTAGAACTGTTTCTACATGCACCTTACTAGAATAGCAATGATATTTGTACATAGTTGGCATATTACCCGCAGGAAAAAAAATATTCTGAGCTATTAGAATATGTCTGACATAAAATGGACCATGACAAGAACACCCAAATTCAAATATTGATCAAAGGGTATAATTACGAGGTTTGGGCTTATAAAGTTTAGTAATTATTAGGAAAATATTGAATGTAGCATAATTTAATTACAATATTATACACGTTGAACCAAAAGTTGCGATAGATAGCTAATAGTTTCCACAAAAGAAACAACAGTTTCCTGCTTGATAGATTTTACTATGTTCTCAAAATCTGGCCTGCAACATTTATAAACCCTTGACCACTTTATATTTAGGTATAGAGAATACTTCAAGGTCAAGGGGGCACAACAAAAAGGATTTATGAATAGTGATTTTTGAGAAAACCTGTATAGAATTTCTTTTTAATACTTCTTGGAAACAATCTCTAGAGCCCGAAGGAACATAAAGGAAAAAATACTTTTTCCAATACGTTCATGGGGGTAACAATAATAGTGTATAAACGAATTGGACCACGTTTGTTCATAGTAAACGGAAAAAAGACAGGGGGCCTTTTATTTTCTATTTCTGATGTAAATTCAATTAAAGATAGCAAATTATATGTTCGAACCTAAAATATATTAATATTAAAATTATTAGCCCGAAAAAAATAATAACATCCATTTACCTAAACAAATTTAGAGGTATATTAATAATTGGGGAAGCATAATAATTTTAAAGAACGCCAGATATTAGCAAGGAAAGAAGTAAAAAATCCCTATTTTGTGCAGTCCTTTAACTTCACTTCTTTCTAAGAGAGGTTTCTCAAGTTAGTTAGTTTGTCGAAGAAACAGGATAGAGACAGGAAACAAACATCAATTTAGACACTCCGATGACATTACTTGAGCCACTTTGAGAATTAGCATGTTTGTGCTTGATTTAGGCATTTTTGACAATATATACAATTAATTTCGTATGATGAAATGGATATACTTATGTCAGTCTCTTCAATCTTTGCGTGTGCCACACATCCCACTACTGATTGGCTCGAGTCGAATTTCGGAATTCCCATCCTCCAATCAGAGCTCGAGTTTAAGATAACACATGAATACGACAAGATGTCTTAGCGATAGCGAGAATCCCTTAGCTAATCCGAATAATGTTATTATTACTCGCTTCTATGGTTATATTTACTTTCTATTCTCTTTTTTTCTCATTTACGATAGCACAATTGTCCGTTCTAATGATTTTTATTTACCACAACTCACAGTTTGTAATCTGCCCCCTTTATTAAATATATCTTAAATACTTAAAATAACTATTCTAGTGATTTGTCGTTGATCGGTATCAAAGTTAACATATATCGTGTTTATACTGCAGAGAACAAAGTTTAACCAATAATTGTCCCTTCATTTCACAAGTAAATTATTCCCATGTTTACACACGCTTTTCAAGATCGTTTCGTGGCAAAGAAATGTAAGATGTGTATTATGTCCTTGTGATGATGGTCAAAGTAAAAAAAGAGGATAATTAAGGATAAAGCAAGGGAGTTACAAGGAGATAGAGAGGAATTTTTTAAATGCTTTTAGGTGAAGCCAAAAATGGGATCATCCGCTCAATGTATGTAAAGATATCAGGGCCCATATTGGACATAACAATGTACCTCTTAGCTGTATAGGGCTGGCCTATGCAACACCATACACTCACTTGTAGGGCATAGCTCTTATTTGGAAGGCGTACTATTTATCCAGGTTTCAGGCGTATCCAGGGAATTTAACTGTAACACCATCGACCCCTTTGTGAGGACAGGTATAGAAGGGGCTTAGAATTTAACACCAAATATTTGGAAGACCTGCAAATAATCTCATTGCCCAGGGCAATCTCATTCTTGAATGAGACAACCTGGGCTTTTATCCACGTAGAAAAATCATTTTTAGTCGCTTGCGACTCTACATCTTACTATATCGGTCGGTCGGTCCCCGTTTTGCTTTTTTTTTGTAATAACATTGTAATTATTCGGCTGATTCTAACGAAATTTGAAACTTTTATCTTGTTTTACATTTTATTTCGAATGTTATAATTACCAACGTCCTCCCAAGGTTGGCCCGCTAATTATTTTGTTTTGGCCATAACATCCTAACTATTCGGCCGATTCTATCGAATTGCAAACCATTATGTTGTTTTACATTCTCTTTCGAATGATATTATTGTCAAAGTCCGCCCAACGTTAGCTTGGAGATTAGATTTTGTCGCTATAACATCACAACTTTTCGGCCGATACTCTACTAGACTAGACTAGGCTATAATAATATGCTATACTCTGCTAGGCACCCCTAGAAAGGCTATGCTATGCTAGGCTCTACTAAGCTATGCTAATATATAATGCACAAGGGTAAGATATACTATTCTAATTTAGGCTATAATATGCTATGCTAGGATAGCATATAGTATGTTAGGCTATACAATAATAAGCGATATTTGACTACAGTATAATATTATAGTAGAGGGTATACATGTCTAGGATAGTTAATGCTAGGCTAGGTTATGCTATGATAGGCTAGGGTAAGGTATACTAGACTAGGCAGTGCATGAAAGGCTATACTAGGCTAGGCTACACTATGGTATGCTAGGTTATGCTATGATATACTAAGCTATGCTACACTAGGCTAGACTTCGCGATACTAGACTAGGATAAGCGAGGCTTTTCTAGGGTAGGCTAGGCTATATTATGCAGGCTATGCAAGCCTAAACTAAGATCTAATAGTCTAGTCTAGGTTAGGCAATACTATGATAAATATATTAACTAGGCTAGTGCAGGGTAGGGTAAGGTAGATAATCATATACAATATTAGGTATGCTAGTCTAGGCTAGAATATGCTAACTAGACTAGGATAGGATATAATATACTAGGCTAGGCTCCAGTCAACTAGGCTAAGCTAGGCTATACTAGACTAAGGTAAGCTAAACTAGGATAGACTAAGTTTTAATATACAATTGTAGGCTACGGTAAGCTAGGCAGGCTAAGCTATAATTTGATAAGCTAGGCTAGGATAAGCTAGGATACAGTGTGATAGGCTCTGGTGTACTATACTAAGCAAGGTTATTCTAATATTTACTATGCTAGGCTATATATGCAAGTCTATACTAAGCTAGGCTAGGGTATACTAGGCTACTCTAGGGTATACTATGTTATTATAGGCCATTCTATGCTATGATATACTAAGCTGAGCTATGTCTCTCTATTCTATGCTGAACTATGCAACGCTAGACTAGGCTAGATTATAGTGTACTATCCTAAGCTAGTATAAGCTAGGGTAGGATACGCTAGACTATGCTTCAGGGTGCTATGCAAAGATATACTATGCTAAGCTAGGTTATACTCTGCTAGACCTGTTTATACTAGGTTAGGCTAGGTTATACTCTGCTAAGCTAGATTAGCTTAAGGTAGGCTATGATAGATAGGCTATACTATGCTAGGCTTTGCAAGGCTAGGCTAGCCTAGTCTATACAAGGATAGGCTAGGCAATACTATGTTAAACTATTCTATGTTGGGCTAGGCTATAATATCCTCTTCTAGGCTATACTATGATAAGCTATAGTATGGTAAGCTTTACTATCTTATATATGCTAGGCTGTACTAAGCTATGTTAGGCTATACGTTACTATGGTTTCTAGGCTAAGGTAGGCCATACTATACATTCTTTGATAGGCTAGGCTAGATTAATCTAGGGTAAGTCATGCTTTGCCAGGCTAAGCTATATTATGTAAGGCTAGGCTATACTATCCTAGCTACACTATATTATGGTATGGTAAGTTCTACTATTATAGGGAATCATAGGCTACACTTGGTTATAATATTTTAGGCAAGGCTAGACTACGCTATCCGATGCTAGGCTATACTATACTATGCTAGGCTATGCTATGACATAATCTACTCTGTTATACTATGCTTTACTATACTATGCTAGGCTAGGCTAGGTAGGATTTACTATGTTAGGCAATTTAGGCTAGTCTATACTATGCTTTATTATGCTAGGTGAGGTAATACTATGGTAAGCTATCTACGATAAACTAGATTTTGTCAGGCTACTATTCGAGACTATACTAGGCTATGCTATAAAATGTTATATAATTCTAGAGAATACTAGGATATGCTACGCTATGCTATACTAAGCTAGGATATACTATACTACATATACTATACTATATTATACTTTACTATATTATACTTTACTATATTATGCTATACTATACTATGTTATGCTATTATATACTATGCCATGTTATACTATGCTATAATATGATAAGCACCACTATGCAATAATATGTTATGTCATACTATGCTATACTATTCTAGACTATGCAATTAGGGTGTGACCATTTTTTCGCCTTTCCAATTCTATAAATGATGTGTGACAAAAAGTTAAGGCCAGCTATTTTAATTAAAAAGAACATATATTTTAATATAATTGAGTTGTGCTTTTTAATAAGCTTTTAGAAAGTTTTGACTTTTAGTCGCGGGAGACTATACATCTAACTATGTCGGTCGGTCCACGTTTTGCTTTTTTTTTAGTAACATTGAAACATTTCAGCCAATTCTAACGAAATTTGAAACCCTTATGGACTTTTATACCCTCTTTCAAATTATACAATTGGCAAAGCCCTTCCATGTTAGCCCGGGAATTATACTTTTTCTGCAATAACATCATAACTATTTTGCAGAATCTAACAAAATTTGAAACCCTAGTATTGTTCGGCCGATTCTAACGAAATTTAAACTCATTATGTTGTTTTGTATTCCCTTTCGAATGATATAATTGCGCTAAGGTCCTTCTAAGGTTAGCCCGGAAATTAGTTTTGGGGGGCAATAACAACATGACTATTCGGCTGATTCTAACGAAATTTGAAACCGTTATATTGTTTTACATTCTATTTAAAATAATATAATTGCTAAGGTCACCCAAGGTTAGCCAGGAAATTAGTTTTTTTAGCAATAACATTATAACTATTCGGCCGATTCTAACGAAATTTGAAACCCTTAAGGTGTTTGCATTCTCTTTCGAATGATAGAATTGCCAAGGTCCTCCCAAGGTTACTCCATGAATTACTCATAGTTTTCAAAGTCGTAAGGACGTAAATCAGTATAAGTGAGGGCACGCGATTCTTTGGTCAACAGAGCTTTTTATCCTTATTTGCCACTTTATTTATGACTCTTCTTTAGTATTTCTCATAATGGATATTTTTGCAGGCTATTCGCCGACCAAATATCATACATTCCTTCCAGATCTAGGCTGCGAGGCGAAAGTTAGCCATAGTTCTTTTTGGCTCATGAAGAAAAAGAACTTTGCACCTTTTACTGCCACATTCTTTCTTTATTCCTCTCTATCTTTATACACCCAATTCCTTTTGGAGCGCAATCCCATAGATCGTTTGATCAGTGGAAGAGGAGGGAAGGTAGTCTCTAAACGTGTTCAGCCGGTCTCACTGCGCCCTATGCCCACGCTCCGTATCTAACTCCCGGTGTGTGTTCGCTTACTGTTTTCCCCGGCTTTATACACAGATATTTATGCCATTGATGACAATTGAACAAAGATTGAACAGATACTATTGATAACACTCTTTGAACTGATAATACGCCTACGGATAACTGGGTGCTGTTAGCCAGATTGCGACTAATTACACTACAGTACTTATGTAGGCAGGAGTGCCTTGAGTAAAAATGCGACTGAGTACAATTTCAATTCCAACGACGACATAAAAAAGCTAGGTACATTGCCACCTACAACTGCTGAACAATCTGATGAAATACATTTCATAGAACTCCTCTCTGGAGTCAATGATATTAAATGAGATATAATTGCTCCGTGAAGCCCTAGAATCAAGTGACTATGACCTATTTACTCTATAATGAATAAAAAGAAGAGCAAAGGTAGCATGGCGTTGGCTTCCTGATACATAGTGAACTCAAGGAAATGGTACAAGAGTTTGACAGAGATAAAAAAGAAGTAGATTACCTAAACCAAATACTCTCTAAGGAGTACAAACTTGAACTAGTTCAAGTGTATGCATCGACATCTACTAGTAAAAAAGAAGAATTATATAGATTATATGATGAGATCAGGACAAGCCAAAACAAAAACAAAGCCTATTATAACATTGTTCTGGGAGTATTTAATGCAGAGGATGGATAAGTTCGCAATCAAGAAACGAAATGAATGTAAGCAAGATATGGTTGACTTTATACTGCTCAAGACCTCACACAGCAATTATGGACCTAAACAAGCCAAAACTATTATATATACATAAAATGAAATTAATTACATGATGGTTGACCCAATGATCTCTGTCAAAGATTTCAGAGTTAATATTAAAATCAAAATCAGTGACTACAGGATGATCTAATGTAGGATAAAGTTTAACATTCAGAATGAGAAAAGAAAGTTCTTGAATTCCACAAAAAATACCCATTCAGATCAAGAAAAATCTCTTTCATGAATTTCAATGCAATCTTTATATATCATATCATAAAAATCACCATAACCCAAGTACAGCAATCTACCTGTAATGAACGAGAACTTGATGAAACATAACATACACTAATAAAAATACAAGAAAATACATAAAAAGAATAGTATCAAACTCTCAGAAGAAAGTATAATCCTAATGAAGAAGTGCAAACACCTTAAATCAGATAATACCAAACAATATATTAAAAAAGCAGAATTAAAATAACTCTTTCGAAAGAAACAGAAAATATAAAAACTTTGGAAGACACCATCAAAGAAGGAAATGGATGTAAAATGGCTAAAAACAGAGTTCTAAAGGAAAATTTCATATTGTAGCTATAAAAGAGGACGACAGAACAATAATCAAGAATCAAAAAACATTTATTAAAAGAACTAAGAAAATTAAGAAAAGTTTTACCCAGCCAACAACACCATACAAAAGCACAACCATTGAACAACAACCATTAAAATCCCAGCCATTCTGAAATAAAAAATTGAAATTGAAAATAAACAAATAAAAGGCACAAAGTACCACGTCGGAACAACATTACTTCGGACATCACTTCTTCATTGTTGTCAATCCATGATGCCTCTCCGATGAATGTCTTAAATAAGGCAGGATCTCGGAGAACTGGCACAATGCCATAATAATTCTTTTACAAAAAGGTGATCAAACGGACCTTACAAACTATTAGCTAATCAGAGTTCATAATTGTCTATAATCTCTTCACAAGAGTCATTACTAACATACTAAAAACCAGCTAGATCAGCAACAACATAGGAAACAAGCTGGATTCAGAAGGCTTCTCAACGATTAACCCCATACATCCTCTCAACCATCTCATTGAAAATCATTCAGACTACAATATCTCTCTATAGCTGGCATTTGTAGACTAGCAGAAATCATTTGGATTACTACGACATCAGCTTCCATCAAATTCTCGAAGAATCAAGATAGTGATCTGGTATACATATATAAATATAATAGAATACATACTCAATTGCAGTTCGTCCATTAGATTGCATAAGAAATCAGACATCTTTCAATTAAAGAAAGGGATAAGACAAGGAGATACTAACTATCCGAAATTATTCACTTGCGCTCTAGAAAAAATCTTCAGAGTGCTAACCTAGCAAAAAAAGGAATCGATATTGATGGAGATTAACTCAATAACTTGCGATTCACAAATAATATTGTACTCAAAGATAATAAATTAGAAGGGATTCGAAGAATCTATCAAGAACTTAACCATGAAAGCAAAATAGTCGGCCTCAACCAGAAGTCGACAAGATAGACATTATAATTGAAAACGACAACATTGAAAGGGTTGGCATATATATCTATTTGGGTCAGCAATTTAAAATGTCAACGGGAATAAATCAAGTAATCCAACATAGAATACCCCTGGGTTTCTGGGTTAAAAGACCTTTGGAAAAGCACGCATCATTTTAAAACGCAAAATGCCTATTTGGCTGAAAAAACAGTATAAAAACAGTGCAGAAACTGGAGCAAGAAATTGGTACCTTGCCAAAACACTTACAGTATATTAAAAGTTAGACAGGTGATGTGGCAAGACGATAGATGGACCAGAAAAATTACCACTTGGTCTCCATTTCAAAATAGACGAAAGAAAAAAGACAAAAATATGCTAAAGATTAGAAAGAAATTAAACAAAACCGCCCAAAGTTCAGAAAGATAGAAATGGTTTCTCTCAACAGTGGGAAGTAAACTTTTGAAATGATATATATATATATATATATATATATATATATATATATATATATATATATATATATATATATATATATATATATAACTATGTAATTATAATAATAATAAGTATTTAAACTTGCGCCCTTCAGGGCGGTTAGCCCACACTTGTTTCTTAGATATAATAAGGTGTTCTTTAGATGCAATGGAGGTCTTTCGGATCCGAGACACCCAATGAGTTTCGGAGGGTTTCTTAAGCCCCCATGGAGAGGAGGATAAGGGCAGAGTAGCGAAAGCAGGAGATGAAAGAGAGGGGAAGAATAAGGAAGGGAAAGGAGTGGAGAGGTGAGATAGGGGGAGATAGAGGAGAGAGTCTTTTGAGCAGGAGAGGATGTGCGTATTCCTCGACTTCCTTTTATTCCAAATGATCCCCCATCGCATTTTAAATGGCTGCAGTTTCCATTGAGCCTTGCAATGACAATCAAGAAATAAGAACATAATAAAAGAAGGAGACTGCAAAAGACCATTCATGGCCTACACTTGGCAGCTCCTGTTAATCGCAAGGTCAAACTGTGTAAGTGGCTGGGCTCCAGTTGGAAGAACCAGGCTTCTCACATGGACAACTGTACGTAGCATGCTCCAGGGTTGGTAGGGCAAGAAACCTATATTTTAAAGCTCGTGGAGGGAAGACTAAAAATGTGGTTTACACGGAAGTTTTTAAATGACTATATAGTATTGTTTTAATACATATATATACGAGAATATATTACAATTTACTATAAATTAAACCTATGTCATTCGAAGTATTTGACAGTTCCTGTTTTTTTGCCATAAAATTTAGCATGAAAGAAAGAAAGGAAATGAGAGAAAGATGGAGAGGGACAAGGTAAAAGGGGGATATAGCGTAAGGGGGGAAAGAGATCTGAGACAAAGATGACGTGGAAATGGGGGAGAGGGGGATGGTGAGAGATGGTGAAGATTAAAGTGACGGAAATAATAAGGAAGGGGAGAGGGGTAGAAAGGCAGAAATGTATGAGATGGGGTGTTTGAGAGAAGACGGAGAGAGAGGGGCAAACGGAGAGAGGAGAAAAGGGAAAGTGGGAAATTTGAGAGAACGGAGAAAGGAGAAAGCTATTTTGGTAGATAGCAGTAGCGTTTTGAGAAGATTATTAGCCCGCTTTGGAAATTTCAGCTTAGTCGGCATTGATGTAGAAAGTCTTTTTATCAATGTACCCGTTGAGGAAGCCCTTAATGTATTATCTAATGTATTACGGAACACAAGATCAAACCTCCCATTACCCCAAACAAAAATTGTTAACCTAGTTAAACTTTGCGTCACTGAAAATGTTTTTAATAGTGATATGGGTTTCTTCCGCCAAAAGGGCTGAGTATGGGAAATCATTTGTCTCCCATTCTGTGCAATCTTTTATGGAACATTTCGAAATTTCTCGTGTCCCCTCTGTGACCCTATCCCCTAATTTTGTATGGTACATATATGAGGGGCGGTCAATAAGTTTTGAGAATCGGTAGAGCAAAACAGAGGAAGGGGGATGGCTGTTTGTGGGGCTGTCAGGACAAGTTATGACAAGTCAGGACCTGCAGCCGCACGCTCCTGCCTCGTCTATTTAACAAGCAGTAGCTGATCGCAGATCGTCAGTCACAAATTTTTCAACAATGGAGAAGGTTGAGCACCGCGCAGTGATCAAATTTTTGACCAAGGAAGGCAAGAATGCAAAAGAGATCCATGAACGCATGGTTGCAGTGTATACCGACACCGCCCCTTCCTATGAAACCATTGCTCGCTGGAATAGGGAGTTCTGCCATGGTCGTGAGTCCCTTGTAGATGACTCCCGTCCAGGGCGCCCATCAGTCGTGACCAACGAGGACAATGTGGCCCGTGTGGAAAGGATCATCCTCAAAAATAGACGGGTGAAGGTCGAAAAAATCGAGCAAGAATATCACATGGAAGTGTTATCAACCTCATCCACAACAATTTGGCCATGACCAAGATCTCTGCCCGTTGGATCCCTAGAAACCTCACGAAACCTCACGCCCCATGATCGACTTCAACGTCGTCAAAGTTCGGAGGAGCTCCTGCTCATGTACAACCAAGACCTGGCGGCATTTGAGTTACGCATAGTGACAGGGGATGAACGTTGGTCCATCACTGGGATCTTAAGACAAAGCTCGAAAGCATGGCCTGGAAGCAGAGGGTCTCTCCAACCCCATTCAACTTCCGGACCCAACCCTAAGCCGGGAAGATCATGGCCACCCTCTCCTGAGATTCAGAGGGAGTGTTGATAGTGGACTATGCGCCTCGTGGAAAGGACCATCACAGGCCAATATTACGCCGAGAAACTGGCTGGGTTGAAGAGGTGCATCCGTCAGAGGCGGCGCGGCAAGTTGACACGCGGTGTCTTTCTCCTCCACGACAATACCACTGTCCACAATACCAGAGTTGCACAAGCTGCCCTGCGCAAGTGCGGATTTAAGGAGCTCAACCATTTTCCCTACAGTCCAGATCTGGCCCCTAGCGACTACTTTTTATTCCGCCAGCTCAATGTTGCACTGCGTCACGCGCCGGTTTGGGGACGATGAAGATGTCCAGCTCGCCGTCCAGGAGTGGATTGAATAGCAGTTGGGAGGTTTCTGGTTGTCGGAAATTCAAAGCGTCAGGGACAAGTGGCGAAAGTGCTTTGAAGTCGTCGGTAATTATATTGAAAAATAATAAAACACTTTTCTTCATATCTCGTTTCCTTATATCCGAATTGCAAAACTTATTGACCGCTTCTCGTATGTTGATGACGACATATCGATGTGGCCTTTAAATCAACTGGGATCTTTTGACAATTTCTTAAACAACCTCAATAACCTACCGCCTACCATAATATTCAAATTTGAATGGAAAAATTATACCGTAAAACCACTAATTCAAATTCTTACATCAATTTTTACCCTTGTCATGGCATAAAAGTTAATAAAGCCATTGTAATGTCTATATTTTGAGAGGTTTTATAATTTGTGACCTATGTTTCTTGTCTGATAAAATTGCTTTCGCCGCCTGTACATTTATAGAACTAAAATATCCCCTCCATATCATCAATGAATGCTTATCCAAGGCCAAGTCAAACTTCTGTTGCCCTAAAAGTAGGAACTCAGACACTAAAAGAAACTGCCTCTCCCTTCCATTTGCTCCATTACTGAAAGGTTTAAATAGTATCCTTTCCCCTAACCGCGCCACTTTTAAATTATTCCCTACCACCAAACCTATAGAAGGAACAAAAGAAGCAGGAGTCTATTTAATCCCCTGTAAAGAAATTAACTGCTCTTTATTTTACATAGGCAAAACAGGATGAAATCTGGATAAGAGAATGTACGAACACAGATGAGACGTTAGACGGGGAAACACAGCCTCTAGTCTTTTCACACATACCAATAACTTTAACCACCCGATAGTCTTCTTACAGGCCGAACTAATCTACCCGTGTAAGGACTTCCGCAAAAGAAAGGTTTTTGAGTCCACCCTATAGATGGAATCCCCAAATTTAACCTTTCGGATGGGCAATTCAAATGCAGCCCATACGTCAAAGATCTAATCTTAAAAGATACTCGTATCTTTAATGAACTTAAATCCCCCCACTCCTGATTAGGAACTATAATTGAATCTCTGTAAACTATATATATATATATATATATATATATATATATATATATATATATATATATAAATATATATATATATATATATATATATATATATATATATATATATATATATATATATATATATATATATATATATTGTACGCTTGGTGGGACTGCATGCATTTTTAGTCTTCGACTGTGGGTTGCATGACAAACTACATGCCGAAATAGGTGTCGAGATAATAAATACTACGCTCCTCCACAGTAGTTTTATTAACACATTTGAAATCTGTCATTGGATTTAACAATTGTTCATATATATATCGTAGTATTCGTGAGCGGATACCTTTGCTGCAGAGAATGCAGCAGTCTACTTACATTGCAGGCAGCCAAATGGATAGACCAGCTGCACAGGGCTAATAAGTTGCGAATGCGTGAAAAGATTAATGGTTGACCACAGGGGAAGATTTAAATACCAGGTTTCATTCAAGGTTATTGAAAGATCAAAAACAAAAATAAACTTTAATTACACTTATAATGTTAATTATGGAAATGTCTAAAAAGGCAAAGGAATGGAAGAATAATGTCGCTCCTAATGAAATAATAAATGAAATACTATTCAGTTTTACGGGGATCAAAATATGGGACTTGGTCAGACAGAAAAAAACGATGTTGGTAAACACTGGGAAGTCCAATTAATGGGTCGGGAAGAGGATATCAGGTGGCTAGGACAAAAGGGGGATTTTCTTTGAAAAGGGGTAAAGGGGTTTTACCTTGGTGAGAAGAGCGATTCTTACGAGGCAAGCTAGTGTTGCGGCTCGAGGAGCGTTGTACTCTTTACGGAGGGGTCGGAATTACCTGAAGCACGAGTAAGGTAATTTCAAGGCTAGGTGAGGCACTCTCGAATAAGGGTAAGTAATCTCAGACGAGGGGCGAGGTTTTCTTGAATTTGCCGATTAACTGTGGCCAAACTCATGACAATATGTCTAGCCGACGAGTCCTAGTTCCAGGTTTCGACTCAAGACGCGGGGTTGTATCTCCGTGAAAGGGTAGGTGGTACTCTCTGATGAGTAACCGTTGACCTTAGGTTAAATACCCTGCTGGCTTCCTCGCTAGAAATCAACCAGGTATGGCAGTCTCTTGGTAGTAACCATTGGCGTCAGTCTCTTTAGGCCCAAACGAGACAGGACGACCGAGGAAGTTTCTTCTTGGGTCGACCCTGGCCTCCAGAAAGGGTGGGTCGGAAAAATGCGTCACAGTGGGGGATAGGCCTACTACTGTTGTTACCAGCTGCTTTAAAGTCTTCCCACGCGAGAATAGTTCTCTCTCCTTGCGTTTAGACATCTGGCTTAGACCCACGTGGTCTCTGCTTGAAAGGGGGTGGGGGTACTCAAGGTGGACCTTAGGTTTCGTCCCCTCACAATATATATATATATATATATATATATATATATATATATATATATATATATATATATATATATCACTTTTTATCTATAGCTTCCCCACATTCTTTGCAACTCTCTCCTTACAAAACTTCTACCTGATATGGCCTATTTGGTCTTGCGCTTTAATTTCGAAGCGATCCATTTGGGAGCTAGTGAGGCCCCTCTCTTGATATTGTTATTACTATTACCTATTCAGCTAGATTAATAAAACCTCTCGACAGGCAATATGGGTCAACCAGATAATTGCTTAAATTGTTCTAAGATGAATCATGCTAAACCTTATTCGTTCAAAGGGTCTAACTGTTTTACTCATAGCGGTTTAAACGTTGCTTACTATAAGCAGTGTTAGTGAGAAAGTTTGTGTGGTTAAGTGAGTGCGTGTGTGTGAGAGAGAATGTCTGTCATAGAGAGTCCGTATGCGAGTGTGTGTGAATGACTGTGTTATAGTGTGTGCGTGATTCACTCTGTCTGTAATAGAGTGTGGGTGCGAGCGGCAAGATTTGTCAATTTAAGTGGGAGTTTGCTATAGATGCTTTATCACGACATAAAAAAAGACATTTATTCACAATTAACCGTTCAACAAACGCGAAACCTAATTGAGGGTAAAAGAGTTCACAGAAGCCATTGATTTTTGGCACGACGGTTTAGCTTGCAACAAAAAATCCTTCTTGTTCGACAAAGCCGAAGAGTTCATAAGATGTTTTGCAAGCGTCTACGACAAAGTAACTATGATTCACTTTATATATTGTATGCAAATGATCAGCAAAAATCATATGAATTTGCTTTGGCTACCTTTCGTGAGACGCTGTTATCAGCACATTTTATGTTCTATATTGTTTAGTTGATTATAATTTTGATATTTCGTAACTGATATCCCTCGAAACGATGAGAGAATATGTAGTAGCAAATTTCAAAATGGTTGTGTTAACATATACATGCTAACCCGAATTTAAAAAGTGTTATGCTTCCACAGGAAATCCAGTGATTGCTAACTTTTCTTCATGGAACTCAAAACTACTCTTTGATATTGAATCTTCTAGCCAGAGTTGTTCACAATTACATTTTTGAGTATTTTCATTCGTGGGTGGAAGATGTTAATCAAAGCACGCATATTGTATCCTTTGAGGATATTTTTTCACTTGTATAAAGGGGAGTATAAAGGTTATGGCAGTCTTCAAATTTTATATTCTTGATCGTTTGCGGCAGGTATGAGAATAGAACTCTACCTGGTAACACTTAAATTGAGCTCTACATCTACTCAACGCTCGAATCCCACACCTAAAGTTAAGCAACCTTACGAAATTTAGCGTGCCTTATTCAGTTAAGTCTGCTGAGAGCGAGATTCTACGAAATATCTTATGCTGGGTTCCTGGATTAGTATGAAATGCTGAAAATAAGCGTGCTGATCAGGACGCTAAACACAGGCTGGGTGATAAAATAGGGGCCATGTTCCTCCCGACTACATCATACGAATCTGATGATCCGTCGGTCTGAATGGCAAAGAAAATACAAGTTCGAAGGGAATCCAAAGTTGTGCATGATTGCACCTTAATGTTTCTTGTGGTCGTATCCCGCCTCCCGTGACTCGTAAACTTCAGGGCGATTTCTGTTGCCTCTAAATCAGGTACACTCGTAAGACGCAGTGCCACTTGATAGAGCGCTTCCCTGCGCCTTATGCAGTGACCTTGGCGTCCCTGAAACTAAAGATACCGCTGCTTTTGATGAGATAATAAAGAAAGTTTTGCTCTACGTACAAGCCTCTACCTCCTTCTGTCTTGAAACCTTTGGCTAGTGGAACGAATTTAAGATAGAAGATTTTTCTGTGTTTCAACGGGCCCAACTTTCTAAACTACTTACGGAGGGAAGCGTGGTTTAGTAGACATTAGGAGCACCGGAGATAACTTAACCAGAGCCAAACACTCCGTGGGAGGTAACTATCCAGGCTTTTGCCTCTTGAAATTTAGGACTCAGTGAAGGGCCGTTTTACTTTTTGAAAAGGAGACGGTTGGTGGAGAAGTGAGGGGATGGGTCCTGAATTGAGCCCGTATGGCCATCAGATATGCCTTGATAATGCTGATGGAAGGTTGATCCCACTGAATGGTTCCGACTGAGTTTGGTAGATACTATGCTCGTAGGGTGAGATGGTCCAGGAGCAGAGTTTAATTTCCAAATCTGAGGGGGCTAAGAAGTGTCAAGTGGTACTGGTCGCTGAAGGACCAGTTTCGTGGGTTCTAAAATAGAAGTTCAGTCCGTAGTATCGAAAACCATGACTATCTCAATCAAATACTATTTACATTACTTATTAAAAGAAGGCAGCCGTTCATTATAGTTAAGAAAGTTTGTCTTAAACGAGACAGTTTTATCATGTAAGGCTTTGGAGATAAATCTTCGAGCCATAATCAATTTATATGGCCAAAGCGGTATCAGTGGTAATGACACAAACGCGTTAACGTGTTATCAATACCCAACCGCTTGCAATGACCTGTGAGGATATCGCGATTAAACGTGACGAAGAGTTTAAGGGTGGCTCTCGCAGCCTCTCCTGTCCTAGGAACAGGCGACCTTCTATTCTTTTCCCATTCCATGAAGAGGATTTTCAAGTCATTATGCCAAAATATACGAATAAATAAGGAGGAGATACTCTTAGTAAAGGAGGTGAATTAAGGGACATGGGGAATGCATCACCCTCCTAAGGCCAGGTCAAAAAGTTGAAGTCTATTCCATGAGACAAGCCTACGTTTCCGGGCAAATAGGCAGAAAGAACGTAACACGTCTCCAGATACCAAGAGTAGAATTCTTAATGGCCTATCCTTCTGTTTGTCAGAAAGCAGTAAGGAGAGAGCTGAAAGGAAAAAAGTGAATGTAGACAAGATTGAACATAGTTAAAGATATAAAGCCCCTTGTCTTACAAGAGTTAGGGAATGGAGTGTAAACAACAGCTGTGTCCAATGCGAGAAAAGTTGTTAAAGAAGTACTACGACAGGCGTTTAGAATATATTAAGTGAGTAGCAAACTATTTGGTGGTATAAAGAGTATTTATGCCTCAGGTAAGGCACGAGTTAAGGTAAAAGAGAGCTGGAGTGAGTATCTTGACATACCTGAGGGTGTAAACAAAGTTGTTTGATGTCACGATTTTAGTTAATATATTTATGAATAGACCACTGAGAGACGACTTACGTATAGGAATGAGGGAAAGATGCGTGAGAGTAAAGATGACTTGTGAAAGATAGGCTCTGTCTCTGTCGTTATAATTATGCTAATGACCTTCTTTTACGGGCTGAGATTTAGGTAGTTTTGTAAATGTTGATTGTAGCTGTTGAGGGTGTGCGTAAACGAGATGCTCAACTTTATTTTCGTTAAAACATCGCTTGTTCACTCGTTTTTTTCTTTTACTTCTCTAGTCCCCTTTCTCCCTTCAGTCTACAGTTACCTTTTATGCCATGTAAGATTTTATTCACTTTCCTTTTCAATAGACAATAAATGATTGGGGTGTATTTTTAAATAACTGATGCGCTTCTTTTTGTATTAATAAGGTTAACAGGAATTTTGACCTACGTGCTGCCAGGATTTTCATCTTCTAATGTCTATTTTTAGTCATCCTCCATCTTTATGCATTGATCCATTAAACTTAATTTTGGGCGCCCTCAGTAGCATCATTTTGGCTTAATTGATTATAAAACTTTACCCATTTCTTCCTGCCATAAATTAAGTTTAATACATCGCATATTTTCGCCCAAATTGGTTGTCTT
The DNA here is from genome assembly GCA_963969495.1 of Ceratothoa steindachneri. NCBI lineage: Eukaryota > Metazoa > Arthropoda > Malacostraca > Isopoda > Cymothoidae > Ceratothoa > Ceratothoa steindachneri. The sequence continues at coordinate 95,862,938 of OZ018326.1, forward strand.
TCGTATTTTTACCTGAGGCAGACACCTATGAGGATTAATAACGACGTTCGTACAAAAGAGATGAAATTAAAATAATAATAATAATAATGATAATAATAAATTTCTTATAATGCGCTCTTCAAGGCCGGAGGCCTTCACATAGCACACGTTCGGCTGTGGGCTAAGAACAGGTGGGTGAGTAGGCAATCCTGAACAGATGCGTTTTCAGGAGTCGCTTGAAAGTAGTAAGTGAGGCAGCAGATCTAATTACGACTGGAAGAGCATACCAAAGCTTAGGGGTACAGACTGAGAAGGAGCGGTCGCCCATTGAGCAGAGGGACAAGCGAGGAGTGTTCAGGAGATGAGCATAAAATGACTGAAGGGCCCTAGGGGCGAGACGTTAGGAAAGGGCAGAGGAAAGGTAGGTTGGGGCCTTTGAAGTGAAGGACCTTGAAAGTGAAGAGAAGAATCTTGAAATGTGAACGATACCTGACAGGTGACCAGTAAAGTTCTTGAAGCAGGGGCTTAGAAGGGCAAAAAGGGAGAGCAACGGAGGAGTAGTAGGGCAGCGTAGTTCTGGACTAGCTGAAGGGGACGTAAAGAGGAAGATGGTAGATTTACAAGAAGAGAGTTACAGTAATCAACGCAGGAGGTAATGAAGGCGTGGACAGCAGTTTCAAGACTTTGGTGATCCAAGTGAGAGCGAATGCGGGAGATGTTACGGAGGAAACAAGGGAAAGATTTATTAATATTGTGGATGTGCGGCTTGAAGGAGAGATGCTCATCAAACACAACGCCCAGATTTCTGACAGAGTCAGAGAAAGCGACAGAGTTTCCACCCAGAGGGAGGGAGGGAAAGAGGGATTTAACTTTGTATACTAGAGTGGGGGTACCAACCAGAAGAACTTCAGTTTTGGAGTGGTTAAGTTGAGAAAGTTAGCCGATAGCTAATCCGAGATAGAATAATTGTCAGATAGGAGGTTACAGATTGATTGGAAAATGGTCAAGGGGGAAGAAGAAATGAAGATTTGAGTGTCATCAGCATAGACGTGGAAGGATAGACCTAGATTACGTAGGAGAGAGCTAAGAGGGAATAAGTAGATACGAAAGAGGAGAGGGCCGAGGACAGAGCCTTGAGGGACACCAAAGTGAATGGGACTGGGGTAAGCAATGCGCTTGGAGGACATATAAATCTCGATGAGCAAGTTTGTACAAACAGTAAAATATTTGACTACCAGATGCATATTTTTTTTCTACAAATCTCTAAAGAGAACTGGTCACTTTAGTCATCTAGTTCCTAAAGTAGCCTCCTATTGCTTACGTAGAGCTGCTTACCGACGTTGTGCCTCCATCCTCATTCTACTTGACCTCTCCTCTGCCTTTAAAACTATTGATCATTCCGTCTTGCTCGATCGCCTTCACTACAGATTGGGTGCAAGACGAAAGGTAAAAGCGGAAACAGTCGAGAGCAACGCAGAGATGCCAAGGAAAGAGTGGAGGCGATCGAGAATGACGAAATGGTCAATATTATCAAAGGCAGAGGAGAGGTCAAGTAGAATGAGGATAGAGGCACAACCCTGGTCAGCAGCTCTACGTAAGCAATAGGAGCTTACTTTAGGAACTAGATAACTGAAGTGACCAGTGCTCTTTAGAGGTTTGTAGAAAAGAAATATGCATCTGGTTGTCAAATATTGTACTGTTTGTACAAACTTGCTCATCGAGATTTATATGTCCTCCAAGAGCATTGCTTACGTTTCTACTAGGCTATTTATAAAGTTTCCTGCTATTCATCAATATGCATTTTATAGCCGCATTCTAGAATCTAACTTATTGTTAAGATATCATAAAGAGCCCAACCAATGAGGTCATTTCTACTGCAAAAAAGAACAGAGACAATTAAATAAATATAACTGGTTCTTCCTATCAACCAAATAACAAAAGACTTGAAAGAAGAGAGGAGATTTCCAGAAAGAGGGAGAGGCATAAAGAAGCCGTCAGATCATCCATCAATCTACGAGTAAATGTCAAGAAGTCAAGTTGACATATGCAGGATGGAAGCATAAAGTCAAGCAATAAAGGAGCAACGATCGAACGCACAATCTATGGGTACCAGATTGAATTAAGGGAAGAAGGATAAGTAGATATCGTTGGATGCAAGACACTTTAGATAAAATGGAGGAGCTTGAATACGATCTTGGACAAAGGGGTGGGCCCTGGAGTTCAGAGAGCATCAGATGTGTGGCCGAGAAAAGTTCTCGGCCGACAAGAACACAGGCTGTAAAGTTTTGAACAAGTTGAGGTAGAGTAAGAGTGGAAACATCGGATCTAGCATGAAGGTAGTTATAGTAGTTAAAGTAGGCAGTAACTAATGCATGATTGTCAATTTTGAAACTTCTGTGGTCCTTTTAGCAATTGGCGCTGGTAAAATTCCGAAGAATTCAGAGAGGATTTACAAACATTATGAAAATGGATATTGAGGGATATTGAGGGTGACACCACGACTTTTTACATAGTCGGGAAAGGAAACAGGATAGCCACAAATACTAAGAACAGATGCAAATGTTAAAAAGCGAGCTATATCCAAATGTGTAGACACCAGTAATACCGTAGAAGATTGTTGCACCTTGATTGGCACTAGTAGGTTCATCGACAGCATACCACAAGAAGGAAAGGGAAGGGGCCACAGATGCCTAATAGGATTCCGGCCTAGAAGACTGGCCATCACAAAACTCCATAAAAATATTAAAACTGCATAAAGGAAGGCTTGTACTCATGGGTGCTTGTTTTTGGCAGTATATACGGTGGCCTCCCGCGCTTAGTTATTCAGTATCCCAAAGTGTCTCGTCCTTTTATCTTTCATACAGTTTTACCACCCTATCTTCGTTACTTTCTCGACTAAATCCATCTCATAGTTTCTGGGGGAAATAGATTCTTTGGTTATGGCTGCTTAGTTTTAGGTAAATGATGATAATAATAATGGAATTTGCTCTTAGTGTTTAGGGCGAATTTTTCGTTAACCTTATTTGTTATTCCTATCGTCTCTTCTCAACCTTTTCTTCTGTATGCCACTCTCATCTTTTTTTGTGTACTGTTTGTAGATGCCTTCAATGACTTTAAATTTATTCGTTCTTTCTCCAATGAAAGTAATAATAAATCTCACAACATAAAAAAAAAATAAATACCAATGAATCATGAAAACTGCGAGAAATAATCCTAAACATATATCGCTTCTGTTTAGAATCATCGACGATTTGCAGAATGAATTAATTCCCCCGAGGGCTATAAAATATAAACATGCAAGTGCATTAAAGGGTAGAAGATGTTCTCAATACTTTTGGCTAACACTCAAAGGTAATTGATTATAATGTTCTTCAGAAGAGAGCGTTATTTTCTTTAATTAAAGCCTTACAAAAATCAGATAATTGTCCCTTTCCCTTAGGTATTTAAAGTCAGAGAATCATTGAAAGAATTAGAATAAAAAGAAAATAAGTAATCCAGGAATGAACTATTGGCAAAAAATGAGAAGAACAATATAAAAAGGATATGAGGCGAATAAAAGAGGTCTAAAAACTTCCTTGAAGGCACTTAGATCACTTAGTGGTAATTAAACAATTTCGGGTTCAGAAAATGTTGTCGCAACCGACCAGCCAATTCAATACCTTAGCTTCATTTCTTATTCCTAAAGGGGCGATAAGTAAAACCGTTAGAACCAGTAAATTTATGTAAAATCGAAGAAAAAGAGAAGCAATAACAACTTCTTAACTGTACAACTTACTGACTCCGCTTCCCTTTTATTATGTTATTGACTAAGATATACCTAATTAACTAATCGTGTAGGGGAGGGTACAGAGGTCACGCTAAGCTTTTAACTCTTTCACAACACTTCGTTCCTTCCATTTAATAGGCTATTACTGAAAAACACCTATAGTATAGTGGAAGTAAACGTTTTTAAATTATATTCTCAAACTATTTTTAGGCTTTTAACTTCTGTATCGAGTAAGATTCTTTGGAAAAATTTGGAGATATGGAGAGAACTAAACGACCTTGCAGGGATGTTTTTCTTTCCAGTGCGTCTATCAGAAAGAAGACCTAATATGGGTTCAGAATATTGGTAGGTTACAAGCGATATGCATCCCCCCCGGTTATTATTATTCCTCATGTCCCGGTCTCCGTAGCCCCCTCGGATTTTTACTTCGCTAACTTACAGATTTCTGCGAGAACATTTTTATAAAAAATGTATAGAAGTAATCACGGCGTTAGTTTTTGCCTTATTAACTCTAGTTCTGTCATTTTCGCATTTTAGTGGTAAGTTTAAAATGTTCGTGGGTGAAAGAACAGACATGAGGAAAAAGGCAACGATGAAAGAATAAGAAAAGAAAGGCTGCTAATAAATATTTACATGCTACCTTATCGCGATTCTTGCCTGCTGAGCAGGTGATTTTGAAGGGCCTCTAAAATTGTCAATAATTTTTATCTAAAGTATGCGAAACTTAACTGTGATTTGAACGCTTTCACCACCCCCTTTGCCACCCTGAAAGTGGGTGCAGAAAATTGATAAAATAACTGAAAAAGAGAACACAACGACGAATATTGATAGCAAAGACATTTTTCAAACATATATTGGCTTTTGTCTCAGCTCAATCAAATAAGCCAAATCAGAAAGTATAATGAATACTGTAATTTAAAGTAGACCAAGCAAGCAAAGGGCCTAATCATCTGATAACCAATTGAATAAGATTTGAAAACAAAGTATAAAGCCCATCTTTCTTAATAGTTAGGGCACATCGTCGAAAGCTAGAATTTAGTTATTTGTCACATTTTTTATCCGTGATTTTATTCACTATTAACCAAGATCAATGAGACACCAGGTACTTGGAATCGACGAAGTAAAGTGGTTGCGTCGAAAAATCTCTCGTGATTTGAATCCATTTTTCTTTCAAACTTTGCTAGAGATCATCAAATTTCGAAGACCGCCGCGCAATAACTTCACAACGATCTCTTTGATAGTTTTTATTACCGGGTTTAAATCAGGACTCAACGTAGACCAGATCTTTACGTCAATATTTTCAGCATCAATGATCTGCTTCACCGTCTTTTATGTGTGGCAGAAAGAATTGTCCTACATGAAACAGACTCACGTACTGTCGATGTTCGAGGAAAGGGACGAAGATTTTTCTAGACAAGATTCTTCTATACCCTAGCATTTACTAAGTCACGTAGACGGACAAGCAGACTCTTTAGCGCCTAAAAACATGCCCCATACCATACGCCTGCCACCTCTAAATATAACAATCTATTTTGTGTAGGTGAGATTAAATCTTTTACTCTCACGATGGCCTAGCCATACAAGCTGCATATGACCCGTGCTGAGCAAATTTTTTTTTGGGGGGGGTTGCTGAAAAACTTTTCCCTTCTAACGAAGCAAGTACAAACTTATTCGATTTACTCTTTTTACTTCTGAATGGTTTTGGGGCAGGTGAACACGGTGGCGTTTAGTCAAACGTCGATACTAGCCGAAGACTGACTCTGCGGTGACGCGGGAAGGGAGCACGCCAGAAATTGGGAGGGGGATATAGATGCCAGTACACGGGTTAATTAATCAAAATCGAGGGTGGTTGGCATTAATACTCAATTCTTAGAGGTTCTTGGTTTAGAGAAACTGATTGTAGAAAAATAACTTTACTATTTTACTATATTCCCAAAAATATTATTAGCAAACGTAAATAAATGAGAATAAATAAGATGAGACCGGAGAACCAAACGAGGAGTGGGGAAGGAGGGTAAAAATGCCTCGACGAGGGAAGGGGAGACCGAGAGAGGATATACGGTGATTGCTTCCAGGGAAAGGAAGAGAGCGCAAATAACGGGGAGATTCACGTAAAGCCTAATTGACTGGATGCTTTGGAGACGACGAGAAACAGGGCGCTGCTAAATTCCATTTGAAAAATTCCTCCTTCTTTAACCTCGCTGAGAAATGAACGAGGGAGTTTTTGGGACGTTAACAAAGTCGATACCCAAGTGATAGATGCTTGTCCATGTCTACCGTCTGGCGTGCGGTAACTCTGGTCTTAAGTAAGAGCGAGGCCAGGTAGATAGGTGACGCGTTGCTTTTGTAGCTGGAAGCCGTTGGGAGGCGGAGCAGGGCGTACGAGACTGTACGTGGCCGCTAACCAAGAGGGAGCTGCATGGTACTAATCTCTTATAGCTTTTTCCGAAGTATTTATACTGCCTCGGTGGAAGCGGGTCACTAGAAGACCCCCAAATGGGGAGGGGAATCTCATTAGACTTGGCGCACCAGGGGGGAGGGGATATTTACTGCGAGCATCACAGGTTCGCGCGAAAGTCGTCGACACCGTAGGTCTGGCGCCGATCAAGCGATGCGACGAATGAGAAGGAGAACCTAACACGGATCACACGGCCGCGAGACATTCTTGAGGTGTCTCCTTGAGTTCGACAGGCCCGACCATTCTTGATAAGAGCACCGAGGTTATCCGACCGCGCGAAAATCTCGCTATACTTTTGGCACTGTCTTGGCGTGTCGGTGCATCCTTTCTTCCTGACATCTCCTTCCCTCCCAAGAAGGAGCTTCCGAAAGAAGTGACATATGACTAATATAGAGTAATTACACGGCAAAATTTCCTATATGGACACAAATGCACAAGGGATGGTCCCGGGTACTCTGCACAAAAACAAGTTAAATAAAGGGGACTCTAGAAATGCTCAGTATTCCTATTACCGAACAAAATCAAGTAAAAAAATAAATAATAATCGTAATAATACAATAAGACAGATAGGAATAGTTATCAATAGCCGGGGTCAACGTAGTCTCTATAACCAGGGTCTTGCTTACAAGGATATCAAAAAAAAAGAAAGGTATTACAATACCAAAAAAAAGGTACATACGAACAGGGAACCTCATCAAAAATATATAAACAATAACAAAGAAATAATGGCACATATTCTTATAAGGCATTACACAAAACTACAAAAATCATTCAGGAAAATCTACTAAAGTAATCCATTTAACGTTACATTCAATTGATGCGAAATTACTTTGGAGACAAATCCAGGAGATTTATGCTTAAGCTGTACGCCAGACAATTCTCGGAACCCTTAATGTATACAATTTTAAATTAGAATTCTTGAAGAGAGAGGCTCCACCTCATGAGGCGACCATTATTGTTCTTAACGTTCCTTAGGTAAGAGAGGGCTTAGGGTCAGTCTCAAACATGTGAAAATTCTAATCGATGAAGGGAATCGGTTGGGCGTCAAACACGGTGACGGAGTTTAACTTCCGAAAGTCGATGCAGATCCGGTAAAAGTTGTACGACTTCTTCACCATGAGGACCGGGAAGCAATATCCGACTACGAGAGCTCTATAAACCCATCACCAATAGCTTGTCTACCTTCTGATTGAACGCTTTCCTTAAGTGAATGCGGAGGGAGTCTAAGAGGTCTAAGAGGTAAGCGTAGGAGGATTGAATTTTCTAGTCTAATTTCGAATTGGAGAAGAGCTCCTTTAGAATGTTGAGGGGCCTTCTAACATTACTTCCAGACATATGCGTAAATGGGGCAAAACCTAAAGTGCCATGGGGCTGTTTGGGGGACAGTTTCTTAAAGATGGATTTGAGGGTGCCGTTGAGCTTCTCATACATCCTTTTACCATCTGGATGAAAAGGGGTGGTTAAGAGGCGTTTTATCATTAGGAGCTTGCCGACGTACTTCATCAGTTGCGACGTGCATTGGTGTCCACGATCAGACAGGATTTCCTTGGGTAATCCAATCCCGGAGAAGATGAAAATTAGGGGTTACGCGCAAGAGGTGCTGTCTATATTCTTCAACGGCAAGGTCTTGGGGAACCGGGTGGGAAAGTCCACTAAAGTTAACACGTGACTGTGTCCTTTACTCGACAGGGGGGGGGGGGGTATCCAACCGATGAGATCAATTGCAACGCGGCAAATCGGATCTGAGATTAGGGGCACACTCAGCAACTGTGCAGGCTTAACTTGACCGTGGACAGCAGTCTTTTGGCAGATGTCGCAAGACCTGCACTAGCGAAGGATTTCTTCTTAGGTCCCTGACCACTAAAAATATTTGAAGATCTCCTGGGTGGTCTTTGTGTGGTTAAAATGGCCTGAAAATAGGCTGCCATGGGCAGTAGTTAAATTGTGACGAACGTGGAAACGCGGAACACACAATACTCGCGTCTGATGTTTACCTTTTCCTCAGCAAGCACGGTAAAGAAAGCCGTCCGTAACTTGGTACGAGATCACCTTGTCTCCTGAGGTGGCTTCTTGCTCTTTTGACTCTGCCTTAGAACACAGGGGTCGGAGGGAATCGTAGTTCTTCAGGTTTTTTGCGAAGTCTTCAGTCATGACCTACAAGATTTCTGAAGAACGTGAGGTTTCTAGGGGCAAGGGCTTATTCGTATCTTTTATAACTTGAGAACGGGTAACCACGGGTTGAGCCACGGAGCTGGGAAAGACTCGTGGGCACTGGGCAATGGTGACGGAGCAGAAGTTAATAGGAGCTGCTACTACTTCTGCCCTGCCAGTAAAGTACGCACAGTTGATTTAGCACTTAACGATGGGAAACCCATTGGCGCGTCCTAGATAGTCGTGCACGATGGCAAATTTATTATGGCCCGGGGCTACTGGGACGAGCAGCTTGTCCGACACAACTATGCAGGTGCACCGGGTATCTCGCCCAAGAGTGGAGACACGGCAGCCAATAATCGTTCCGGATTCGAAATTAAGGCCTCCATGTGTATTCTTATCGAACAAGAAGTTTACCTGGTGGCCGTCGAGGTTTGATGTGCTAGGGAGACGAGAAGATTCCGATGGTATTGACGGAAGCGCAGACATGGCACAGTTCTGGTGTACCTGGTGAAAAGAGTTATTCCTGAACTGAGAGTTTTGGGGGCAGTTCGTTTTCAAGTGGCCCTCCACACCACAAGAAAACCAAATGATGGGTCTCCTGGGGAATAATGACGTAAGGGAGACTGAAGAGAACGGTTTTACCTCCCGGTGTTTGGACGAAAAGACTGGTTTCGGCTTTGACGGCCCATTTACGTGGGTAAACTTGTTTCCATTCTGCGGAAAGAATTTAACTTTGTTTGGTTTAGGTTTAGGGGAAAGGGGGACGTTTTCTCCCCTTCTTTTGGTTAAAGGTTGCGGCTTGCTAAATAAATGTCAGCCTCTTCTGTGCACTCCTTGAATGAAGGGCACTACCGGTCATTTACAAAAGATCTGATTTCAGCCGGAAGTGCAGAGAATATCTGGTCTCTCAGGAAGAAGTCAACGAGGGCATTGCAGTCATGAGGGTTTTCAGAAGCATCGAGCCAAAAGTTGAGGTGACGCTGGAGGGTGTACCCAAACTGACAGTGTGTTTGGCCTAGCTGCATGCGAGCATGTCTGAATTTGGATTGGTAAAAGTCTGAGGTCATGTTATATGCTGCCACTTCGCCTACCTTGAAAACTGGAATCTTAAACAGATGCGGTAGGGGAAGCTTCGGACCTCGAGCTGATGGACAGCGTCTCCTTCCTGGTCCTACTCATTTCCAGTTCAGAAAGGCGGATTCTTTCCCTTTCTTCTTGCTCTTCTCTTTCTCTTCTTTCTTTTCGTTCTTCTCTTTCTCTTTTTCTTCTCGTTCCTCTCTTCGCTTTCTTCTTTTCTTCTCGTTCTTTCTATTCTCTTTCTCTTTTTCCTCTCTATTCTCCTTCGGTCCTTTCCTCCTTTTGGATATAAGCTAGGAGGTCCTTGCTCCTGAGCCCAAGCAGCTCTCCTTGCAACTTAAACTTGTGAAGTAATCAGGACATTTTATTGCGTTCAACCAACTTTCAGGAAAAGCACCACAAAACAGGAGGGAATTATTTAGGTGCACAGCGGGAGTGATGGTAGGCTTTGGCGGACCTACAATTATTCACTTAAAAAGCAAAAAAACAAAGCGATAATTATTTCGAATGGCGCGAATTCTTAATTATACTCGAAATATTCACTCCGGAATTTAGCGAGAGCCTGTGTTGCCCAATACGAAACAAAGAAAACGCCAAACGAAATGCAAAAAAAAGAAATAAGATTAACTCTTTTACAATACGACATACCTTTTATGCGGCCTGAAGAGAGTTAAAGTTTAACATGGTTCCAAAATTCAATACAAAATACGCACACAAAAGGGAAAATGGGAAATGGGTAAGGTCTTATCTACAGTTTCTTAAACTAGGACCTTTAATATACAAGAATACCCCCCTTTAGAATTTGTCACGGGTCTAAAAGAGATAAGACCAGATACATCGGGGAACCCTGAAAAGCCTAACACCAGAATTATATACTGTTTGTGGTAGAGTCGAACGTCGATGCTAACCGAGGATTGAGTCTGCGGTGAAGCGGGAAGGAAGCACGCCAGAAATGGGATGGAGGGTGGAAATTTGATCCCAGTATGCAGGTTACTTAATCATAATCTATTGCAGTTGGCCTAAATAATCAATTTTAAGAGGTTCTCGGTTTAAAGAAAATGATTATAGAAAAATAACTTATATACACGGAAAATATTATTAGCAAAATGAAATAAATGAAAATGAATAAGGAGAGACCCGGGGTACCAAACGGGGGGCAGATACAAATGAGTCAACGGGGAGGCGGTCGGTGAGAGGATGTACGGTGATTGCTTGCAGGGAAAGGGGGAGAGTGTAAATAACGGGGAGACTCATGTAAACGACGAGGAAGCGGAGTGCAGCAAAGTTTCACTTACAAAATTCCTTCTTCTTAAACCTCACTGAGAAATGAACGAGAGAGTACTCCAGACGCGAACGAAGTCGATACGCGAGTGATAGATGCCTGTCCGTGTCTATCCTCTGTTGGGCTGAAACTCTGGCCTTAGGTACGAGCGAGGTCGGCTAGAGTGGTGACGCTTTGCGTTCGTAGTTGGAAGCCGTTGGGAGGCGGAGCAGGGTGTACAAGACTGCACGTGGCTGCTAACCAAGACGGGTCTGTATGCAACTATTTTCCCCAAACTTTTCCTGAAGTATTTTTACTGCTTAGGCTGAAATTGGTCGCCAGAGGCCCCGCAAAAGTGGACGGGGATCTCATTAGACTTGGCGCACCAGGGGATAGAGGATATTCTCGGCGAGCATCACAGACTCGCGCGAAAGTCCTCGACACAGTAGGTCTATCCCTGATCAGGGGATGCGACGGGGAAGAAGGAGAACCCAACACGGATAACACGGCCCAGCGAAATTTTTGAGGCGACTCCTTGGGTTCGACTGGCTCGACATTCTTGATAAGATCGCCGGGGCCATCCGACCTCGCAAAGTTCTCTCTGCTCCTTTGGGGCTACCTGGGCGTGCAGGTACATCTTTTCTCAGGCATTACGGGTAGACGTTGGATTCTAGTGGGGGGGTGGCGGTAATTTTCTTTTTCTGACACATAGTAATTGTCTTATTCTTTCAAGCGGCATGAGTTTTTCGTACGATACAGATTCATTTTCAAGTTCTAGACAAGTTGTCGTAAAAAAAACTGGCTGCTCTATCGAATCTTTCCTTAGACAACCTCTGATTTTCCCCGGAAGATCTTTTGAGTGCCATTTGGTTATATAACCGTGCCAGAGGGCTCATAATTCACAACCTCACCACATCAAAGAAGTAGTTCGATGAAATCATGCACAGTAACATAATCAGAACTTCATTTCCAATTCTCCATGTGACTGGAGACCTTTGTAGATTTTAGGAGATTCAATTTTCCAAGAAATTGTGACCAATATCTTGTTCTGAATGCGATTAATTTTGACAATCTCGATGGAAAATTTATATTTCCGAAGTTTGAAATGTGACCCAGTTTCAATCCACAAGATTGTTCGTATATCAACGTTTTGTAATTTTAAATGAATCAACATTAAGACATGACTAAAAAATCTAACGTCATAGTTTTTATTTTTTCTTGACTCATTTTTGTCAAGTCTCTCTTTCGTCTTTCCATAAATGGAAGGCATTTTGGTCGCAGGTTTGAGTACAGAAAAGAATGCCTCCACCTTTAAGCACTTTGCAAGAATCAACATGTGACCGAAATTCGATTCAACCCTTTCAAAATATATAATTTGGGGTGCTTGTAGTTACCTTTCTTGATCATCATGTCATAAAAATTGATATTTTCACCGACAAAAAAACTGAAACGATTACGAAGTTAGTAGAACCACAAACTTTCCTGCAATTTTTATGCAGTTTTTCACAATGTGCGTAACTTTTAAACCACTTAAATAAGCTATTAATAAAAGAATCTCGGCTAAAACCCCTTTTTACGAGAACAGGTGAGTGAGTAAAAAGCATTTAATGAAGTCAAAAGAGTTGTCTCTCTCCCCTACATTTAGTTCTTGTGGAGTATTAAAAATAGATTTCCTTAACAACGGACTTCTCGCCTGCTAATAAATATTACAGTACCTTTAGGAGTGAGTTCCTCTCTATATAAGTCACAGTGAAATATTTCCGCAATCAAATAAAAGAACAAACTTTCGAAATACGAGGGGCGGTCAGTAAGTTTTGCGAATCAGGAGGGCAAAACAGAGGAAGGGGGATGGCTGTTTGAGGGGGTTTTAGGACAAGCCATGACAAGTCAGGACCTACAGCCGTACGCTCCTGCCTCGTCTATTTAAGAAGCAGTAGCTGATCGCAGATCGTCAGTCACAAATCTTTCAACAATGGAGAAGGTTGAGCACCGCGCAGTGATCAAATTTTTGACCAAGGAAGGCAAGAATGCAAAAGAGATCCATAAACGCATGGTTGCAGTGTACACCGGCACCGCCCCTTCCTATGAAACCATTGCTCGCTGGGATAGGGAGTTCCGCCATGGTTGTGAGTACCTTGAAGATGACCCACGTCCAGAACGCCGGTCAGACGTGACCAACGAGGACAATGTGGCCCATGTGGAGAGGATCATCCTCGAAAATCGACGGGTGAAGGTCGAACAAATCGACCAAAACTTGGAATATCACATGGAATTGTTATCAACATCATCCACGACGATTTGGCCATGACCAAGGTCTCTGCCCGTTGGGTCTCTAGAAACCGCACGCCCCATGATCGACTTCAACGTCGTCAAAGTCCACAAGGCCAGAGTTGCACAAGCTGTCCTGCGCGAGTGATGATTCAAGGAGCTCAACCATCCCCCCTACAGTCCAGATCTGGCCCCTAGCGACTACTTTTTATTACGCCAGCTAAAGGCTGCACTGCGTGGACGCCGGTTTGGGGACGATGAAGATATACAGCTCGCCGTCCAGGAGTGGATTGAACAGCAGTCGAGAGATTTCTGGTTGTCGGGAATTCGAAGCCTCAGGGACAAGTGGCGCAAGTGCATTGAAGTCGAGGGCAGTTATTTTGAAAAATAATAAAACACTTTTCCTTATATCTCGTTTCCTTATATCCGAATTGCAAAACTTATTGACCGCCCCTCGTATATAAAGATTATAGGACAATCCTATCTACAATGTAGACCTTAATGATCGATATTCTCTACGATAATGTAGCAACCTAGATTATATTTTTAAATTTACCAATGACATTACCATGTCATTGGGAAAAACGAAATCGTATATATGTTCTATTTTGCCAAGCCATTACCAGATTAGTCACCTTCAACAGACATCGATTAGCACGCAATTACGACCATGAACAAATATTAAACTACCTTACATTCCTACTTGAGCGCGTTAGTGCACTAAAATTTTAAAATGTTATATTTAACCTGAGGAATTCTGGTATCTACTGTAAATTATCAGTAGGTAAACGACGAGCGTATATACCTATAGTCTTCAGTAGGTATTTTCCATCTAGGGATTAAAACCTCCCAAAAGTAGGTCTCATCGAGCTTCCTTTAGAGAGGAGTCAACACGACCGTTCCTCGCTACACTTGAAACTGTGTACAATGCTAACGCTCAAAGATGGAGCGACATCCCGTCATCCATATCCAACCATGTACCAGAGACTTCACACGGTTCGACATAATCAAGCTAGAAATCCTACGTTCAGTCCCCTGCTGCCAAGAAAAAGGCTACTCTTAACGATAGTGGATCAATTTACGTCCTTGGTGGAAGCTATTTCCAAGCAAAACATGGAATCCCAGACCATCGATAGTCCAGGCTATTATAGCCTCTTGTCTATGTTGGAACTCCTATCCTCGTCACTGAGCAAATAAAGACGATCGCGCGTTAAAAATAAAGCAATGACTTAAATGAACGGAAAGAGAGAAGCCTGAATGGAACTTTTAGGGTTGCAACCGCAACCATCCAGGTAGGAGGTTTCCTCTCTCTCCTACTGAGCTTCAGAAACGATGAGAGGAAAATATCGGTGCCTTTTCGGCCGATCTTTTATACGACATTGTACTGAGTTTGTTCAGCATGTTAATTGAGGCTACGTCATCTAGCATTTCCTTATCAGATTTCCTTGCCACTTTTATGCGCACCGTGAGATAGATCGCGCAGATGCAGATCACTCGCAAAAGGAAAGGTAAGTGTTACGGCTACGAGGAACTACACACTTCTTCCGTTCTCGTTTTGGTAGATAGCGTAAAAGAGCCGTTTGAGAAACATCTCTAGGACCTTTTAAACTCTTCAAATGTATCTCGAATTACAACGTAATATTTAAGAACGTGAAAGAGGACAGGACTGTAATCAATCGCCTTAAAATTAGTTACCTCCAAACAGCAACTAACTTTGGTACATTTGTATCCGCACACACCTGTCCTAACCTCAACTTAAGGTGAAAAAATAGATGCCTGATTGTTCTAAGGTAGAGCACAACCAAGAATTTTATAGTAAAGCTTCTATGTTATCTACACTCTTGGCCATAAGTATAAAGCACCCCTCATCGGTTTATATATTTAAAATATTTAATAAAATTTTATATAAATTATCATATTCATAAATATGATAATATTGGGTACCTTGCTAACATGTGTCGAAAATTCTGTTAATATGTTTAATACCATTTATTTGTTGACGCTCGTAATGTTCTCCAAATTTTCAGCGTAAAACATAAAAAAACTATCGTTAGTCATTTTGCCCCCAAATTTGGCACAGCTGCTTATTGTTTCTTATTAAATTAGTTTTCCACGCTACGTTATAGTTATGTTTTTCTTTACTTAGTACAATTAGTTCATCTGCATGTTTAAAATGTCCGTAAAAGTCCTTACATTTGAGCTTGAAATTAGCTTTAATTGTAATCTCACTCTTCATAAGTTTAATTTTGGCAATGGAGCCTCTATCAAAATTATGAGTGAACATAAAATTTATGACAATGCAATATTGATTAATAATTTTAAATCGTTTTACCTTTGCTCTTTAGGTTATTACCCTTATATGTATAGATGCAGAATTTCGTAATGGTAAGCAGATTTTATAGGAGTGACAATATTTTGCCAGTTTTTTGTATTCGGACTTGCTTTGACTGGCAAAATTACACTATTAATTTGCTTTAACTACATAAATGATGAAATAGGTTCAGATTTCCAGACCGGCCAGATCCTAGCCTAAAATTATCGGATGAAACCACGCACATGTAAAAATTTGTTTGAAGCTCACTTTATTCTAGTTCATTTATTCCAAAATTTAGTTGAAAAGTGCGTAACTTTCTAATAATGATATTCAAAGGTAGGGTGTACAAAGTCGAAGACCCGAAAATAGCAGTTGTAATTATTTTTTTAAGTAATTTTTTAAGTAAATCTACACCTAGCATAGTAATTTTGGACTAATCAATAGCGTAATTTGGTGAAATTAGAAGAGAGTTTTGATCTTTAATTGAAAAATGATTTCTAAACTTGTTAGATTCAAACCCATTTTCGTTCCTGAAATTTTGTAATCCCGATTTTCTAATGTCTTTTCCCTCAGGAAAGCTTTCTTTCTTTCACTTATAGATTACATTTAAAAAGGAGAAAGAACTCCATATTCTTAGAATACTGCACTCTTCTTATCCTCTTGGTTCAATACTCTTTGTAAATTGCATCAATATTAGCGCATCTTTGCCTTGTTTCTGTAATATTTTTCCTTTAATGTTCCCATGAGTTATAAAGCCTCGGCAACCGCTATTTTTCTTGCACGAGTTATAGAAGTCAGCCAATAAAAAAATATAGAAGCATATTAGAAAGGGCGACTCGTGTAGTTGATTAGTGCCAAGGTGGTATGCGTCATGACACTATTCAGAATTCTGCCATGTTGTGTTTGCCAGAATTTCACATTCAAATGCATGACATAATTCTGTATATGCAAACTAAAAAAATAAGATGACTGTAAGATTATACAAGCAAATGCAGAATATATACACATGGAATAAATATACGTATATGTGTAAAATATTCAAGAGCATACGTATTTACTAAATCTAAAGCGAATTCACTGATGCAGTAAAAATCATACTGAGTAAGAATAAGACCATACATACCTATACTCCGGAAGAGTTAGCCAGTCAGTTGGAGATAAAAAATAAACAAACCGATACTGATTTAAGTCCGCCACAGTTGATATGAAAGCACAGATTTCATACACGAGAGCTTTCACATTTGCTGAAGGCAATCCCATGAAGATGGTTACAAAATTTAAACTCACTCGCACATAGAAGTAGCTCATATAATTCACTGCCGCTCACAAAACCATCTTGTAGCTAACATCTTCAAATTTTTCGACCTCCAGGGCACAATGCCTGCAGGAGGATCTATGGCTATATTTTTTCAACACATTTTCACTTTCTCTTACTTTATCATTTTCTTTACACCTCTCTCCAGCTATATTTCAGCCCAGACTCACTCTCACAATTGCACACACATTGTCCCCATCCCAAACCCACACTAGCTCCCAATAAATAAAAATAGGTAATAGCTTTAATCTCAGGCTCTAAAACACTAGATCAACTGAGTTGGTGCATTAAAGTTTCTATTTGATGCCATATATATATATATATATATATATATATATATATATATATATATATATATATATATATATATATATATATATATCTATATATATATATATATATATATATATATATATATATATATATATATATATATATATATATATATATATTATTCGCTTTCTCACTTACCCAGATCGGAAAGAAAATAATTTTTAAATGGTTATGAGTGAGTGAAAAGCTTATCCTTAACGCATCTTCCCTCTTGTACCCTGTTGACCATGAACGTTAATCAGCTCTATTATCGGTCATTCTAATCATTTCAACCAGACCTTTTCCTATTGATACATGCTCTACCAACCTATCCATATACTTTATTCTAGCTCTCTTCCTTCCTTCTTTCTCTTATACAGTCCAGTAAAAACTCGCACTAGATGTCTTCTTTTAGTGGCATCTGAGCTAAAAGTTTTACCTCTCTTTTATCAATTGCAATTGCTCTCTCATAATTTGGACTCTCCTGTATATTGCAGTTGAGGAGATCATGAGCATTTGTCTTAAAATGACTCCTTCAGTTTCTACTTTATCATTTTTTCTTCATTTTTTACGCTTCGCCTGCATAGGGTAACCTTTATCATATAGTAACACTTCTGGTTATTTTTTGGGGGGCAATATACATCTTCATATACCAGATTTTCCCCATATTAAAAGACTTCAACCTGTTTTACCCACTCTCCTTATAATTGTATACCTACCTTTATTTGTTACTTGTTTTTGTTATTGCCAGCAATTTTGCTTTTTGCTCTTTAGTTTCGACCGATTTATTATGCATGTATTTTTTAGTCCAGTGTTTTCCACTTTAAACCAGGCGCCACGATTTGTGCAACTTTGATGCATCGTTACTCCTTTCCCAAACTGAGGATGTTTAACAAAATAAATTAAAACCATAGATTTCTAGCATATAAATAAAGATGCCCACTTTGTTAATTAAAGGACCTCCAGACCAAATGAGGTAGCCACTAAGCTCCTACAGTCCCCTAAGCGCATGGGTATGGACAGCAATCTTGCCAGAGGCATCATCGGACAATTCTTCTTCGAGGAATCTGGCGAGGAATCAGTCTCAAGACTGATTTTGAGTGGGCACCTCACAGCCCATACCTTAGTACCTAGATTTCTTTCTCTGGAGCTACCTTAAAGACAGAGTGTACGCAGGGAGACCCAAGACCATCACGGAACTCAAGGAAGCCATCAGGGAGGAGATCAGAGCCATTATTCGGTCGGTGTGTAAGGACATCATGGAAAACTTTGTGCTGCGCGTCAAGAAATGCCCAGAGCTAAATGGAGGTCATCTCGAACAAATGCTCTAGAATAAAGAAAAAATGTCCGAAGACTCTTATGTTTTGATGTAATGTTTTTAAACACTATAAACTAGTTATCACCAAAATTTCATTCAATCCTTGCATAAAATTAAGAAAAGAGACCTATCGAAATTTGGGGCCCGTTATTTGGGGGTCACCCTGTAATAAAGAAACTGTGATTTTCTTTATTACTATTTTTATATTTACATTATTCAAAACTAGCATCTTTCTCAAAACCTAATTTATTAATTCTGACTGAAAGCGATTTTTTTAATTGTTTCTTCATGCATTTTAATTTTTTTACTAGTTATGTTTTTTCTCTGGACACTAACTTTGATATATTTTCAATTGCTTTACTGTTACTAATGTTTTTATATTCTGTATTTTCATTACATAAAATAATAGTAAATAAATTGGCAAAATTAGATATTCGCCTTTCTCGATCAATGTTACCTGCCTTAATATTTCTTTGACCGAGCCAGAGCAAATTTGGAACTTGTGACTTAAGGACGACAAAATTCTTATTTCTCTGTATATCCTTTTTCTATTCCAATTCTTATAAAAATAGCTCTAAAAAAACCTAAAATGTGTTACTATATTTAATTTTAACGCTATATTTAGAACTAAGAGTTGAATCAATATTGATTCAGACTTATTTTCACCCCCGAACCCATTCTGGATATTATCTTCCTTCCAATCGCCAAATTGGCGAAAGTGAGCTTTTATTGATTTCGTCGATTACGAGCACGCCATAATGAGATGGGATAAGATGTTTACAACTTTACAGTGATCATTTTGAATATTTTGCACTAACAACAAGTAAAAGTAGGAGTTAGCGTAGAGAATGGAAATTAACGTTTAATTGGTGATCTCTCGCTCCTCCTCAATGAGAGTCCTCAGGGCCTCGCGCCTCCCATTTTGGAAACCATTGGTTATCCATCGTGAGCATTTACTGTTTTTCTTTTCTCTCTGCAAGCCGAATCGTATCGTTTGTATATAGAGAACGTTTACATTATTTTTTGTTATTTTTATACCACCTCTATTCTCTAAATCTTCTATCCTTTATGTTAAAGGAGGAGAATAAGTTTGACGAAATGACACATCCTTGCCTACCTCGTGTTTATTTCTACCAAGTCTGACTCTTCTTCCCCTATTTTCACATATATTTTCTGTTCCCAATATACGTTTGCCTGATTCTTTTATCCTCATTGTCATCTCCTCTATTATCCAGCATTTTAATCATTTATTAGTCTCCCATTGTGTCCAAGGCTTTTTCAAAATAAGCTAGACACTTTTGTTGCTCTTTCCAATATCGTTCTTAGCATGAATATTGCATTGATTATTTCCTTCACTTTTATGAATCCACATTGACTGTGATTTACATGTTAGGGAATCTATCTTTTATTTTATTTAATATTCATCTTAAAATTGGTGTATTTTCCCAATTTTGCTCATGAAACTTATAGATCTTTGATTGGTATTGTCATAAACAGCAGCTTTGTCATGCATTAAGTGATATATTATCTGTCGTTGAGTTTTCTTCCAGTTCAGTATTTTTGCATAGCATCTTTTTATATCCTGCTACAATCATCTGAACTTCTTGCTTCTCAGCTATTTATTAAAAATGAGAAATAAAATTATCCAATCGCCTATTAATTATCAGAGGATTAATAATTTCTTCACGAAACACTTGTCCATCCCATATTTATTCACCATACAGTTATTTAACGTATTCTTTCAATATTGATAGCATATCTAGCAATGTTTTACCTGCTTTATCTTTATTTCTAGAGCTTCTTGTTAATATTCCACTACCTCTCTTATTTTTTTCTTATATATCTAGGTAGGGATGAATATCTTCAAGGTGGTCCCCATCTTTGGGTCTTTGCTTAAATCATTCTTTCTATCTTGGCATTTAATTTAATTCTCTTATTGATTATTTTATACAGCGCTTTCAAAACTAGAGGAAAAATAACAAAATATACAATTTGTTTAAAATACTCCCCTAATTCCAAATATATGTCACAATGTGGAGGTATCCCCTTAAAATAGTATTATTTCCCCACCTCCTAAGACATTATTTCGGGAGAGAAAGCGAGCCGTTACTCTCTTCTCCCTTCCGATCTCACCCTTCTTTGACTCGCTGCCAGGTCTCCGTGAAATTCACACCGAGGCGACCTCCCGGCCGTCTCAATCTTCCTTTCCCCCTCCCTCGGGTCGGGAGATTACTTTGTAGGTTCACCGTGAACAGCTTTTATGGCTTCCACCACTGGCCATCCGTCTGGCCCGCTGCTCCCTGCCTTTGACACCTCACCACAAGGATACGCTCGGGTTGTCACGCCCAATAACGAAGATTAAAAAAGTCTCAATCTCTTTTCCTGTTTTGAAGAACTCCGGGTATATATGTACCCGCTCCAGGCTGGCAGACAGATTTGGTTAGACGCGACTTCCCCAAAAGGAGTGCAATTTGACGAGCTCTCTCCCAAGAAGTGTGAGTGACGATCGCAAGCCACGGAAGAACTGGAGATCACACCCTTATCTTCTGGTCAGAAAGAAGATTCTCGTGAGGCAACGTCAGCCTTTCTCATCAGTCTTCGGATCAAGGATTTGAGAAGCCGTCTTCCGAAGTTCTTCAGGTGACCTCTTAAGGACAAGAGGCCCGTTAGCTTGCTCAAGCCGAGTGTGGAGAAGTCATCTCCTCCCCCCATCCTTTCGAAGTTCGTTCGGTGACCCCCTATGGACAGCAGGCCATCATCTCGCAAACAAAAGTCGAGAAACATAGCCCCACCCGCTGCAGTTTTGTGTCTACCCTCGTGAGTAATTAAGGTCACCAAACCTTCCCCAAGTTTTCTCAGCTTTACTCTTCTGTAAGCAAATATTTGCGTATCCATTATGAGTATCGATTAGTCTCACGAGCGCAATTCCTAGATCCCCATAATTTTAACGAAATCCCTCCTCCGATCTGGCTTGGGGCCATCGGAGAGGGTCTTCAGCGGTATCCGCCGGGTCTTCCTCATTTATCCTTCCATATCCTCATATGTGAGGATTGGAAAAAATAAACTTAACGTAAAATTCCCCTGGGAGTAATTGTGTCTGTTTGTATGTGTGCGTGTGTGTAGTTTGAGAGAGGCTTTATCCCTAGGTTTTAGAGAAAAAGAGAGTTTCCAAGAAAGGTGTCCCAGTCCCCCAAAATATAGCTTTACAATGGCATTTTACCTTCCGTGTAGGGCGCTTTTCGAAGGCCTACATGTTGTTATCCGACCAAGGAGACTCGATGAAGAGCTGAGAGGGGGAGGGGGGAACAAATTCACTCCTCACCACGGGCGCACGAAAACGAGAACAAAATTTCACAATTTTAAATGCAAAAAATTCGTAAATGAATTTCTTAACAGCACTGCCAAAACTTATCCAAAAGGATTCACCAAAAACGCCGTACTAACGTACAATTCTCACTGCGATACAAATTTAGTCACTAACACTGTCTTCATGAGTGCAATGGAAATTTGACGAGCTAAGGCAACTAAAGCCGTCCAGTTTACACGTAAAATTTCAAAACGAATTTATGGCAACATTGCCCGCGCGTATTGTAAACAGCAACTGTTAGTATTACTTAATTAACATGATGTGAGGCAAAGCATGGCTAGAAATCCTTCAGAAATAATCCTTTCTACTGGGTAAGCGAAGGAATAACACTGCATTTCATTCGGAAACCTTGTAGTCTGTCAGCATATGTGATTATTATGAATAATAAAGCACAGGGAGGTTGCTTGGTTCTGCGAGTCAACGCAAAAATCAAGTAAGGCTTGAAACCTATTGCTAGGGAAGATCGCACAAATTAACAGATGTCGATGGATCAATTTGAAATAACATCCTTTATTTCTCATCAAGTTGCCGAGAACATAAACCTCATTGTGTCTTGCCAGACTATGTCACATCACTTGTAAAATGTGGATCAGGAAGCACACAAGCCTACCCAACAGATCACTCAAAAGTAAAAAGAATATATTGGTTATGTTTTCCTCCTTTACTGAGTATATCGTGTGGGGTCAGGTAAATTGTCTAAATTTGTATCATAGCAACCAAAGAAGATTTAAATTGTTCGAATTGTAAGTGAAGCAGTTTGTAAGGCATCGTACAACTGAAATATTTATTTCAACCAGAACCTAAAATACAGTTACATAACTTTAGAGTTACCAGCATTATGGTGTGGGGCAAATATCCAAAGTCTGAAAACTCATTTCTATACCGTTTACGAAACAAAGAAAACGTTGTGGTATGGAAGAATCTCATTCAGGAATATGGATTCCTTCTTTCTGTACATCGAAAATACAAGAGCATGTTTTAATTTAACATATAGCTGCAGACTTTTTCATCAAGGACATGAAGCAGTAGTTTATGATAAAATAATCTACTTGATAAATTGTTCTGAGCAGAACCCTTATTTTTGGCCCACATAGAGAAAACTTGATGATACAGAGCAAAATATTCGTGTAAAGAATTCTTGAAAATTCACAAAAGGTTTAAAGCGCCGTCCCTCCGAAAGCAGAATCCAGTTTCCTCCGCTAGGCCTGGGCCTAACTGTGTCCTCTGTTAAGCGTGGGTTGAACCCCTTGATATGCCGATTTTGTTGGCTGAGTGTGCCTTTTCAGATGAAAGAGACAGGGCTGAATGCAAAATTTTAGTACTTATACATTTAGCTTCCTATAGTCGCATGAAATTCTGCAGATTGAAGACCAATTTATTCAATTTACTGTAACAAACATTGTTGAAAAAAATATGAATATCCTATTCCTATTTATATTATACTGCAGCTTGCAAAATTTTTGAGGGATATTTGTCATTGTACAAACCTTTCTGGCAGCAAACAAGATGAGTTGTGGTTAACAGAGAAGTTTGATGCCAAGCTGAATTCCTTTTCCCTTCGTAGTTTACTTTCACAATATCTTTCATATCATTTTCATGGAGGCCATGTGGGTAAACTATAATTGGATCATCCTTTCAAGAAAATTCCCAACGATTAAGGAAGGGGGCAAGTACAAACTGTTGTCGCTGCAAATTTGGAGGCAATGTTTTGTTAAATTTATTCGGCTGACATACAAAACTGTCTCTGCGTCTCCTCAAGTACTGTTCACTAAACAACCACGTGATAGTTTCCCTATTGCAGCCAGTGAGAGCGTTATTTTTCAGTATATCAGCCCGCTACATAGTAAGATCCTTTTGTGACAACCAGCTGTCCTGATATTTATATGGAGAGGGCTGAAGGAATGCTAACCTGTGAAGAATTCGCCACTGCCACTTAAGATGGGCCAGTACCTGCCATCTAGCAAGGGATAACTGCAAGATATGGAAAATGAATGTCACTCCATGTCAGATGTGTGCGTGTCGTAGAATTGCTCACAGTCTGGTCTAATAATTATTCTAGTCCTTGATCTGGACAAACCACTTTTGTTTAAGTCGATGGTATTGACCCTTTGTCTCAATCTACGATCACATATATATATATATATATATATATATATATATATATATATATAGGTAGGCTTTAATTCCTACTGAATGTGCAAAAGCTGGTTAGGGGCGGGTTGTACCGTAGCCAGGATTCTCACTATAAAAGTTCCACTTGTTACTGGGGGAGATTTGTGTTTATAAAATTCTAAGAGTGCATAATACAGGTTGAATAAATTAGCCAAAGGGATTCTTAATTAAAGTCTTGCTAAGAAGTACATCAAAAAGGAGGAGCCGCAAATAAATAAACGTACAAAAATAAACTTTACTTTACACAAAAATAATAATTAGGAGCAAAAGTTAAACGGGCATTTAGGTAAATAAGGATTAAATATTAAACACTGACGGTAAGCGTCTAGATTTATAATACCTTAATGGGAGTATCAATCAATGTTAATTAAATAGGTAATTTAAGAATAGAGGGACACTGGGCTTACAGATTACCATTAATTGTGATGGATTGGAGAGACGAAGACTTAGGTCCAGACGGGGTGGTTCGGGTGGCGTTAACACGAGTTCTCGGGGAGAGAAGGGATAAGAAGACGGGTTTGGGGCTGCTGACTGCAGTTCCTGTTAGTTTACTCGTAACTGGATGTGACACTAACCTATAGTAACTTCCAGTAACTATTTCGATGTTCCTTTTCTTTTTCAACTTACGTTGAGCAACAGAGCGTATTCTTCTAGTCACAGACTCTGCGGGGCGGGATTTTCCTCAGAAACACTTTGAAACAGCGACCAAGTTAACTCAGTGGCACGTTGGCAGTCGATACGTTACGGTAACGACTCTTGTTCAACGTGAGCGTTACGCGAGTAGGTTTGGGATACTGCTGTAGAGGGATGAACGGCGTTTTCATTTATACCGCGGACTGTGTGAAATCGAGAGAGAGATTCCATTCACGACAATTCGTAAATCGCAGTGCCTTCTGGACAATCTCCATGGTATCATAAAGAAGGCAAATAGAATTTAGGCTTCTCTGTGAGATAGGCCTTCTTTCGTCAGACTTCCTGTCGCCAGTTGGGGAAGGGTGGGGGGGGGGAGGAGACGATGGTCAACTCAAACGACAAATTCTTTCGTTCTGACGATAGTCTGGCGACATGCGAGTATGTACGTTCCATACCATCACACGCCTACCTATTTCGAGGAACATTATTCCGCCATGAAATAAGGAATAATGTGAAAATTAACTTCACCTGGGGAATTTGTAATTATCTTCCTCGACTCGAACAATTGAGTTGGTAATTTTATCAAAACTGTTAGGAA
The DNA here is from genome assembly GCA_963969495.1 of Ceratothoa steindachneri. NCBI lineage: Eukaryota > Metazoa > Arthropoda > Malacostraca > Isopoda > Cymothoidae > Ceratothoa > Ceratothoa steindachneri. The sequence goes on from OZ018326.1 coordinate 95,887,930, forward strand.
TTTACCTTAGTATCTAATGGCTACAAAATACTACTGCTACGTTAGTTTCTCTAATTTACATATACAAAACAAAAAAAAACACATACAGAGTACAGGCAAGAAATAATTATTTATACAAAGAGATACAGTGAAAAAAAATATATAATTGAGTATTAATCACCATCTGAAATTGAGTTTCTCGAAAGGCTATCGGCGAGTACATTGTCAGACCCTTTTAGATACCTGATTTCATAACGGTACTCCACTAGCAATAATGACCAGCGCATTAGCCTGCCGTTTCTGTTTTTACAAGTTTTTAAGTAGGCTAACGGTCTATGATCAGTCTCTATGAGGAATGGACGACCTACCAGATACATTCTAAATTTTTTTATCCCGAAAACAATCGATTGAGCTTCCAGTTCTACCGTAGCATACGCCCTGTTGCGAGCCGTCAGCCGGCGACTCGCATAGCTTATAGGAGCGGGTTCTTGTTGCTCGTCGTATTGGAGTAATACGCAGCCTATACCTAGTTGGGAGGCATCTGTCCTTACCCTAAAATTTTTTGAGAGTTCGGCAGTATGAAGATCGAGGTGGAGACTAGCTTCTCTTTGAGCTCTTCAAAGTGTGCTTCGACGTTGGGGTTCCACTGGAGGGGGTCCGGGAGTTTCTCTTTTAGCAGATCGTTTAGACGAGCTGCTACAGAAGCGAATTGGGGTACGAAGCGGCGGTAAAACGAGGCGGCACCGAGGAAAGACCGTAATTGCTTCTTGGTGCGCGGGAGGGGTATATTTACAATAGCCTTTACCTTCTCTTTCTGTGGGGCCAGATGACTTTCGCCTATTTTAAATCCAAGGTATTCTATGGATTTATGAGAAAATTGGCATTTTGAGGTTTTAATCGTTAAGCCATGATGCTTTAAGCGTTCTAAAAGCAGGTGGAGGGAAAAGATATGGTCGTTCCATGAACGTGTAGCCACATACACTTTATTAAAATAAAAAGAAACTTATTTTAAATCGTCTATTACACGGCGCATTATGCGGCTGTACCAACTGCAGGCAGTGACTAGGCCAAAGGAAGATGAGTGAATTCCATTAAACCTTTGTCTGTAGGAAAGGCTGTTAGTTTCCTCGCTGATGTCTTTAGGGGGATCTGATAATAGGCCTTACATAGGTCTATCTCAGTGATGTAGGCGGCTCCTTGGAAGATATGTAAATTTTGGTCAATTAGCGGGAGAGGCCTGGCGTCGAACACGGTGACGGTGTTTAGCTTCCGAAAACCGACGCACATCCTAAATGACTGGTCTGGCTTGCGGACCATGACTATTGGAGAACATTAGTTGGACGTGGATGGCTCGATAATCCCTAATTGCAAAAGATAGTCGACTTCCTCATTGAAAGCGTCTCTTAGGTGCACCGCTACGGGATAGGGCTTACATCACACAGGTTCGAACGTAGTGAGGGCGATATCATGTTCGAACTCAGTCGAGCATCCTGGTGACTCGGAAATGACGTCCCTTAATTCTTCCAAAGGCGCCATCATTTGGTTCCTTTGGGCAGGGGTGAGGTCGGAGTTTACATCCAACTCTAAAAAAGGTTCTTTTATGGGGGGCAGCTTGGACGGAAGGACGGGGAGGGGACAATCTTCGCTTGACTCTACTCAAATCGAATTAACAATATTTAGGGGATTGTTTGGGTGGACGGCGTCAATTACCGTTTTTTCGTCGAAGGCAACTCTTGGGATGGCTCTGAAATGACCATGGTTCTTTGCAGGGGAGCTGGGGCTATTCAACATTTTGCTGTGGTTTTCTGGCACAAATCGCACGTTTTGCAGAATTCTGCAATATCTTTGGCTGCACCGGGCCAAAAAAAGTATTTAAATACTCGCTGAGAAGTCTTCTTGTGACCAAAATGACCGGCCATGGGACTTTCCTGTGATACTCGCAGGATTTGGTCTACATGTGTGCGCGGAATACACATGACCTTGGAAGTTGGGTCAGACTCATCTCGCGAGGTGCGAAACAGAAGGGAGTCGTTAATGATGAACCTTATGGGACGGTTCCCTTGAACGATCACCTCTTCGTTCTTTCAGGCCTTTTCCCAAAGGAATTGAAGTAAAGGCTAACTCTGCTGAGCTCTGAGGAATTGGATATTACTCATTGGAACCTCTAAAGGTGCCTCTGGGGTGAAAATGCGCGTTGGGGAAGACGCCTTGGGGCTAGCTTGCGCTTGAGTGACGACAGCTTGAGTCACTTCACTCAGGGAGAGTAGTGCGCTTTCGGCAATGAGTATCGAGCAAAATTTGATGGGGGCTGCCACTACGTCAGCCCAACCAGTGAAATATTTACAATGTACATGGCAGCGTATTACGGGGAATCTATTTTTTCGACCCAAGAAGTCGTGTACAATTGCGTACTCCTGATTTTAGGGGTCGACAGGGGAAAGCAATTTGTCTGACACCACAATGCAGGTGCACCCTGTATCTCTGACGAGGGTGGACACTTTACAGCCATTGATCGAGCCGGTTTCAAAATTTAGTCCTCCGGGGAACTCTTGTTGAACAGGAAGTTGACTTGATCTGGAGACACCGCTTTTGTTTAAGTCGATGGTATTGACCCTTTGACTCAATCTACGATCATATATATATATATATATATATATATATATATATATATAGGTAGGCTTTACTTCCTACTGAACGTGCGAAAGCTGGTTAGAAGCCGGTTGTGCCATAGCCAGAATTCTCACTATAAAAGTCCCACTTGTTACTGGATGGAGGTTTGTGTTTGTTAAATTCTAAGAGTGCATAATACAGATTAAAAAAATTAGCCGAAGAGATTCTTAATTAAAGTCTTGCCAAGGGTACGTCAAAAAGGAGGAGCCACAAATAAATAAACGTACAAAAATAAACTTTACTTTACACAAAAATAATAATTAGGAGCAAAAGTTAAACGGGCGTTTAGGTAAATAAGGATTAAGTATTAAACACTGACGTTAAGCGTCTAGATTTATAATGACTCAATGGGAGTATCAATCACTGTTAATTAAATAGGTAATTTAAAAATAGAGAGACACTGCGCTTACAGATTACCATTAATTGTGATGGATTGGAGAGACGATGACTTAGGTCCAGACGTGGTGGTTCGGGTGGCGTTAACACGAGTTCTCGGGGAGAGGGGGGATAAGACGTCGGGTTCGGGCTGCTGACTGCAGTTCCGGTTAGTTCACTCCTAACTGGATGTGAGACTAAGAAATAGTAACTTCCAGTAACTATTTGGATGTTCTTTTTCTTTCTCAAGTTACGTTGAGCAACAGAGCGTATTCTTCTAGTCACAGACTCTGCGGGGCAGGATTTTCCTCAGGAACACTTTGAGACAGCGACCAAGTTAACTCAGCAGCGCGTTGGCAGTTGATACGTTACGGCAACGACTTTCGTTCAACGTGAGGGTTACGCGAGTAAGTTTGGGACATTGCTGTAGAGGGATCAACGGCGTTTTCATTGATACCGCGGACTGTGTGAAATCGAGAGAGAGATTCTATTCACGACAATTCGTAAATCGCAGCGCCTTCTGGACAATCTCCATGGTATCATAAAGAAGGCAAATAGAATTTAGGCTTCTCTGTGAGATAGGCCTTCTTTCGTCAGACTTCCTGTCGCCAGTTGGGGAAGGGTGGGGGGGGGGGAGAGGATACGAAGGTCAACTCAAACGACAAATTTCTTTCGTTTCCACGATTTTCTGGCGGCATGCGAGTATGTACGTTCTATACCCTCACAGTGCGTTAAGGTGGTTTGTAAGAGCAAAACTATATTGTAGCAAGGTATAGAGTATAAACCAAAGGAGCCAGTTTGAATGCTCATGGGAATGAACATACCACTCCGTCTTACGAAGAATATTAGACTCAGCGAATAGTCTTTGTTTCTCTTTGCTACTGTTCACAGCACTCCAATGAGGTCATTTCTTTGTCTAGTTAGCTTACATACCTATCACATATTAATTCTTCCAATAGCTTCACCACTTAGCTTTTGAATCCATTTTTAAAATTCTTCCAGTATTAAGGAATTTAGGCAGATTTGGAATATTTCAGAAATTTATATTGCTACTACGTCAAATCTATTTATGAAATTAAAATTTAAACTTTGCTTGCCGCCAGAGAAGTTGGGGAGTTTGGAGCAGTTTAGGCTAAGAGAATCTTTGTTTGTAGAGGTCTACGCTAGCAGCTATTTCTATTTTAAACCTTCGCTAATCAGTCTTGCCTTTTCTAATTTTGGTTTTGTTCTTGCAATCCCGTCTTCCATCATTTTCCCCTTCTCAGCAGATAAACGTGCTTTTGTTGGATTTGGCTATTTAATTATTCCGATATTTGGTTATTTGACCAATTGCCATAATAATCATTTTTGCACTTCAAATTTAACAGTCATTTTAATACATATATGATAAAACAAGTAACTTTGGTATATTTTTTTCAAATGCGAGCTTAATCAGAAAACATTTATTTACAACGGTAATTAAATGTCAATATTTTATTTTTTTTTAATGTTTAGGAAACTTGCAATATCTCGCAGGTTGGCTCGCCCACTCAGCTAAGAATAGAAATGAGAAAATACGAGTAGCGAAATGTGATAGATTTAAAGAGTTTGAGTCTGGAGAAGATTACATTAGCATTTTTAAACTCCACCTGCTAAAGATTGAGTGGTGCATTCCATATCCCTAAGTTAATTTCATAGAGCTCTCGCAAAAACTAAAAACTACTAATTTGGGCCCTCTTGTGGATTCAACCAGACTGAGAATGAAAGAAAAAAATCCCTACATACAAACAACATCGTTAATACAGTAAATAACTTGCTGGCACATTTCACTATTTCATAATCCACCACAACCCTTGATTATGGTTAGATTAGATCAATTATAGAAATTAAGATTAAAAACAGCGAAGGCGAGATCTAAGTTTGCAGTCCTTACTGAGCAAATGTCGCCTACATAAGAGTATTTAGTAGAAGATTTACTCATTTCGGGCATGTTATTCAAAGTTCGTTCGCGTCTCGCAAATGTAATCATTCATAACCACGACTAAGCTCTTGATCTACTAGAAGTTGGGAATCTCACGGAGGTAATTTTCATACACACAGTTTTCAAGAAATTAGCTGTAATATTTAAGCAAGTGCATAATATTTAGACGCCTAAACCTTATCATTTCTATTATGTTGATAAGATATCTAACTTTTTTGGATTTTTATCTTTTTGGAGGTATGTAATATTTCGATAGTTCTGTAAGGGGTTGCTCTTCTAATTACCCTGTGAGGTAAATTAAATATTAAGGAGTGCTCTAGGAATGTACGTCCTTTAGCTTCACCATTTTCTTTATCCCCACCAGAATGGGGGTGGTAGAAAAGGAGTAAATCTGCTACAACCCAGAAAATTAGCATGCTCTTCTGACACCCTCAAATCTCGGTGGTCTCAAAATTCCTTGGATTTACTTCTTTTATTTTCTTTTTACTCATGTTCGAAAGTTTTGTATGAACCAATTCTCATCTAGCTATGCAGCAGATAGAATTTTATCTCCATTCCATAACGCCAACAAAGAAGACGTAGTGTTTGGGGCAACTGCTACCAATAGACACACTGACGAATGAAACTGATGCTATTACCCGCCTTCTCATTTACACCTCATTAACTCTTTTAACTCCAACATCTTTCTCCCTTCGAAGGAGTTAACTTTTTGATCAATTTTGTTAAGGAAAAATAATTTAAACCCACTGTATATAAACATAAAACATGCAAATAAATAATATTAAAAATTAACTATAATTTTTGATATTATATGGTACATATGTGTACCATTAATCGTTTCGCAGTTTTTCTTCCTCACCTCAACTCAGACTTTCTATGGCGAAAATATTCTTATTAGAATATAATAAAAAGAAAAATGAACCATGGAATAATCATTATACATTTATTTATCATTTTCTCAATGCAAAAATGGCCAAAAAATTAACATTTCTGGTACATAAGCAAATCAGGAAAAATAACTAAATGGTAGACAAAAGTGGTTAGTAAACTTTCTTATAATTTCTAAAATGTTTCTTTCTGTTTCACAAAGAAGAGTCATAAGGCACACTCAATGCAGTAGTTAACAGTTTTGGTTTGGATATTATTTCTCTTCCTAAGATTACAGGGCTCTCTCTCATTCAATTTTTCCAGTGAATGAGATGGCACGAATTGGGTCTCAGAGGTCAAGCTTGCTTTGAATTTGTTTGATTCTGTTGAGGAATGGATGGCACCTTTGCTGTTGCTGATATAAGCATTCATCTTTTTCGCTACACTACTTCAAATGTTTTTGAATCTACTCATTCATCGTTTAGAAATAACCGTTCTGAGAGTTTATTATAAAACACAAGATCATTGTTGATTGTAATAAGTATTATAGCAAAGACACTCTCATGTAATATTTGTATTAAGATTTGTGGTCAAACTTGCTGTTTTTGATTCATTATATGTAATTTTAACCATACATATATTTGCATTATAATGCTCGAAAATATTTAAATAAGTGATCATCTCTTAAATTCCTAAAACATAAGGGCATTTAAGGGTTTATACTTGATCCATAAAAAGGAGCATAAAATGCCCTTCTTTTTACTTTAGTTAACTTGGAAGATCATTAGATAAGAGAATTCATGAACACAGGGAAATAGGCGGATGGCCAAGTAAAGCATTAAGCATTTTTAATAATGTAAAATAACACAAATCATGTAATAGATTTTCCGCGTCACCGAATAATTCATCATTCTAATGATTTTAATAAAAGGAGAAAAATAATAAGTCCTCATTAATTAAAGAAATTCGAAATTTCAAACTTTCAGACAGGCAAATTAAATATAACGACACGTTCAGAGCTTAATCCGTAAATATATTGCTAATGATCTCAAGGTAACGACACCTGAATAATGTATGTGAGTTTGTCAGTTACTCTTAGATTATGGCTAAAGATAATATGGAAATCTTTATATATATATATATATATATATATATATATATATATATATATATATATATATATATGGAGGGGTATTCCACGTGGAATTTCTTTTCCAGCACATAAGTGCTGCCCCCCTTTTTTTTGGAGAACGGTCATCACGTTAACTTGCCGCTCAGAAGTTCCGAGCGCCCTCGCCTCACGTTTATTGCCTGCAGAAGACATCCGTGAAGCCTTACCCTGACGTCTCACCCGGAATCCTCCGTCTGCCAACCACTCTCCTCTTCAGTAATCCATTTGAGATAATCCTCCACATTTGAATAGTCTCCTTCTGTAATACCTAAAATTTTAACTTCAGAGTCTGATGCATAACTACAATTCGCCCCCTCGTTTACCGATGTATTTTGCCCATTAATTCTCGGATGTAATTTTGCCCATTAATTCTCTTATTTTTATGTAAATAAAATAATATTTTTGCTTATGCCTCTTTAAATAACCTTGAGCTTTGCCATTGCCTAAATTTTACCTGACCTCGTTGCACTCTTATCTCGTTGTTCCGCGCGTCTAAACTCGTTGCGTTCCGTTCCTTGTCGGTTCGCCTTTAATTTATTAGTCCCTCCCTCATAGATATAATATGGTATTGATATAATGTTATGTCATACCACGACATATATAATTATTAATATACATATTATATAATTTTGGTGTCAAGTGTTTTTTTTTTTTACGAACCCGTGTCATTTTAATTTCGACATTAGATGTTCTCTTGTTATTCACGTCTATACCTTTTATTTTACTTTTTGAAATGTACTGAAGGCAAGTTCAAGTTAATTGCAGAGCAGTGGAACGTAAACTATTTAGATTTTGTGTTGGATCCCAGGTAATTAATTTTTTTTATTGTGTTCGAATTTTGGAGACTCTCCTGGTTATTAATCCAAAAGAGTTAAGATCTTTGGTGTCCTAATTCCGGTAGGACCATTTAAATTTTTTTTCCGCTTAGAAAAATCAGAGGTAGGTAGCTGTATCATCATTTTTGGGGGTGAACAGGGCCTTCACGAATATTTAAGTATTCGTTTCTCGTGGGTAGTGTCCTAGCACGTTCGCTGTCAGTGTTCCCTCAGTTAACTGCCTAACAATGTCATCCTTCGAAAAATTCAAGTCAGAGTGAACTGTTAGGTCTTTCGGGCAAAGACCTGCTAAATTACGTACAGGAAGAAGATAGGAACGAACGGGCAGAGCGAAAGGAAGAGAATCTAAAAAAAATAAAATAAAAATGAAGATGCAGAAGAACAAAATGGAGATGGAGGAGAACAAACTGAAGATGGAGATGGAAGAACGTGAACAAATTCGGCAGCATAAGCTGGAAATGAGCTGAATTCGAATGGATTCTCAGTCCATCGGTTCCCGGATTGAAATTCCCCAAACTCCTTCAGTCAAACTTACCGCTTTTAATGATGGAGAGGACTTTGGGTCATTTTTGACCCATTTCGAGAGAATCTTTCAGATCAATAGATGGGATCTCGAAAATGATGACGTCCCTCGCTTACTTTTCCTTCTCAATGCCCAGTTAAGGGCTATCTTCGTATCCCTTCCCCCGGAAGAAACTTTGGACTATTCCACGTAAAAGTCCGAATTGTTAGCCGCTGTTCATATGAATAGCGAATTCTACCGCTCCTGATTCCGCCAGGAAAGGATCCACCCTGGTCAAACATTTCGGCAACACGAGTATATCCTCCAAAGACACCTTCAGTGTTGGCTGGATGCGTGCAAGATTCCCCAGGTCTACGAGTCCCTTCCGGACTTCTTCTTTAAGGATCAGCTTTTAGCTACCGTGTCTCCCGAAATTCGCGCCTTCATTTAGGATAAACGTTGTGCCACTTTCAAGGAGTGCTTAAAAGAGGCCGATGTTTACGCGGATAGTCACAATTTATACCCTAAGGATGTTAAAAGGCTCTCCAATCGCCCCCAAAACTAAATTATATGGTCCTAAGACCCCTCCTAAATTGATTCCAAGATTTACCAAAGTTCCTAGTCCCTCAAAGCCAAGAAACTTCCATCCATCTGAGCACCGAGACGTTAAGCCCCTAATTTCTTCTCCTCCGGTTGTGCCATACCAAAAGAACCCGATCGTCTGTACACCTGCAGAGTTCTCTGCCATTACCGCACGAACTGTCCTTAAAATTTCCGATTCGCAAACTCACAGTCCCACTAAGGACACCAAATCTGGGCTGCCCCTGATCCCCCTCCGTTGCCTCAGGAGACCCCCGATCCTCCCTCGCCTGCCAACGATCCGGTCCATCAGGTAAACTTCCTCTTAAATGAGAACAACCCTGGTGGATTGAAATTCGAAAACGGAACTGTGAACCGTCGCCGAGTATCCCCCCTCATCCGTGACACCGGGTGCACCTCTATCATAGTGTCTGAGGAGGTACTCCCCCCTGTTGGCCCCGACCATAAGAAGTTTGCGGTGGTCCACGACTACCTTGGCTGGGCCAGTCGTTTCCCAGTAACTCATGTCACATCGAGTGTGACTATATGTCCGGTTGGGCCGAAGTGGTAGCGGCCCCAATCCAGTTCTGCTCCGTTTTATTCGGTCAGAACGCCGTAATATACGACCATCCCGTGGCCCAGCCTGTGATTACCAGTGCACAGGCAGCCCTGGAATCCCATGCAGCCGTACTCCTGGAAACCCCTATCGACCCGGAGTTCCAAGCCCTACTGAGGCGACAAGTAAGCCCGCGACCAGAAGGAGTGCGAAACTCTCCCCCCCCTTTGGGAGAAAACTAAAGCCCTCGAACTTGAGCCAAGCCAAGGTACAAACCAGTGTCGTATCTCGTGAGGAAGGACTTATTTAGTGCTTTTAAGACCTACTTTGACCTTAAGTCACGAGAACGAAAATTCAAGCCTGGCGCGGAGGTGCTCGTACTACTTCCCCCGGGAAGCAACAAAATCCTTAGCCACTGGAAGGGACCCTACCCTGTACTACAGGCTAGAGGACCTGTGGATTACCTCATCCGTATTCCGGCCGGAGCGAAGGTTTTCCACGTGAATTGTACATATTATCTCATTAACGTTCTTAACTATGATTTTTTCTTGGTCCACTAAATTGTTTAGTCTTTAGTCCCATATTTATGCCTCCATTTAATTGTATCTTTTTGGGGGGTTCCACGGAAATGTTGTCAATGTTTTTCTGTGATTTTTTTTTGTTTAAAACTGTGCTAGATAAATTGTCTCTAGAATTGACCCGTTTGAGTCTTATGTCCATAAATTTCCCTCAGCGTGAAAATTCGAGGCCATTCGAGAGTAGCGCTGTTTCGCCCCCCCCTCGCGGGGAGATCCTCGGATATATATATATATAGGGCTCGTCTTCCATGTGGCAGACACAGAGTTGAGGAGTCTCGCCCGGACCCAAGAAGATTCCCCTAGTTCCAAGTCAGCTGCGAACAACAAAGCAAAGTGATGGCTGAACTTTTTGTGTGTTGGAATTAGCCCCAGCCCGTGAGGTAATTCCATTTATCGATCGCTACCGAGTGATTTTTCCGACGCCACTCATCAACTCCTTTCGAAGCCCTCCGCGTTCGCTCCTTGTTTTCGGGTTGCCGAAATACTCTCCCCTGGACCGCACGTTACCGCCCCCCCTTTTTCTGGAGAACCGTCATCACGTTAACTTGCCGCTCAGAAGCTCTGAGCGCCCTCGCCTCACGTTTATTGCCTGCAGAAGACATCCTTGAAGTCTTACAAATTTATTAAACACTTAGTTAGGGTTTTGATGCAGGTAGCCGTTTTAACCACCCACTCCTTACTATTTAAGACATTGTCTGTCCTGACCAACGTTATTCCCGGAAGAGGTCTTTTAGAATAAAGACGAAAGCGCTCGGATTCGTTTTTCTATTTTCCTTGTACATATATATATATATATATATATATATATATATATATATATATATATATATATATATATATAATATATATATACATGCATGCATTTGGTCTATCCCAAGTCTTACTTTACTTTATTACTTTTAGAATTTTATTGTGTGGCGTTCTAACAATTAATTCAGTTTTTCCTCTGGTGGGATATGAAAAATCAAATTTATTAAGGAGATCCATTTTATTTTTAAAGTATTATTACATATGGCGGTGAGCTTTCGCATTCCTCCAGGCATTTTCTGCCTAGTCTTACTGGTGCAGTAGACGATTCGCAATCGTGAGCAGGAAGGACTGAAAGCTTTGGTGATTGGGATGATTTAAGTAATAAAATGTGTGAATTAAGAGGAAGAGTTAGAAATATTGTGCAATAGATGAATAGATTAAGGTAATTGAGAAGGATATGTATGAGAAATTTTACCAGGTTTGCCTGGCAATCGTTCTCCTTTTTATTATTTGCTTTTATGTTTGTCAATTTTGATGTTACATTTTAATTTTACTTTCAGAAATTTGAGCCTTTGTTCTCCATATATGGTCATTCGAGCTTTTATAGAATACTTGAGCACTTACATTTGTTTTCCTTTATATTTTCTTTTGCTTTTATTTGGAGACGCGTACTTTTTGTTGTTTTTTAAGCTTGCTTAATTTTATTTTTGTCAGAATTAGCTGTAGATCGCTTCTGTTTTATTTGTAACTGTGTCCCTGACTTAATTTTTTCGTCTGTGGACAATGTATTGCTTTCCGCCTATTCTTCCTCCATGGCGAGCTTGATTGTTTATTTCTTCTTGTATCGAGGTTTCTAGGTTTCCTTTCTGTTATTTTTTATTTCCTTTCTCAGGAATCATTGAAATTCTGTAGAGTTACCTAGATAGTGGATCCACGGGGAACCACCTTGGTTTAGCTTGTTTTTGTGTTTGTATTTTGACCAGTTCTGCGAAGGATTCAGGATTTGCGATATTCACGAATGGAACATTTAAAGGGTACAAATAAATTCGTTTCTAGATATTTGGAATTTATAGACCACAATGGTAGCTTTTAGGACTTAATACTCTGCTGTGAGTATATTTTGCTTAAAAATTACACAAGCCGAACAACCCACTGAGGCCCATTATTTCTTAAATCACCATACCAACGTACCGTCTATCTAAAACTTTAAATGCAAAAATAAAACTATACATTCATTCAAAATATAGCATAAAGTCCGGGGAGGAATTAGTCGATATAATCCACTCTACAAGACCGACAAGACTAATAGCATCCCTTGATGTGGAAAGCCTATTTACTAAGGTGCCTATTTCTCAGACCATCGAAATCATTATACAAAATGTATACCACCATCCTACAATGTTTACTCCTAACATTGACTAAAACATCTTGAGGAATATGCTGCGTTCATGCATATCAGAGGCTCCGTTCAGGACACCGGGCGGAAATCTCTACACACAAATCGATGGAGTAGTTATGGGATAACTCCTGGGGCCGACTTTTGCCAACCACTGTATGGGTTAAGTTAAAGAGAGCTTATTAGACAACATCGAAAATAAGCCACACACATATTGTAGATATGTAGACGACATCTATATCAAAGTCCAAAATGAAGAACATCAAACAACAATTTGAGGAAAACTCTGTTTTAAAATTAACTTATGAATTAGGCATGGACAATAAATTACTTTTTATGGACGTAAAGGTACAAAACAACAACGTTAATTACGTCACAAAAGTGTACAGAAAAGCTACAGACATGGGAAGATGCCTCAATGCAGATAGTGAATGTTCTGAAAGGTAGAATAAAGTGTAATCTACTAATAGATCCGCCGAGCATATAAATGCTGCTCCACGTGGGAACTGTTCCATCAAAAGACCTCTCGCATAAAACCAAACCTCGTGACCAACGGTTTCCCGAATTGCATGATTGAAAAACAACTTCAATCATTTTTTAAGAAAGCAATTCAAAGACACGGATGAAGCGGAATGTAACCAGAGAGCAGTAAATAACATCAAACTGTACTATCGAATTCAGATGTCATCGGCCTACAAAATAGACGAAAAAAATATCAAAGAGATTGTTACCTGTAATATTAAAGTTAACAAGCAAACGGACAAGATTCAGATGATTATATATAATAATACGACAAATGTTAAAAATCTCATTATTAAAAATAACATCTAAGTCTACCTACATAGTCTACGAGTTTACCTGTCCGAATGAAGACTATAAGTCTCAAAACAACTCAAAATATGTTAGTATTAATACCACCACACTTTCGAGGCGTTTGACAATGCACCTGCAACATGGAGCTCCCCCCCTCCCAAAAAAAACATATGAAGACTGTGCATAACATCAACTTAACCAGGTACATATTGGTTAATAGCACAAAGATCAAAAGAAAAGAGGGAATTAAAGATAGACTGAACACCTTAGAAGCCATCTTAATTAACGAAGAAAGGTTGGCTATCAACATCCAGACTACGGGCTGGAATCGAACATTAAAGTTGTTTTAAAATTTCGCTTACACACGAGTGGTCCGTTCCCTTGACAAAACGTTTAATCGAGGAGGAATAAATATACCCTAAAATCCTTTTTCTTCTTACACCTGTGGACGATACGGAATTCAACCAGGGATTTGAAGCTCAACTGATTGATGATCTTAATCTGATAATACATCGAACGCACACACAAGCCCACATTAACGAAGGGAGAAAGATGGTGGGCCATGACCGACCGATAACGACAGAAGACAAAAGGCAACAGGCTGGACGGGCATAACTAAAAATAACTTGGTGCATGTCACCAAGCAGATTATTCAGAGAATTACGAACATCTATAACATTTCCCTAAATATAGGCTACTTCTCCGACGGTCTAGAAATGGCTAGAATCATTTTTCTTCCAAAAGAAAGAAGCCTCCTCATCAACTGGTGGATTACAGACCAAATATCCCTCTTAGAGTTCGTGGGCAAAGTCTACGAGGAAATTCTAGTTGACAAGCTCCAAGACCAGTTATCCGAGCTAGAAGCCAACAACTCTCAGCAACATGGGTTCCGCAAGAGAATGGGGACCGACACAGCCCTCAATCTTCTCACCGAAAAGCTCGCCCATTGTAAAGCTGAAGGGAAATACATAGACGTGGTTTTGCATGATGTAAAAAAGGGCTTCGATAAGGTTTGGGTGATAGGTCTACAACGCAACATCTCAGGACTCCAGCTAAACCCGGTCCTGCAAAGGCTCCTTTATGAATACATTATGGAAAGGAATGCCCAAATCTCCATTGAGAGCTTCAGAGGACCCGAGTTTGAACTCGAGGCGGGTGTTCCACAGGGTAGCTGTGTGAGTCCCCTGTTGTAATTAAGTGTACACATTCGACTTACTTACTCCAGTTGGAGAGGATTGCTGAAGGGAAATACGTAGACGTGGTTTTGCATGATGTAAAAAAGGGGCTTCGATAAGGTTTGGGTGAGAGGTCTACAACGCAACATCTTAGGACTCCAGCTAAACCCGGTCCTGCAAAGGCTCCTTTATGAATACATTATGGCAAGGAATGCCCAAATCTCCATTGAGAGCTTCAGAGGACTCGAGTTCGAACTCAAGGCGGGTGTTCCACAGGGTAGCTGTCTGAGTCTCCTGTTGTACTTAGTGTACATATTCGACTTACCTGATCCAGTTGGAGAGGATGTGATGTACCTGTAATTTGCAAATGACATCACGCAAATCATCTCCAGTTCCTATAGAAACGCTGGAGTTCAAGCAAGGAAGACAGTTGCCAAAATTGAAAAAATCAAACGATTCGAGAGAATGTAGAAAATTAAGACAAACAACCGAAAGTTACAAATCCTGACAGTAAACCGCCAGGAACATAATGAGGTCATAGCTGACGGCGAAATTTACCCGCACGGCAACAAGTGTGAAGTTCTATCTCTGCGCATCACCAAAACAGGGTATAAGACGCATAATTACAACCAAATCTGCCTAGCCAAGAGAGAGTTTGGAAAACTGTACAGGTTTTAAAGCCTTAACGCCAATAACATCAGAAAGCTATACACTGCCTTGGTGTTCTTAACACTGGTGTACCCGCAGTGATAATGCAGGCAGCTAGTCTGCTTCTCTCAGACAGATGCAAAGGGGAAAGAACAAAGCTACCTTACTGATAGCTGGCGCACGCAGGATGGACCGTATTCGGCAGATGGAACTGCACGCAAGGGCAGGACTAAAGCCATTGGATATAAGCCTCTAAAGGCTAGGGAGAAAGACCTGTAAAAAGGTAAAAGAAGAGATACATCCGCTTATAAATGCCAACTTCTGAATTCCAAAACCCCTACCTAGAAGAGTCACCAAGAGAGTCTTATTCCCAAGTGGAATACTTCGCTCCCAGGAAGAACGAAACGAACGAAGCATACACCTAAATAAGACAACCAATCACTCCAACGTATTAAGAAGAAATCCTGAATTAAGACACAAGAATAGAAGAATACAATATACAAGAAGAGGCGAAGTGCTCAAATCAGAACAACGACTTTAAGTAATCAACAAATAATTGAAAAGAGGCGAAGTGACCAAATATCAACAACTAAACCAAAACTTAAGTAAACAAGTAAAAAGAGGCGAAGTGCCCCCAAAACTAAATGGAAAACCAAATAAATAAATAAATAAATGAATAAAAAGAGGCGTAGTGCTCATGATTAATAAATAAATTAAAACTCGAATAAAAATAGAAATATATAAATAAAAAGAGGCGAAGTGCCCACATACAAGCAAAATGCTAATAAATATTAATAAAATAAAAATTTAAAACGAAAGCTAATGAATAAGCAAAATCATATTTGAAAGGCTTGAATGCCATCTTGACTGAGGACAAATAAAAAATAAATAAATAAAAGAAGAAAAATGAAGGAAGAGAGAGAGAAAAAAATTAAAGAAAAAGACGGAGGTAACACAAAGAAGAAAACGAAGGTCGTTGGAGTGACCAACACAGCCGCCAGCCACTCTACTAGCAGACCAAAAATAGAAGGAAATAAAGGAAGAAGAAAAAGGAAAATGCAGGAGCTGCCCTCCACACCAGGGTCAACTAAAAAATATACTTCACCACTGTCTATTACTACCACACATTTCAACACTTGTTCCATCATCATTTCTTTTCATTCTGACTCCACCATTCTTCACCGATAAAGGAGGAAAGACACTCAGAAGATGATTGGATGGATCGAAGCTCAGCAATTAAAGTCAAGTTTAATTTTACCAAACATATTTCATTTAAAAACGAGATGAACGTAAAAGAAGTTGTTTACCATCTACAAGATGAACTAAAAAAGATGATAGGGAAAATGGAAGTTTCCAAAGAAAATTAATAAATGCGAAATATACTATGGTCTTTAACAAAATCTGCATACAAGAAGGTCTGCTACCCATTTCCACTAATATATATATATATATATATATATATATATATATATATATATATATATATATATATTGAGACAGTGTCTAATTATTTTTACGTTCCAGTAATTATTTATTTGAAACATTCTTGGATGTGTCTGTAAAGCAAACCCCTAGAATTTTAATATGAATACTTATTCTTTTCCTTGTCTCTTATATTCCTAAACTAATCAAAACCCAAATAGTAAAATCTTCATGTAATAGTCTATTTTCACGCCTATTTTACTACTATATAAGATATATTCTTCCATGTATTCTCATTCATTGAATGAGTTGTATTTAATATAATGTTCTCGCGCAATCTTTCATTTGTACACTGTTTACTGTAAAATTATATCAGTCTTATAATCTAAAAGCTCACAGCCTTCGAGTGAAACCTTTTGCTTAGAGCGTCCAAACTGGAATTGTATGTGCATCCAACCTGAACCACCCTAATACCTTGGTAAGGAAAGTTATGATTTCTCTGTTCTCTGTCAATCAATTTTCATACAATCTTTTCCCAGTTGTTCTGTACAATATGGCAACACTAATGTCATGTTTTCATTATGATGTGTTATTTTCTTTAAATTATATTTCAGATTCCTCGTTTTTTAGTGAACATGCTAATAGATTTTAAAGGAAAGTAGCCCATCTAGACATATATGGAAAAAACGGAGGATAATTAAATGCACTAAGCATACCTTGTGTTTTCATTTCCCTAGAAAGTCATAGTTATTTTACCTGATTGATGGATGCAATAAATGATTTGACCACATGAGCGCCAATGCGAAGGATGACTTCAAAAACCATGCATGGAATTTGTCAATACCGTATTAGTAGCATGTTGGACTGCCTCTGCTGCAGATTTGATGGACACCCATATCACTTCTTTAGACAAAAATTGACGTCTGTCGGCTTAAAGATATTTTTTAATGATGGAGCACAAATTTGGGATTGGGTTGACATCAGGAAAGGTGGTGCTACACAAGCAACTTTTCACTTTTTATGTCATAACAGCGTAGGAACGCTTGAATGGCTCTAATTGATTGTGATTGCGCCTTCTTATGCGCAGAAGCTCGAGTCCTTATATCCTTAGGAGTAAGAACGGTATGTCATCTTACCATGGTTCGAAGACCTCCTTCAAGAGATTGCACTAGAAGGCTGCTGTCACTTTTACCCCATCATGCGCCCTTACTGAGCCAACAAGTCTGTGTCCAATCATACTTGCCCACAACAGAACTCCCCCTCCCTATCTTTGACCTTTCAAACGTTGCTAACGCTTATCAAATTGCAGTTATGGCGGGGTATTCAGTTGAAACCAGCGTCGTGATTGACTGGCCGCAGTCTAGTCTAGGATTTTTGTATGGTATTATAAAATTTAAATGTAATATTTATGTCACTTCCGTTCGCATACGATTTTAAGGAGCCAAAGCTGGAGCATATGGGAACTAATGCATTTTTTAAAAATTTGTTCCTTCGCAGTGTGGAGATAGCATAGAAGTTTTTTCGTGCTTTTGAATGGCATCTGTTTATGAGGTAAATTGGGTATTTTAGTTAGATGAAATTGCAGATAAGGTAATTAAGTTCATCCTGAAGGAAGATTGGGTCGCATGTTCTGTAGGCTCAGAGAAATAGGGAGAAAGAACAGATATCTTAACGGATTTGTCATGTAATGAGAAGAAATGTATGCAAGCATTTGAATTTGTAGGTTTTCGCTATCATCATTATTACAGTCGATAATTTCAATTCAACCGAAGGGCAATAAAAATTTAACAAATCATTTCGAATAAAGTCGCCAATCTTATTTATAAACCCCCGTAAGCAATTGTTCTAGGAGATTAGTAACTGCCCCTGAATCCACCCAAATACTTATGGTTTTCCAGGGTGTTTCCTGTGTTTTATTTTGTTTTGTATTTTGTTTGCCTTAAATATTCTGAGCTCCTTGCTTGGCTTTTTTCATTACTTAGTTGAAAATGGCACCAATTATAACTTTGCCGAAACTACTTCTGTGGTTATGAAAGATTTTGATTCAAATATTGTGATTTACTATTATCTTCTCATATATATATATATATATATATATATATATATATATATATATAGTTTAGCCTTCAAAACTGGACCGTTTTGGAGAAGCAATATCGCAATGACCAATGCAGCTAATGGGATGAAATATAAACAAATGAAAGATGAATCCTTTATTTATAAGTACTTTTTCATTGTAAAAATCGTCTCAAAGTCATTTAATGTGTCAATTTGCCTTTAGAGAATAATATCCAAAAACAGTGTTTTATTTTCTAAATTGTAACCTTTAAAAAATTTCAAAATTTTAAACTAAATTTACATTTTAATGAAAGATTTAATATGCCCTCCTTTATGATCAACAACAGCCTGTAATCTAACCAAATGTTGCCGTTGATCCCCAAATTTGCTTCTTTCTTTCCGCTTCCTAACAGATCAATTACTTCAGCCATTAAAATATATTTACTTACATGTTTCGGTATCAAGAACACGAATATGAGTTTTAATAGAGGCGCAATATACTTAATTGAATCAACTTAATTCAATCCGAGTGCCCAGAGCGCAGCGCCAAAATAATAAACATTGGAACGCCTAACGGGCCTCTGGAAACCGCCTTTCAATTAGTTCCTAATGTCTTTCAACTTGTGTATATTAAGAGTTTATTAGAATTAGGGGTGTGTGTAGTGCATTCCCCACATTTAAAAGGAGGTGTGTGGGGGGAGAAGACACACCACTTTCGAAAATTATCTCCTTGCGGTTCCATGTAAAATGCGATTGCCAGATGTCGTTAGGCGCTTGAATTTTCATGGGTTTTATTCTTCCCAAAAGAATACCCCTCTTAGTTAATTAGATTATCGGATTTAATTAAATTAACTATAAATAAAGCAAACTGTTTATTCTGAAAGAAAGTGAATCGCGGGATATTGATTATTATATTAGCGTTTCTGAAACCTAAAAATGTTTTTAAAATTTACCCGACATTTTTTATAGTAACTTATTTATTTAAATCTTGCTCCATTGTCTACATATATACACAGATGTTCATATTATCAACACTAATTAGGGTGCTATTAGTTTAAAATACATTAACAGAGAACTTTCCATTCCACATATGTTTCAACTATTCACTCAATAAAGCAATATACATTAAATGATCAACTACACAAATGGACATGTCTCTTTTTTCATATCAACTTGATTGAGAAGTAATTTTAAAAATGTAACATTTCCAATTTAGCTTTGCCATGTTCGTTAGACTTGCATGAAGTGTCAACAAATTATGGCATTTTCTGTTTCAATTTTCATTTAAATGTCCATAGAATCTACCCATTCTCATTTAAATACCATCTCAATTTTACTTCGAGATAACTTCAGCTCAATGAGATGTACGAAAGCATGTAACTCATTTTTAGCGAAAATTTATGCTTCAAACACGTAAGGTGTATGAGTCCCCAAATTATTCCTTCTTAGTTCAAAGGTCTTCAAAATGCAAAGAATATTTTTTGATGTATTTGCATCTAAAGCCATTGACCGAGATGGTTATTTGTCAGGAACCTCTTCGTTTTTCACTCAAATGAATCTTCCAATTGGGCAAAATAATAAACGTTAAAATGCAACAGATTTCGATGAATGATATCTGGTGATTAGCTGATTGTTCACACTGTTGCTTATCATCACCTTCTGAATAAATACAAATTACTTATAAAACTCCCAGAGAACAGCGGAAATGCTCTGGTTTTGACGTGCATCCATTTCTTCTCTCTCCAACTTTAGCGAATAAAAAACCCACTAAACCTTCCCTTAAATTAGTGCTCTTTAATATAGCTAAGTAGTGTATCCTGATCTTTAATTGGTCATAAGAAAGACATACCTCCTCATTGTTTTATTGCTCCCAAATATACCTAACAATGTATCACAAGCCTTACTTGGTTGTTCTGTATCGGGCGGAGCGGTGTAGAATATTATGCTTGGTACTGACATGAACGTCTCACCGAACCCTACCTAGTACTCCAGTTTTAATTTTTTTATCGCCTATCTGCCCACTGCCACTAAAGACATAAATCTACAAAAGGCTACAATTAAAAACAATAAATAAATCAACACAAAAACTATATAAAAAACCTCCCGAACAAACAAAAGTAGAATCAAAGCACACAAAAGATAAAAAAACAAACAGACAAAAGCAATAAAAGAGAAGGAAAAACACTCCACCATGGGAGGAAAGCCTGCTTCTCTCGGGCGCAGGAGAATGCAATTAAAACCAAAGAGAGTCTAATAAAACTGAGGAGGGAATCCTCCTACAAGAACTGCACGAAACGTCCCGCGTACAGGGCACAAGCGTGAGCGCGCCCGTGGCCCTACAGAAACTGGTGCTATACTCATGAGTCATCCTTTGCAGATCCTTTAAAATATCAAATCAGTTTTTTCCTTCATCATAAATTTATACCTCCGGGAAGAGGGTAGAGGACGATACAGGAGTAATGTCCCTGCTACAACTGAATCCAGGAGGAACGGCTACCCCTCCTCGCCCTAGTAGCCTCGTGGCCTCGATGCTTACAGGAGGACCTGCGGGTATACATATATGTATTTTCTACTATTTTTGCTTCGTCTTCCTTCACCTATTTCTTTACAGATCTCTACTTACTAACTTTCAGCCTAATAAGAGTGCGTTGCCCCTATTCTTTAAACTTAGTAAAAGTACCTAGAACGTGACCAGAGAGTCAATCTTATATCATAGTTCACAACTAGATGTAATGCGTCAAACTTGAAAATCAGAGGTTTTAACCGTCTTTCACTTCTCATCCGCGTTCTTTATCTCACTCCGGTCAGTTTCCGCGCATCTCGTAGCCTTTGGTTAAGGATAGAACGTCCAATTCGATTCAAGATGTAGTTGCACTCTATCAAACCTTCCACCATTGTCACTCACATTTAATCTAAGATCATTTGGCTCAATTTTTATACTCACTTCTAGGCAATAATGAAACTGCAGTAAAATAAATTGTCATCAAACGTTTTATGATGAAAGGTAATTTTATAATAAACTTCTTAGAACGTGGACTGTTTTATTGCTTGCCACGGCTTGCCCATCAAGAAATCTTGAGACGAACTTGACCAACGACTTTGCATAATATTCCTGCTTTTCAAGAGTCATAGTGACCTTGTGTGAATGCTACTATAAATACTTATGCTTTAATCCGGCTGCACCCACATTAATACAAGTGCCAAATATCAGAACACAATCCATCTGGAAAAAGGCAACCGAGGCATTAACCTAGCAAACCTTTGGGGGAAGTTCAGGTTCCTCTTGTAGGGAGGTAGTCTGTGGTCGTTTTTTATTATTACTAAACCGTACTTTGTGGTTTATATAGTTCAAAACCGCATAATTACTCACGTTGGCCACTCGCTCTACAGGGTGTTTGGGCTAATTTCAGGGTTTTTAATGTCTCATTTGTCAGGAACAGCTTAATATATCGGAGAGCAGTCAACGGCACTGGGGAGCATAGAAAGTAAAGTTTTAGTTGAGTAAAGGATAACTGACGTGAATGACTGGAAACTATCTGAAAGATTCCCACCAGATATTAATGTTCAGACGTTATGACTGCTGCTTAATAATCTGTGAGCCGTGTAAGGCTGTACGACCTTACGTAGACAACATAAAGGAACGAAACAAGCGTTTTGACAGCATCCGACGCCGGAATTAATCCAACAACTGCATGACAAGTTGATGGAAGAACCAAGCAAGGAAATCCGGATTTGGCGAAAGAGTTGGATGCTGAAGTCGTCACAAGGAAGCTGACCCTGACCGAGATGACCTTCTCTACCATTCGTACAAGAGGGGCAAGGGACAAATTCTGACAACTAAAACCAAGGACAACCGCTTGAAGAAGTCAGATAAGCCCTTGAAAAGGCTGAAGCATCCAGTTTAGTAGCAGACGATCTGTTTCTTCTCAGACGAAAATATCTTATCCCGAGACCAGTTCCCCTAATAGCCCGAGTAACAGGTGGCTTGCCTACAATTCATGTGACGTATCATGAAGAAGAAGTTCCCCAAACTCTGGTGATCTTTAGATTATTCTCCAGTCAGGGCAACGCCATGGTGCCAAACATCTTTGAGCAAGATGTTAGGCTCAATTCAAACGATCAATTGGAGCTGCTGGAGACTGTGGTCAAACCCTGGCTAGGAAGGGAGCTACTAGAATTACATACATCCAACAAGAATCATAAGAGGTTGTCAGATAATTTTTACGACTTCATTAGCCTCATGGTCACAGTCTGGAGTGCATGCAACCGGTTTCGGAACCATCTTGAGGCTGCGATGGAAGCTGAAGGTCAATCTTTAGCCAGGATTGGAGACTTGTCTTGAGTTTGTAGGAAGTTTGTTCGCAGAGCAAGTTTTCTTAAAAGCCCATCCTTAGGCTTTTAATGGAGTCTTGTCGACCCCTTACTCGACGGTAAGATACTGTCAATTCTTGTGACCTTATGATTTATTTGAGGCAAAAGTTCGATCTGGTGGATAGTCCCAGAAATGAAACCTTGGCTTGAGGTATTTCAAATCAGGCCAAGGAATCAAAGTGTTCGATAATATGCAGAGTCTCTACTTTCACAAACTTTGAAAGTCAGTAATTTCATTATGCTTTTTCAAATACTTCATCACATTCTAACGGTAATGTCACCTCGGATTTCGACATTATTTTGATAACTGAAAAGTGCCGATGTAATCAAGTTTTGTGCTGTCGAGCTACATGCATTTCCTGCCCAAACGCCCCAAGTAGCTTCAAGCTAGACTGAGACTACCTACCTATATTCCTTCTAGACTTTAAATTTAAATCTTTGTGGCCATATTCGTTACAAGCATTGACTAATATATCTTCCTGGTTGACTGCTAACTTCAATGTCTATTCGATGACCATCTTTCGTCTATTTATTCGGGGTTGATGCCAGAAGGAGGGGGGCAGATGGTCTACCCCTTCCTCTTAGTTTTAATGGCTTTGCATTCTTCTCTTTCAGTGCCACACCGCTAGCTCTTTATTTTATTATATATTTTTTTACGCACCGCTAGAGATGTCTTGTAGTGCATCGGCAATCCTGCAACAGCTGATATCGAGATAAGTGTTTTGCCTCCCGTCCCTAATCCCGCACTTTCCCATCCCTGCCACAATATCTACAGGAGGATCTGCCGCTCTACGTCTCCTACACATTCACTTCTTTTATCTAAAACCCTTCCTTTGAACATTTCTGTTTACAAACTTTCTGAGTGATTCGGCCTCGTCCGTCTCCCCTTTAAATTCACAGAAAAAACAAGCCTGTTATATTGCCTTACATGGTACCCACACGAATAATACCTAGTCGTACCTGGGAACTAATGACTAGTTTTGCTGTACAGTCGAATCAAAATAACTTATTATGCATGAGGCTCTTGTATTGATTTATTGTAATATAGAGGAATTCACTCAGGCCTTGGTAAGCAATTACTAAAATTAATCAATTTTTTCCCTTCAGACTCAATCCCGGTGGTGCCTCTTACCGTTCTGCTGTGGCGTTTCAGCAAATTCTTCAAGAAGATAGCATAATTTTTTCCTTTGGGTTAAGATCCATTTGTATATAATTGTATCATTTTCATCAAAAGGAAGAACTATTCTGGTCTGTATCCTGAAAATGTAAAATAAACGTAATCTTTTATTAATATGCAAAACTCTCATTTCTATATCGCGTTATCATCGTGACTGAGTTAGGTAATCGTTTAGAAGTCTTTCTTCTCCTATAGATATATAAAATTAATCAATAGTTAAGTAACTAGTTTTACTTTAATAGTTTTTCCCAATATCTAGTAGTTATTCCACTACTTTTTCGATACACCATTTGAATGAAAATTTATTTATATTAAAGGGCTACGTGTACTTGAGGGAGTGCGCGGAGAACTTGTAGTCAAAGGAAGTATCAGGACGGACGCTCTCGCGAGCTAAATTGATAAGGAGTTTTATTTCTGATCTTAAGGCATTAGTTCAAGAAAACCTTGACAGGCAAATTGAGCTGAGAGCTCAGTGGGTGGATACCATGCTTTTCACCCCCTTGGTGGTAAGTAGCATCACACGAATCATTAAACACATAGCCAAGAATTTCTCTATGATGGTTATGTAGAACACTTGGGTCCTGCATCAAAATTGTATGCTTACGTCGCCGAAATATATAATTTATAATACAAAGCCAAAATTTATGAAGATTTGCCAAAACTCCATTATATTATAGAGTAAAAATAGTCGAATGGTTTTTTTTTTCAATCTCTATTTAAAGAGTGAGGGACTATTTAGTTTTTTGTTGTATGTGATTCATAATTGAGCATGCTATTAAATCAATTTTCACTTACATTTAGTTTCCCTTTTCTATAATATTAAAAGTGCTGTGTGTGCATATTTGTTTAAAATTATGCAAAAATATGTGATAGATAGTTCAATAATCTAATCTTGTATAGTTGACATCAATAGTTTGGGCAATGGTAATTAAGTTAAAACCTGCCCCACCCACCATAAACGTAAATAACACAAATAATTGATATTTATATTATTTCATAGATAATTCAACAAAGAATTAATATCATCTAGGATATTAAAAACTATGAGTTAATAAAAGTTAGTAAGCACAGTGTGGCTGACTAAAGTACATTTTATGGTATATATTACTTGCGTTAGTCATTAGTCCGAATGGAATTATTAGATTTTTCTTTTTATTTGAATATCTTGAGCTATTTGACGTGTTACAGAATTGAGTCAAGGTTGTTTTGTTTTATTTTTGCTTTCTATAATTATTATAACTTACTTTTATTTTTTAACCTCTCAAAGGTTAGTAAAAATAACAATCAAAAGCGGAAATATAATTGGCTGTTAATTTCATCCTAAAAAGAAAAAGGGCGTAGGTTAGGCTGGCTTCTTCAAAAAATAAACACTCTTCAAACTGATTTTAAAACTTTCTGCCAAATAATAAAATACAATTAACCTATAATTACGGTTAAAAAAACTAAGTATCAAAACAACTTAATCTAACCTCCATAAAACATCAAAAAGTTAAATATAATCTAATGAAAAACGAAAACTAAATCATGTTTATATTTATACATTGTAGGTCTCAAATATCGCCATTAATAAATATTTTAGTTACTGATAATTTTTAATCTCGCTCGGGATATTATTTATATGTGGAATTCTCTATCAAATGATATATAAATTTTGTATTTGCGTTCTTTAAATTTGTGACGAGGTTTTTAGGAATTGACTTATAATTCTCCAGAATCATTAGATATATTCTATTTTTATCAGCAAAGCATAAATAGCTGAAAATCAATAGGCAGAATCCAAGCAACTTGAATGTAAATGATCAGCTCGAGGCTAGGCCAATAGCAAGTTAATTTTAAGAAACATCATCAAAAAGAGATGATCAAAGAAAAAATAAGAAAAGGAAATATAAGGAAAATTCAATTACTGATGGTTTAACATTGACAAGTGGAATGTATGTTAAATGTGGAAAAGTTTTTCGCAACACCAGCTTAAAGCGGTTTTAAAGAGAGCCAACAGAAAATTTTAAATCTCCAAGTGAAGATGGAGAGCTAAAATTTGCTTATTATTTTAAAAAAATAAAGGTTATTTACTTGTTTCCTATTAAATATTATCGAGACTATTTTACACAGGTGATGCACATAATATTGCAGTAGACCTAATAAAGCCGCGTACAAAAGAATTAACGGAGGGAAAGGTAGATAAAAAATATCTTGCATTTATTGATTTGACACTGCAAAGGACAATTTTAAGGCATGTTAATTTAATGTGAAATTTTTCCGAAACTTAGAGAAGACGTGTTAAGATGGGTTAATCTTTTGAGTCATTCTGCAAGAGATGCAATATTTAATATAATTGATTTATATAAGGAAATTAATACCATTTCAAGAGACCTATCTTCCAGTATTTGCGTCAATGGAACTGAAGGTAACATTGAAAATTTTGGGTAGTTCTGCAAGAATAAAACAGAACTGTTCCAATATCCAAAGCAGACATGTACCATTGTTAACATTACCATGTATATAGTAGCAAACAGTGAAACGTAGGGCTCAAAAACTTAAACTTATAGTAATAATTATATATATCTACTTGATTTTATATTAAAATACCACTAAATACAGTAATCATCATTTATGTCGTGAAAGTAAAGGAATTCTGGAAAAAAGGAAGGTCAACGTTAGCCTGGTCTTTCGAAATTCGAGAATAAATCTGGTGCATTGTGTCTGAGCTTCCTTTTTAACTTTCAACCAAATTAAAAGATTATTGGTGGAGAACAAATGGCATATTTTCTGATATATTCACTTAAATAAAGTTAATCTTCGAATGTATATGAAAAAAGGTAAACATGTTTCCAATCCAAAAGTAAAATGAATGCACTTATAAATAAACTCAAATTCTTGATATATACACATAGGTAATAGTGAATTGATTGATTTGCAAAACTTATAGTGATTTTATATCAATTAGAATTTCTTTAATGAAACATACAAACAATTGTATTTTTGATCATTTGTCTGCATTGTAAAGTCAGCTCTGAGTCGACTTGCAAATCTAAACTAGTCAAACTTAAGCAATCTTTCAGGGAGGAATAAAGTACATCAAATATATATTAGTAAAATTAGCTCCTGCTAACGTAATGGATATGGCTTTATTCATCTATTGTCGGGATGTCGGGTTCAAACCCAATGAGAAGGGACGCAAATGTGAGCGCGAATGTAAGGGGTTGGCCAACGAATGGTGGACACGTTGTGATTAACCCTGTGGGGATAGAGGCAGATCTTACACCGTTCAACGCCTCCATAACCGACCACAGCGCTGTTTTTCCTTCTCCTTCTCCACAGTCCAACGCATCCACTCTTTTTCTCTGTTGCAAGGAATCCTCCCTAAGGGTAGTTGAACCCCCTCCCCTGAAGAGAAAAGGGTCCCCTTTCTCCAGGTGGGGCAATGGTCCTACCTCAGCGATGAATGGTGTCAAAAATAAAAATACATCCCGGCACCTTCTGCTCCTAAAATAGGACCGACTCATGGTGACAAAGGGTTCATCAGTTATTATCATATTGATCTTTATGTCGGTTTAATTTTCTGTTCGGGGTGTCCTTCCTGGTCATTCGGATGTCGTTACCCACCTCAAATCCAAATATTGTTGGTTGAATTATTAGTAGAGCACCATGGTATAAACAGCAAAGCTTTAAAATGGCCTATTTAAAATGGCCTATGCAAACTTCTACAGCTTATTTGTTAGAAGGAATTTTTCACTCAAGTAACAAAAAATATTCATGATTAGACTGAAAATGACTTTCTGTTACAATGAACTTTTATTGTTTTCTCTAAGAACCTAAATATATTTGTTACACTTTGGTAACAAAATTAGGATTAATATTTTTTTAAACTTTTATTTTAATGCATATTGGTAACATGGTAATATTATGTGATATACATATATATATATATATATATATATATATATATATATAGTAACTAACGAGGAACATCTTGAGAATCGAATCTTATGCTGTGCAGGAAAATGAATACGTACGCGATAGTAGAAATAAAAATTTATTATTCCAGACGTTTCAGATAAACCCTGTTCCATATTTAGTGGCTACAGATAACACTGGCCTCCGTTGTTTTCAAGGTCTTACACACACTATCTGATTTTAAGGCCCTTTTTGCTCTGAATCCGAAAATTATGCTCATTTTATCTAATCAGATCAAGTTTTTAAGATATAAGTACATGTCAGAAATTCATATATTTCGATCTATTTGTAAGCGAACGTACAATAGTAAATTTTGAATTGATTTACGCAAATAAGGTTTACAGAATGTTCTAATTTATACCAAGAAGCTTATGACAAACAAAAAAGCAACTTATAGATTAATGATCTCTTCAGGTACTTCAGATTGTGTCTAGCAGACACCAAAACCCTTTTCAGGAACCAGCAGCAGTCAGCCAGAAAGGTGACATACACACGCCCTTGGTAGCGTTCCTCCTTCACCCGGATATCTTGGTGTTCTTCACTGATGTCTCCACAATTATCGGGAAAATAGTCAAGATGGGACCTAAGGAAGTGCATTTTACAGACATGCGCACCCCAAGTTTTCGGAAATTCTCCATTAATTCATCAACCACCTTCATATACTGACTTCTGGGGTTAACTGGTTCATCAAAACTGGTCTCCTTGATGAGCTTCCTTATTTAAGGATCATCAAATACACCTGCCTTCAGTTTTTCCATGCTGACTCGTAGAAACTTCTGACGGAAAAAAGCATATCTTCTACCTTCCCTGTCCATTGCATTGACTAAGTTCTTCATCAAACCTCTTTTGATGTGCAGGATTGAAAGCATTATCTTGATCGGCTCAACCAGACGGTGGGCGAAACTTTGTGTGAACCTGGTTCTAATACTTATCGTGACGCCAGTCTTGTCTGACATAATGCTGGTCGTCAGCCCGACTGTCCCTAGAGCAAATAACGCAGCTATACCTTCTGTACCCACGTTGAACCCTTAGGATGATTCCAACACATTTAAGATGTCCACAGGTCAGCCATTTTTGTTCTTGGTAGTTGAGAGCAGACACTAGACGGTCCATGCTTTTCAGGTTTCTTTCATTTCAGTTGAGTGTCCAATTGCAATCGATGAAAACAAAATGTTGTTATGAAGAATAGCTGCCCTGAGACTTCTGATAGTTGAGTCAATAATAAGTCTCCATACCATAGCCTCATACTTAAGGCCAATTAGGTTGAAGAGCAATCTTGTTACAATAGACCAGTAAAGAGGCTTCATCAAACGTAAAAAAAAAATTATAAATTCCTTCTCGCGGTCTCGATAGCAATAGAGTTGTCTCTGGTGCCAGCATACATCTTCCTTGAAGTTGTGAACTTAATAGCTGAGCAGATTCTTTGGAAAGGTTCAGGTTTCATGTCAGGTTGCTGAGTTCGGCTTGCGTTAAATTGACCTTTAGGTCGACCCTTTTCTGGCCTATATGCATCAAATTTAGCTGTATTGGTAGTAACACTAGCTTCGGTATCAGAGCTAAAATTTATGCTATAATTAGGCTCAGGAACAGAAAGGTTGCAGACATGTAGGACTGGTTTTATAGTAGAAGCAACAATGCGGTATTGAACATGGTGCTTGTTCTTACAATTGATGACTTTCAAATTTGGCATGCATAAGTAGCAGTCAGTGACGTGATCTTTCCCTTCCCTTCAAACCATTGGCGCACTAAATGGCATAATCTTTCTTTTCTTATTACTCCAATCACGTAATAAGATTGAATTATCCTTCCCTGCAATATGAATGACGAATATCATATGAGTGTTGTGACATGAATTCAAATAAATGGGCTTCTTTAGGAGAGTTTCGAGGGTTGAGGGATTTAGCGGCACTAGTTATGGGCTTACAATCTGTGAGCGCGAAGAAACTTGTCCCTTTAAGTAAATGTTGAAAGTGCTTGATTGCAAGATGAACTACGGTCAATTGCTTAGTGAATTTACTAAGTTTTAATTCCGGGCCACAAAAAGATTTGCTAAAGAAGCCCAGAACTTCCCACTTATTTCCATAATACTGTTTACGGACGGCACCAGGCCAAGATTAGAGGCATTAGTAATGAGACATAATGGGTAGTCTCGCTTTGGATGTACAAAAAGGGTGGTATTGATGATGTCCCGTTTTATGGCATCGAATTCATCTTGTGTTTGGGTGTCCCATTTTAAAACTGAATTGAGTCGGAGTTTATTGCCTGATTTCGATAATTTCGTAAGTGGAATCAAGGTTATGGCTGCTTGTCGAATTAAGGTTATGGCTGCTTGTCGAATGAATTTCCGTAAGAAATTTACTAGACCCATGTATTTCTGCAACTCGTGTAGCGTTTTGGGGACAGGATAAGCTTTAATAGCAGTGATTCTATCCTGAGGGGAGATATGCCTTGTGAATCAACTCGCTATGCCTGGTTTAGGGATTAACACGTTCATTACTTGATTTATAAATACACTATATTTGTTTAATAATTAGTCCATCGGGGAGCAAATGGAAATAAGTGAAAGGGTGAGAAGAATTTGATTTTTCTTTATGGCTTGAACTGATAAATTCGTGGTACCATCACTAAACTAGACTTCCTTAAATTGATTAAAAAATTATAGTGTGCCAGAAAGTCGGCACCTAGTATAATATATTGCACATTATAAATGAAAGATTTCCACACAAAATTGCGTCTAAGTCCTAGTGAGAGGTTTTAAGTTTGAGTGCCTAAAGTACGAATATGGGTGCTAGGAAGCTGTGGTGAGAGAATATTTGATTCTTTATCTTTCTGGTTTTTGCACTAGGGTAGCGTGTAGAATGCTAATTATAGAACCAGTGAAACTATAAAACTCTTACCTGTTTTGGTATCCGTAACATATAAACAAGCGTAGGGGGGGCACACAATAACTCAACGTCATCCATCACTGCTGCTTGAGAAAATCCGTCATAGCACTTGCCTGTTGGCACATGGATTACAGCGACGTGCCATTGGACATAATTCTTGTGATGCAAACAAATACTGTTTTCAGGTGTAGGAGAGTTGCGAGAGTGATTGGACTCGGTGTGAGGGCAGGCACCAGAGCTGTGCCACCGCGATGGTAATCGTCCTCTTAATGGGTCCTTAGAGTGACCTTAGGATGCTATTCGGAAAGAGAAATTAGCTAATTCCTCTATTATAGGGGCCAGCGCTGCTTCCATTTGTGTCTACATGTCTGAGAGAGGCGTGGGAGCCTTAAAAATGGCGGTTCGTCGTTCTTGCGAACCACGATTAATGTCACGACTGGCCGTGGTCGCAGGTTTGACAAGAGGGGTATATTGGGCCAGAATCTCGAGGGCCTTTGAATGTAAGATTCTTGAAAAAAATAATGACAAAAAATTGTCTCACATAGCGTCACGTAATCTCAGCAATAGGTCATTGGGTGCAAGATAGGAACGTTGGATGTGTGTGCTAACATTTCAATACTTTGAGTGGTAGCCTTGGTATATTTTTATACGATAGCGTCCCGGGGGAAGGGTCAGAGATCGTAGCATGCTTCTTTACGAGAGGTGAAATGCCATCTAGCACCGTATAGAGAAGTGCCCTTATAAGTTATTTTAGCTTGTGGGCGGTACGTTTATGAGGAAGAGCTCTGGTAGGGAGATGACAGAAATTGTGCTTACCGCAGTGGAAATATCGGCGTTTTCCATTTTCAAAGGAGGTGTCTTGCTGGCGTCGGTTGTGTGATTGCTTGCCCTTCGAAGTCCCGTTAATTGTTGAAGTCACTTGGGTCGATGATGATGACTTTTCAGCACTTGTAGCGAGAGAAGTCCGTTCTTTCTTGAGGATATCCGACCAAATAAGTTCGTATTTGGATTTTTATAAACGAATTGATAAAAATATTACTCTCATTCTGAAGTTCAAGTTATTATAGGATGAAATCTGAAGTTGGTGAGTCTAGATCCCCTTTTCATTGTAGAGAATAAATGTTAAACCAGGTGAGAAAATTAAACGCCTTAGTAATGCTGATTTGATCTAATGAGCATAATCACTCTTGTTTATATGTGTAGACAAGGTTCGGACAAACTAGCAGAGAGAGAGAGCGAGAGAGAAAGAGAAAGATAAAGAGAGATATAGAGAAGAGAGAAGAGAGCGAGAGAGAGAGAGCGGGGTCATGTATCCAAGAAATTTGGCAGAAAGGTCGAGGGAGAAAGGTTACAAAGTGAAAAGCAAAATTATTGGCGTTACAAGTCAAGGGCCAATAAATAATAGTTATAGGGATCTTGTGCCAATGAGTTAAAGAGGAGATGAACCAAGCTCAAAATGTCGCTAGGCGACACCTTATTGTAAGAAAGAATGAATATATGAGTGTGCACAACCTATGTGTACATGTATCAATATATATATATATATATATATATATTTGCATGCTTAATGTAGTGGCATTATTAGACTGTCCAGCGTGAATTCTTTCGTCCTAGAATTGGGAGACAACAACCTAGGATAGCTCATCCACCAGCAACAAAAAAAACTGGTTTCAAAGTTACCACTTTAGGTTTGTCTCGTTTACCGTCATAGAAAAGGATTATCATTAGTATAATGACAGCGTAATCTTAACCAAATACATTAAAAAGAAAAAATTCCAAGACAAATTGGTATAGTTAATTTAGTGGCATTATTAGACAACTGATTTACTTTAGGTCCATCGTGCTTTCCTTCCTCCTCCAACTGGGAGACCACAATCTAGGATAGCACATCAACAACCCCAAAAAAACTGGTTACTATGTTACGCCTCTATGTTAGTTTTGTTTACCGTCAGAGAAAACAGATTATTATTAGTATAAAAACAGCGTTATCTTCACCAAATACATTCGAGAGATGGAAAAAATTCCAAGACAAATTGGTAATGTAATGTTGTGTCATTTTTAGACAACTGATCTATTTCTGGTCTAGCGTGAAATCCTTCATCCTTGAACTGGGAGACCACAAACTAGGATAGCTCATCAGGCTGGACATGATTAGATCAGTTGTCTAATAATGCCACTATATAAACCATACCGATTTGTCTTGGAGTTTTTTACATCTTTCAAATGTATTGGTTTAAGATTACGCTGTCAATAGATTTCAATTTCACCGACAGAAGATCATGAAACCCAACGCAGAATCACTCTAGGCTAGAAAGATTTGGAAAGACACCAGGATTTTTAAAAGCAAAATAACCATTTACCTGAAAATTATGTACATATACCAGTTTTGCTTAAATTCAACTCTAAACTCTGGAACAAACTCTTAAAGCTGACCTCAAAACTTACATAAAACTTTAAAACAACACAAACAGCCCATGAACCCATTCTGATGTGGATAACCTGGCGCAACAGAAAATCAACCACTTGTATACGTGGTCAAACCAAACTTCCATTTGTATTAGAAGCATAGATAACGAATACTTGATTGGTAGCTTTCGCAAATTCCAGGGTCAGCTGCTTCCATAGTCGGGCGACAGTCAGCGCGGGTGTTTGCCGCTATGCCCGCAAGGCGGCGATCTCCTTCATTTTAACGACTTAGTCTAGAAGAGACGCTGCCACCATCTTAGAACATTTTGAAATCATGTTAATTGTTTTTATTTGCCGTTGTAGGCCTGTTAGCTCTAGTACTTCTAGGTTGTGAAGATGTGAACTCCTACTATTTAAGTGAATAAGTTATATTGTGTGTTAAATAAAGGAAGCCAGCATATGATGCCTATCTGTTGCATGGGGAGGTACGCTGCCGTCCATGTTCCTTGCACTTAAATACTTCCCGTTTTAGGCCTGTTAGCGTGAGTACTTATACCAAAACTTTGTGTTTAAGTATCAAGGAGTAGATTAAAGTTAAAATACCCTGTGAAATATTAATGAACAATCATAATATATGGTGTGACAAGCATATAAATTATGTGATATATTTTTACTATACGCTATCTATGTTAGGGTTGCACCGATAATATCGGCAAGTTATCGGTATCGCCCATATCGGCCACTTTGCCAATATATGGGTATCGGTCATATCTTACCGATATACTATAGGCTTGCTTATCAGCTAATCCTATAGGTACAAGGACAAGGGCGGCGTCAACATCTGCCCTAACAAGATGACATCGGACAAGGAGGAGCATTCCTTTGGCCGCCACCGCAACATGCCTGGCACCAACTACTGGACCGAAGCCAAACAGTTCTTCCAAGTTGAGACCCTCATCAGGACCATCTCCCTCAATAAAGCTGTCTGGATACACCCTGCACGAAGTCAAGGAGCACATGGTCCCACTCCATGAAGCCCAGAAAACAAACAACGACCAACTGGCGAAGGATTTTGTTGAGTTGCTGGACATCTCGACTCCGAGAGGTTGGACCCGGGAAAAATGGAGCCGGGTGAGGCCGGCAGAATGGGAGATTTCTGCGAATACTTGGCCAGAAAGGCCCGCAGCCACCTAAAGTGTGGTTCTTGCCAGGAGGCTGTGGAAGAAGGCAACACCCTTATGCCCTTAGTGCAGATGGCCCACCCCGACAAGCTACCAGAGACCTTCAGAGAGATAATTGAACTCCAGGACAGCGGCGGTCTCCTCTAACCCTCAAACGAGTGTATCCACATTGCCATAATGGCCGTGGAAGTATTCAAGGCAATGACAACACCAGGAGAAAGGAGGGCCAAGTTTCTGGCGGCCTACTCTTCAGAAGAAGTGTTCGTGAGTGTCTACAATGAAATAACGAGCAATGAATTAGGCATGTCCCTGCTGAACTGTGCAAAGGGTTGCAACCTGGTAAACACCGTTGTTTCTCCCATCGTTAGGTCCATCTTCCATGTCATGGGCAAAAATATGGTATCAAAAGATAACAGTGATTGATGCCCATGCAAAAGTCAAAAGAAGAGGCATAAAAAGAAGTAATCCGGATGCACCCGAGAAAGCTACCAGGAGCAAAAGTAACTACAAGAAGAAGAAACTTTCTAGTGAGAAAAAGTCCTAAGTTAATTTAAGTGTGCGTAGCCACTGACATTTTTTATGTATCTTTATTTTGTAGGATAGATATTAGAATTCAGGTTAACCATGAAATAGGTTACTAGTACAGGGTGTCCACACCTTAGATTCTTAGTATTATACCTATTTCAGAATAATATAGTCGCTACTCACCCATGGGCTATAAAAAAATTTATAAAGTTAAACAAATGAAATCAAATACGGGAGTATAGCTAAATGATACCAAATGGAAATATAATTGTTTGCTAGATTGGTCAGGTGTGGGCCCTGGAGTGATTTCTCCTTTTTTTCTTTAATTGATGCTACCTACTTTATTTCATTTATTAGAATATACTTTCAAATCTGTTTGTAGTTAATTACAATTTTAATTAGGAATTTTGCCATTTATTTTTTTTAAGAACCTGGAGAAGACCTGGAAAACCTATGGAATTTTGAAATTTTATATTAGTAAACACCAGTAGTATCTAAGAATCCCATTGTACATAGCCTTATTAAATAAAATTGAATTTAATATAACCAACATTGCTTATAAATATAATGTTTTTATTTTTTATTTTTCATTAAAAAAGTCACATTTTCGTTCGTCACGTCGAATCTGTTCGTCGAATAAAAATTTGACTCCACAATTCGAATAAATTGGTCCCAGGGTGCTTGATGCCAAATTTGGGGGTGAATATGTTTAAAAATAAGGAAATGAAAACGATTTTTGTTTTTTCCTGGCTAGCCTGACTATGGAATCGCCCGATTTTTAGCTACCAATCAAGTATTTGTTATCTATATTAGAAGCTATAAGAAACCTGAAGTAGAACTAGCCAGGCCATCTGGCAAGACTTAAAGATAATTGCTTGACCACGAAAATTTCCAATTAGATAAAATAGGGTATTTCAATAGGGTCGCTATATTTTTAAATGTAAATAGAACAAGTTGTTTGTCATATATGCACTCAATTTATTTTAAATTTAAAAGTAAATTTTATGGCATTAAGTGTGGAATATAATGTAGTTCAAATTCCTGCCGCGGCTTCGCTTGGTGGAACGTATTCGAGAGGCCAAATTTTCGATGACTTTGTCGCATAAATCTGGCTGAATTTGCTGGATGGTGTTCGTTATGCTGACTTTGAGAACATCAAATGTTTGCGAATTATTCGCATAGACCTTTGATTTAAGGTAGCCCCAAAGAAAGTAGTCTAATGGCGTTAAATCGCATGATCTCGGTGGCCAGTTGACTTCGCCGCCGCGTGAGATAACCCTGCCCTGAAATCGTTGGTGCAAAATGTCTATCGTGGCTTGCGCAGTGTGGCACATAGCACCGTCCTGTTAGAACCACATGTTGTCTGTATCCATATCAGGCATATAATCCAGTTGAGGCCACAAGAAGTTGCTTATCATCGATCTGTAGGTCTCGCCGTTGACGGTTATGGCAATCCCATCTTCGTTCTCAAAAAAAGACGGACCGATGATTCCGTTAGACGAAAATCAACACCAAACAGTGACTTGGTTGGGATGCAATTGGTGCTGGTGTATCTCATGTGGATTGTTTTCGTCCCAAATCCGCCACTTTGCATGTTCACAAATCTTTTCATCCAAAGATGGGCCTCGTTGATGGAGATGATTGTTTGAGTTAAATTTGGGGCAACTTCCAACTTCTCTAGAGCTCAATCAGAGAATACACGGCGTTCTCTATGGCCGTTTACCTTAAGTTTCTGGGTAAGTTGGATTTAATTGTATAGATGCAGAGCCAAGTCTCTACAAATAATTCGTAAAACTGAAGTCGCAGAAAGGCCAACTACTTGTGAACGACGAGAAATTGACTGCCTCGGATTTTCCCGTACACTCTCATTTACGGCAGCGATGTTTTTAGCAGACTTTGCATTCCGGAGACGTACAGGTGTTAGCTGATTGTTGCTCGACCCTTTAGCCTCGAATTTGGCCACCAAGCGTCGAATAGTGGACTCGGCAGGACGATTGTGGCGAGCATAGAAATCACATAATGCGTGGAACGTTTGTCGAACGGAGCACTGATTTTGATAATAATATTTGATGATTTTCACACGCTTCGAAACGCTATAACCTTCCATCGTGACTTGCCAAGTACTATTGAACAGGTCATAGTGAAGATACCAGATGTCGCTTTAACAACATGGCCCCTATCGCCTGACAAAGCTCGAGCGTTCTTGTTGAAAGTCCCTTTCTTTGTTAAAAGACAACCGATAAGATTAAAAAAAACAAATGGAGAGATGAACTTCAAAAATACGCCCACAAATTGGAAAACCATTTCCAGAGATCGACAAAAAATTGAGAACGATAAAAAAAAGGTATCTCTCAATAGTTGGAGGTAAGCTGTTCCTTATCGTGATATTTATATGGAAATATCCATGGAGCAAGCAGGTAGACCCCTTTAGGGGTCAAGAACCTTGCCATTATCTTTAGCATGTCATATAAACTCGATTCAACCCTTACACCTTTCTTTCCAACGAAGACCGGCCATTGCCTCAATCGGATTTACCATAGATAATCATTCTGATTTTAATGTGAATTTCTTTAGCCGGTCAGAGGATTTCGACTGGAATCTAGGAACAAATGATGTAACACACCAGTTATTACAAGGGTCCACTCGTTTCTCAAGGAAAGTAGAGGGCAGGTTGCTTTATGGGTGGATATTCGACTTATTTTCCTTATACACCTACTCAAGGTATTTTCGTGGCTGGACATTAGACTTTAGCTTAAGCTGCTCTCGTTAATTTTTAGGAGCAGAAGTAAAGAGGATAAATATTTTCAAAACGAGTGTCTCTGATTACCTTGTCCCGAATGCTGAATTGTAAATTTATAAGGATAGAGTGGCCAAATTTATCCGGAAAATTTCGCTGCCTTTAATTATTAATTAAGCAAAGATAACAATCCTTGGATTTCCAAAGATAACTATTTAAGAAAGGAGTAATAAGGAAGAATTTAAGGTCGAAGTAATGGGGTTATCAAGTATAGGTGTTCAAATATTCATTTGGGATATCTTCTCCTCGACTCATCATCTGATTTCAATGTCATTTAATCTTTAAATATTTAATGGGGATTGTGCGTGTTGAAGTACCTTATATAAAATGTGATTGACATTAATAATATGTAGGCAATTTAAGGATATCGATCGTATGGATATAGAAAAAAGTAAAATGGCAGGGAATTTTGGAAAGTAGATTGGGCGTGATGTGTTTAGATAGTTTTGTTTTTGCAAACTTTGCTTTGGATCTGGTCTCAAAGAAAATGACAAGAAGAGACATATTGGATTCACTATGATCTCTGCTGCATACAACACTAGTTAGGTTTTACCATATAGTGGAAAATATACGAGTTGTGGAGTGATAAGTAAATTTTCTGTAACAGTTAAATTTATGACGTCATGTAATGACGTGTTTAACAAACTTCTATTTAAAGTAGACTCATAATTTCTGTAACTAAGAATCGTCGATTAATGAGAAGTAGTACTTATTCGACCAATAAGATTAATACATTTTCTCTACGGATTAATATTTGCTCGATCAAGCTTGGTCACTATAATAATGACGTTTGCCTTTCTATTTAACCAAATTCTCCCCGATAGAGATTGGTTTTAACACATATTTTTGAATTAAATTAAAAATGTGTTTTTATTATGCAGTTCTGGATCTCTTAGATGATTTTGAAATTGTGTTTTTCTTATGCAGATTTGTGTCTACTTTTCAGATCTAAAACTCGTTTTCCCCGGAAATTCATATTTTTCCCATAATCGAGTGAAGGTCCATAAAAAGACAAGTATGTATTTCCAGCAAAAACAAGTTTCAGAACTGAAAAGTAGACACAAATCTGCATAAGAAAAACACAATTTCCAAATCATCTAAGAGATCCAGAACAGACTTAACTTCACCTAATAAAATTAGACAGAAATTTATGAAAAAACTCACTTCATTTGTTTTGAAACTTATGCCGATCTTTGGTTGAATGCTTGCATTAGAAAGCCACATGCCCTTAAACGCACTAACGAAAAGGTGCATGGGATTTTACGCTCTTTCTAATCCTTTGCAACTTTAACAGGGTAAAATAAATATTGATCCTGTCTAAATCTACAAATACTGCGGCATGTAATATCCTGCGGGATTACACTGTGAGCCCTATATATTTCTAATCACTGACAATCGTCATAAGAAACTTCTCGTATTAGTTGGTATTGCGACCTAGCGCAGCCAACACACACCAATATACCACATGAAGTGAAATCACGGATATCCGCGAATCGTCCGAAATATACGACAATATAACAATCAATGCTATTGGTTAATCGCCAAAGTAAAGATAAATTTCAAAAGTGAATAACTACGTTAGTATTAAGTTCCTGAAGTTGAAAATAACATAGGTGAGCATCATCTTAAGAATTAAAAATGTTTATGTGTTTGGAAATTAAAAAAACGTAGTTGTGTTAAAACGAATTTTATCCTTCTTCGCTTGATTGACAAAAATTGTATATGTTTAATAACAGTAAAAAATATATTTAGTATTGACGACATTGGGAGCTCAGTGTATGGAATGGAAGCTAAGGAATTTGATTTATTGATCGATTTCCATTTATTTTTTTGAAACAAACACTAAAATAAAGATGGCCATCTTAAGAAGAAAAGCATTATCTCTTCTTTATTAAGTTAACTTAGAGATAGCTTATTTATAATAAGACTTAAATGAGCTAGAAAATTAGGCTGGTAAAAGATAAGCCATCTGTAAGTTTCAGTAGCTAAGATAATCCATCTTTAAAATTACATAGCACAGATAAGCCATCTATTAACTG
This sequence comes from Ceratothoa steindachneri, assembly GCA_963969495.1. Classification (NCBI taxonomy): domain Eukaryota; kingdom Metazoa; phylum Arthropoda; class Malacostraca; order Isopoda; family Cymothoidae; genus Ceratothoa; species Ceratothoa steindachneri. Next base: position 95,927,600 of record OZ018326.1, read on the forward strand.
ACCAAGTAAAGAGTTTCGAGTAAATTAGGAAAAATAAACGTTAACATTAGCCCTCATTTTTAGTAATTTATTATTTATTCCAAATATACCCGTTAATTTCTACTGAGTAATTTTATAGTTTTATATCTTTGCTATATAATCTTAAAGAGGGCTTAAATTTATTAGCTCAAATTATAAAAGGATTATGTTTAGTAGACATCAATGAGATGGCTTATTTTTCCTTGATCCGAAGAGAATATTAATTGTATTTGATCATCTCCTTGTATTATGGCTCCAGAAATGTTAAAATATAAGGTTTATAATGATTTTCTCTCTCGTTCTACCTAACCAACTAGGTTGGAGAATGAATGTGAGTGAATAAAGTAAAAGTAGTCAACACACCACAACACACCATTACCACCAAGCTTATGTGAACAGCAGTAGGGATGTACCTGTTATCCCTATTTCAAAAATATCGGATGATTATTGTTACTCGCAGTATTTGTATGTTAAAAATGTTAAAATTAGTTCCTCTTTTTCTCCAAACAAAAGACTTTAGATAAATGATACTCAAACTCCGACTTCTGATAGGAGAAAATAAAATAAAATATACATTACTTATGCCCTTGATAGTAGGTGCTAAACAGTGAGAAAAAAGCCTATTAAATAATGCTGCATAAAACTAAATTGATTCTTCTGCCTAAAGTTGTAATAGTGTAATGTTAGCAAATGTCCCCCTTATCTCTTATAATGGAAGTTATATGGTGTTCAGTGATGTATTTCAAAGTATGTTAATATAGGAATATAATTTAAGCATAAAATATATCGCATATTTTTCGCCAAATACATTCAAATATATATTTTCTCTGAAAATTCAAATCTGTGTAAAGTATCGATTAACTGATTTTAATTGCCACCATTACCGTGCCAAATACCATTTAATAATTAATGGAGACCGTGACATCGTTCTACATTATGATTAGCCTTAAGACGCCATTGAGGGGCGAGGTCATTCTTATTAACGATAAGAATGTGGAGCGCTTTGCGCTCCACATGTCGTCTTTTTCATAAAGTTCAAACGTTTCATGCTTTTTATAGGTAATTAGGCTCGTGTTAACGGCAATAAATTTTGTTTAAATTCTTTATAATGCCATTTATGATATTCTATTAACACTTATTCAATAAATATTACTGACAATGTTCGTTTTATTATCATAACCCGTTTATTCATTGTTTGAATTTTCTCTTTTTAATGTTTGTGAACCCATAGTTTTCATTATGATGTACCTACCCTATTGTGTTCTGATAGAGAAATGGTGGTTCAGTTGGGGTTTTATTTGTACTAGTAGGATTTCTAGTTGCAGGGTTCTCTTAATTTTGATCATTTTCCAGAATATTCAGAGGCAGAAATAAAAAAAACATAATTCTGATGACTTGTTAGGTATAGGTATTTCCAAAGCAGGTTTAAAATGGACACCCAACTTCTGACTCATCAACATATTATAGATGGTACGCCTATGTGCACTATTTAGTAAACGTCGTGAATCCTTCAAAGTCTAATGCAAATAAAATCACTTTAAATGTTTATTTTAATTTAGGAAAGCTGTTGTGTGCCATTGCATGCAATCCTAAGTGTTCAAGGCAAGAAATGATTCAATACATTTTTGTATAATTAGTTAAAATGGTGGTCGTGCAAACTCTCTACTCGGAACAAGTTTGATTTGGGGTGGTGGCCTTCTACTCAAAACAGTATATTCGTTCGCTCATTAAAAAACAGAACAAAACTAAAAATATCTAAGTACATTGTCATTAAAAGACCAAAAAAAAGTGTTAAAGAACCGAAAATATTTTAAATGGGGATGACTAATGAGGAACTAAAGGAATTTTTATATATGGCAAAAAACAGGATATCTTATGAAGATCAAAGTTTAGAATTGAATCCTTGAATTTTCTAAACCTAAGCTAAAAATTACCTTATATTTGGTAAATTCAGATCGAATAAGAAGTCCCTAATTATATGTACAATTTCTTCGAAAAAGTCTTCTAAAGTTTCATTTGACCAATGAGCTCAGTGGAGTTAAAATGTAACTTTTTACCAACCATATTCATTTGTTTGTTTTAATTTCCCCTGTGTTTTTTGAGACCTATAGTAATACAGTTAGCTGTAAAATCAATATTATTCCAGAAATCTAATTTTAGCTTGATTATGAACCTTGTTTAATGTGTAATCAAAGCAACCTAATTAAAGTTATCGTTTCGAATTAGCACAGTCAAAACAGATATAGGATTATTGGAAGAATAAGAGAGGAACACATTACTTAGATAGCGAACGATTACGTTGTTATCATAGAATATAGCGGCAAGTCCACTAACTAAGGAAGTACGAACAAAATCAATTTATAGTTAAAGCGTGCCCACTTTATAATGTGGAATCTTAAATTTACCTAAATTCCTCATGAAGGAGTTTGATCACGATCTCGGGAAAGACTTTACACAAATTCTCGTTTTTCTGCACCAAGTAGGTTAAAAAGCCTTATGAAAATACATATGATCCATTCTTAGTTTAGAGAAGAAGAAGGAGGGAGTGATTTTTATATACTGCAGTTATCTTGCATCTCTGATTGTTTTTCTGGTCGTGAAAAGTGTATTATTAAGGAGTTTGCTTAGGATGACCAAAATACCTTATGATAATACTTCTACAAAGAAGGTAAGTTGTAAGATTGAAAAGGGGAAGATACCTCCATTTTATATCGATGAGGGGGTAAATATGAACTTAATAAGATATAGAGTGAATGCTAATAACTGGCCAAGGAGAAAAAATGAGCGAAAAGCAGGCTCTAAAATCTAAGGCATAGAAGAGATTGTAGCTACAGCAAATAGGAACTTGGCGTAAGCCATAATAAATTAAATTCCCTAAAGAAATAAAAACGAATAATATTCCAATTTTCACGGTGAGAGAAGGAGAGGCATATAGTTTGAAAGTGGTTTGTGGAGGGAAACACCGAGAGACAGTGAGAAGGTGGGGAGAGGGCTTAAAAAGAGAGAAGTTAAGAGAGAGAAGGGGGAGGATTGTGAGTGAGTGGTGGAGAGCGAGGCGTAGAGATCTTTATTGAGATACAAGAGGTTAAGGAGAGGTTGTGAGAGCGAAAGGTTAGGTAAGAGTGAGAGAGGTATTGGGAAAAGTAGAGAAGAGTAAAAAGAATAAGAGAGGTGTAGCTAGAATAAGATAATGTTAGTGATAACAAGAGAGGGGAAGCTAGAGCAAGATAGGTGTTGTGAAACGAGAGGGTAGATGCGTCAGCAAGAAAGAGATAAGTTATGAGAGAGAAAGAGGTTAGGAGAGAGAGAAAGGTAACGAGAGAGAGATAGGTTAGGGGAGAGAGATAGGTTAGGGGAGAGAGATAGGTTAGGAAACTGAGATAGGTTAGGAGAGAGAGACAGGTTAGGAGAGAGAGATAGGTTAGGAGAGAGAGATAGGTTAGGAGAGAGAGATAGGTTAGGAGAGAGAGGAGTTATGAGGGAGAGAGGAGTTATAAGGGAGAAAGGGATGTTAAGGGAGAGAGGTGGTATGAAAGAGAGAGGTGGTATGAAAGAGAGAGGTGGTATGAAAGAGAGAGGTGGTATGAAAGAGAGAGGTGGTATGAAAGAGAGAGAGGTTATGAAAGAGAGAGGTTATAAAAGAGAGAGAGTAGCTATGAGGGAGAGAGAAGGATAATACTTCAGATTCGAGGCGCACGGTAGATGGCGCTGTTAGTCGGCCACAATTTTGGGCTACAGCATATCTCTTATGACGTCAGACGGTAGCGTTATATTTTTTTTGTTTTGGGGGGGATTTGTAACTTTTAGTCTATTATTTACTAAATATCTACGCTCTGCTCGTTTATAGTTTTTTTCTAAGTTAGGTAAGGTTTCTTGATGTCTTTCATTGTTTTTTGTTTTGTTTTCGTATTTTTTGTTTACTGCGAACGATAACAGCTTCTTCCTGGCAACATCGTAGCTTATAAATAGAACCCGTTTTGCAAATGTTTTTCTTTCGTAATTGTGTTTTCGTGATCTCCATGTGCTTCTTTGTTAATCGAATTCGGCTTTACTTTGTAGGATCGCGAAAAACTTTTACATTATTAAGAGGCGCATAAACTAATCAAGAAACCTATAAAAGTAAGAATTGGTTGTTATTAGGTTAGGTTTTTCTGCCAGTAAAAAGCTGCTGGGGAGAAAAAACCCCCAGTAAATTCAAAGAGACTGCTCGTGGGGGAGATATCATTGCAGGGAGACCACTCTGCGATGATCCTGAATTTCAATCAATTGGGGGGGGTCTGGGGGCGCAGCCCCCCATTATATACTCATAAAAAAATATTACCCTGATATTGTTCACATCTGAAGCTACCGTCTGACGTCATAAGAGATATGCGGTAGCCCAAAATTGAAGCCGACTAACAGCGCCATCTACCGTGCGCCCCGAATCTGAAGTGTTACCGAGAGAAGTTATAAGGGAAAGGGGAGTTATGAGAAAGAAGGCAAGTTATTAGAGAGAGGGGTAGTTATGAGAGAGAAGGGGAAATATGAGAGAGAAGGGAAGTTATGAGAGAGAAGGGGAGTTATGAGAGAACAGGGGTGTTATGAGAGAAAAGGTGAGTTATTAGAGAGATGGGGAATTATGAGAGAGAAGGGGAGTTATGAGAGAGAAGGGGAGTTATGAGAGAGAAGGCGAGTTATAAGAGAGAAGGCGAGTTATGAGAGAGAAGGGGAGTTATGAGAGAGAAGGGGACTTATGAGAGAGGAGGGGACTTATGAGAGAGGAGGGGAGGTATGAGAGAGGAGGGGAGTTATAAGAGAGTAGGGGAGTTATAAGAGAGAAGGGGAGAGGAGGGGAGTTATAAGAGAGGAGGGGAGAGGAGGGGAGTTATAAGAGAGGAGGGGAGTTATGAGAGAAAAAGGGAGTTATGAGAGAGAAGGCGAGTTATGAGAGAGAAGGCGAGTCATGAGAGAGAAGGGGAGATATGAGAGAGGAGGGGAGTTATGAAGGAGGAGAGGAGTTATGAGAGAGGAGGGGAGTTATGAGAGAGCAAGGGGAGTTATGAGAGAGGAGGGGAGTTATGAGAGAGGAGAGGAGTTATGAGAGAGGAGGGGAGTTATGAGAGAGGAGGGGAGTTATGAGAGAGGAGGGGAGTTATGAGAGAGGAGGGGAGTTATGAGAGAGTAGGGGAGTTATGAGAGAGGAGGGAAGTTATGAGAGAGGAGGGGAGTTATGAGAAAGGAGTGAGTTATGAGAGGGAGGGGAGTTATGAGAGAGAAGGGGAGTTATGAGAGATGAGGGGAGTTATGAGAGAGGAGGGGAGTTATGAGAGAGGAGGGGAGTTATGAGAGAGGAGGGGAGTTATGAGAGAGGAGGGGAGTTATGAGAGAGAAAGGGGAGTTATGAGAGAGGAGGGGAGTTATGAGAGAGGAGGGGAGTTATGAGAGAGGAGGGGAGTTATGAGAGAGGAGGGAAGTTATAAGAGAGGAGGGGAGTTATGAGAGAGGAGGGGAGTTATGAGAGAGGAGAAGAGTTATGAGAGAGGAGGGGAGTTATGAGAGAGGAGGGAGTTATGAGAGAGGAGGGGAGTTATGAGAGAGAAGGGGAGTTATGAGAGAGAAGAGGAGTTATGAGAGAGAAGGGGAGTTATGAGAGAGAAGGGGAGTTGTGAGAGAGGAGGGGAGTTGTAAGAGAGGAGGGAAGTTGTGAGAGAGGAGGGAAGTTGTGAGAGAGGAGGGGAGTTGTGAGAGGAGGGGAGTTGTGAGAGGAGGGGAGTTGTGAGAGAAGAGGGGAGTTGTGAGAGAGGAGGGGAGTTATGAGAGAGAAGGGGAGTTGTGAGAGAGGAGGGGAGTTGTGAGAGAGGAGGGGAGTTGTGAAAGAGGAAGGGAGTTGTGAGAGAGGAGGGGAGTTGTGAGAGAGAAGGGGAGTTTTGAGAAAGGAGAGGAGTTGTTAGAGAGGAGGGGAGTTGTGAAAGAGGAGGGGAGTTGTGAGAGAGGAGGGGAGTTGTGAGAGAGGAGGGGAGTTGTGAGAGATGAGGTGAGTTGTGAGAGAGGAGGTGAGTTGTGAGAGAGGAGGGGAGTTGTGAGAGAGGAGGGGAGTTGTGAGAGAGGAGGGGAGTTGTGAGAGAGGAGGGGAGTTGTGAGAGAGGAGGGGAGTTGTGAGAGAGGAGGGAAGTTGTGAGAGAGGAGGGGAGTTGTGAGAGAGGAGGGGAGTTATGAGAGAGGAGGGGAGTTATGAGAGAGGAGGGGAGTTATGAGAAAGGAGTGAGTTATGAGAGGGAGGGGAGTTATGAGAGAGGAGGGGAGTTATGAGAGAGGAGGGGAGTTATGAGAGAGGAGGGGAGTTATAAGAGAGGAGGGGAGTTATAAGAGAGGAGGGGAGTTATAAGAGAGGAGGGGAGTTTTGAGAGAGGAGGGGAGTTTTGAGAGAGGAGGGGAGTTTTGAGAGAGGAGGGGAGTTTTGAGAGAGGAGGGGAGTTTTGAGAGAGGAGGGGAGTTTTGAGAGAGGAGGGGAGTTTTGAGAGAGGAGGGGAGTTTTGAGAGAGGAGGGGAGTTTTGAGAGAGGAGGGGAGTTTTGAGAGAGGAGGGGAGTTTTGAGAGAGGAGGGGAGTTATGAGAGAGGAGGGGAGTTATGAGAGAGGAGGGGAGTTATGAGAGAGGAGGGGAGTTATGAGAGAGGAGGGGAGTTATGAGAGACGAGGGGAGTTTGAGAGAGGAGGGGAGTTATGAGAGAGGTGGGAAGTTATGAGAGAGGAGGGAAGTTATGAGAGAGGAGGGGATTTATGAGAGAGGAGGGGATTTATGAGAGAGGAGGAGAGTTATGAGAGAGGAGTAACAAGGAGTAACAAGGAAAGAAATTACCCTAGGAGACCTTACGGTCCTTACTCTGTACTAGCAATCGAGCAGGCACATTGCTGCGCAATTGTTTTGCGTCCCTAAACGGCTACTTTTCAAGACTTTGTCTAGTCTTGCCTCGAACTGGTCAACAGATTCACTGTTGACAACTTTCACTTGAGGTACGTTCCACTTACCGCAGATACTGTAAGTGAAAAAATTTCCACACAGATTGCGGTTGTAACGCTTCAGTTCAAGTTTGAAGCCATGATTGCGCGTCCTATTCTCACTCAGTGTGAAAACATCCCGGTAGTCAACATTGTCGAACCCTCGCAGTACTTTGAAAACTTCGATGAGCTAACCACGCAGTCTACGAGTTTCCAGCGAGAACAGATCTAATTTCCTTAGTCTATCCTCATAAATTTTTTTGTCGTATATAGGGGATCAGTTTGGTTGCCCTAGCTTTTACGCGTTCCAACCTTGCGATGTACTTTCGAAATGAAGAAAAACAAAATTGTACGGCATACTCCAGGTGCAGCCGAACGAGGGAGTTGTAGAGACAAAGTACTATCTCCTTGTTACGGTATCCAAACTTGCGCTTTATGTAGCCTTACATCCTTTGGTCTTTCTACTCTGCTTCGATGCACTGTTTCGAGAACTTGAGGTCGCTAGTGATAGTTACACCCAAGTCCTTCTCAGTGTCACTCGATTCAAGAGCAATGCCCTTAAGAATGTACTGAGATTTGGGGTATCGGTGGCCGATGGGCATTACTTTGCATTTCCCCACTTTGAAAGGCATTTGCCACGTGTCCGACCACTCCCTAATCCTTTGAAGGTCCTCTTGGAGGCGGGAAGTGTTTCCCTCCTTTGCCACATTGATACCAAGCTTGGTGTCGTCGGCAAATTTGGAGATTTTGCCAACCATGTCTCCGTCCATGTCGTTGACATATATAATACGGGTGCATATTCAGAGGCCCAACCATTCACCACTACGCGTTGCCGTCTGTCACTTCGCCAGCTCTCTATCCAACCTGCTACCTTGCCGTCTATGCCTTGCGCATGCACTTTCCGGAGAAGGCGGCGGTGTGATACCTTGTCAAAGGCCTTTTGTAAGTCAAAGTACACAACATCCACCGTTTTATCCCGATCATGCTCACTGAGCACGAAGTGGAAGAATTCCACAAGGTTCGTCAGGCATTACCGTTGCCTAGGGATGCCGTGCTGGGAACTCCTCAGTAGCAATTTTGACTCTAAATAAGACATTATCTTGTCCACCATTATGCTTTCCATGAGTTTACGACTATTGAAGTAAAACTGATGGGTCGGTAGTTTGACGGGTGGCTGGGGTCTCCTTTCTTGGAGAGCGGAATCACTTCCGCCTCACGCCAGTCTCTAGGAACGCATCCGGTCCGGTTTGACATGTTAATAATAGCGCACAGATGTCTTGATACTTCATCGCACACTTCCTTCAACACCTTGGATAGAAACCCGTCCGGTCCGGCGGACTTATTCGTCTTTAGGTCAGTGATCTTTTTCTATATTTCTCCTTCGGTGAAGTCCATTAGCTCCAGCTTTTCCCCCGAGTAGGAATACGTGGGCTGGGGAATGGAAAACACATTGTTTAGTAAACACTGAAGAGAATTAGTCATTGAGCAGGTTAGCATTTTCTGCATCTGAGTGAGTTAATGCACCCTCCTCGTCTACTAAGGGCCCAATCCTACGGTTGATTGGTTTAGGACTATTTACATAGCCGAAGAACTCCTTGGGATTTCCCTTGCAGAGTCTCGCCCCTCGGAGTTCCTCAGACCGCTTAGCCGCCCTTATGCTGGACTTCACTGTTCTGGCTAGCCTCCGGTACTCTTTGAAGGCACCCGAGATCTTTGATCGCTGATACGCATTTCTCTTCTCCCTAAGCAGTTGGCCAATTTCTCGATTAAACCACTTTGGTTAAACAGAAGACCGACGGAGGCATTTCAGAGGGAGGCAACTTTATTGAGGACTCATGAACTTATTCTTGAAATTGTTCCACGAATACTCAACATCTTCGCATACCGCTAGCCTTACATCAGTCAGCACAGCACGAAGGCTGTCAAAGTCTGCTCTTCTCAAGTCAAATTTCCTTGATTGACTGGCAACAGACCTTACCTTCGGGATCTTGACGGTAAATCTACTAGCTGGTGATCACTGCCACCGAGCTGTTTGCCTACAGAGAGATCCGTCAACGATATCATCCTTAGAGGTGAAGACTAAGTTGAGGATATTGTCTTCTCTCGTCGGTTCTCTGACCCATTGAGTGAGGAACTCTTTGTTGGCGCACATTAGGAGTAGCGCGCTCTCGCCACAGGCTGCTCTGGTTTCCCAGTCAACTTGTCTGTTGAAGTCGCTCATAACGATGCACACTCTGCCTTAAACAAGCTCACCCAGCAGCTCGTACCGTTCCCTGTCCTTCTCAACGGGTTGGGAAGGGGGTCTGTAAAGCACCAGGGTCCTGTATCTGACAGGACCTATCTCTAGGTCAACGCCTAGGAGCTCGTGATCGGATATAACGTTGGAGTTCGTAGATTTGATTGTATCTTTGACATACAACATTACACCGACACCCTCTCTGTCTGGCCTATCTTTGTGGAAGAGTAAGTAGCCAGGAACCGTGAATTCGCCATCGAAGTTTTGGTTTGAGGTTTTTTATCCACGATTCTGTTATGGCTACCATTTTGGGTTTTTCCGTCGTTACGAGGCCACGGAGCTCAGGAAACTTGTTCCTGATTGACCTCGCATTGAACAGAAGAACTTTCAGGCAGTCCCCTAATGTAGGACCTCCTATACTGTTCCGTTTCCCGGCTTCTTGGTTGTCACAGCGGCACCATTTTTGACAACCTCCGGGAAGGTTGTTTGGGAAGTGCCTCGGGAGTACTGGCGTACGTCTGCCTTCCCAATGGGCCGGACACTTCTTTGGGTGCGCTCCACGACATCCTGGATGAGGTTAGCTAGGAACACCTTGCCATTAAAGGAGAGGTGCACCCTATCCCTTTGAAGGAGTCTTTTCGTCCATAGAATACGGCGTACAGGTGGACAAAAAAGACACCCTCTGCCATACAGAGGTCTTCAAGGCGCCGGTTTAGCGACATGTTCCTCACGTGGGCAGTCTGGCTGGGACCCCACCTCGGGAGCATCCCCACCACAACGAGTCTGCGGGTTTTCAATCCACAGTCGTCGACAGTACCCATAACCGTCTTTATAATCTCGCATGTAGAGCCTACCCTAACTCCTCTGAGGTACAGGGTCATTGCCACTTACCATAAGGGCAACGACTGAAGTCTCAGAAATCTGAGACTTCTCGGCCTCAGCTCTGACCTGCTTATTCTTACAGCCTAGGGGACAGCCCACCTTACCGCTTGTGATAAGGCGGGCCGCTAGCAGGGGCTGCAGGCCCTGTGCCTGGGAATCATGAGATGGAGTTATGAGAGAGAGGGGGAAGGTTATGAGTGAGAAGGGGAGTTATGAGTAAGAATAGGGGGGAAGAGTAAAAGGGGGAGTTATGAGTGAGAAGGGGAGTTATGAGTGAAAAGGGAGTTATGAGTGAGAAGGGAGTTATGAGTGAGAGAATGGGAGTTATATGAGAGAAAGGGGGAGTTATATGCGAGAGAGGGGGAGTTATGAGGGAGAGGGGGAGTTATGAGAGAGAGGGGGAGTTATGAGAGAGAGAGAGGGAGTTATGAGAGAGAGGGGGAGTTATGAGAGAGAGAGGGAGTTATGAGAGAGAGGGCGAGTTATGAGAGAGAGGGCGAGTTATGAGAGAGAGGGGGAGTTATGAGAGAAAGGGGGAGTTATGAGAGAAAGGGGGAGTTATGAGAGAGAGGGGGAGTTATGAGAGAGAGGGGGAGTTATGAGAGAGAGGGAGAGTTATGAGAGAGAGGGGGAGTTATGAGAGAGAGGGGGAGTTATGAGAGAGAGGGGGAGCTATGAGAGAGAGGGGGAGTTATGAGAGAGAGCGGGAGTTATGAGAGAGAGATGAATTATGAGAGAGAGGGGGAGTTATGAGAGAGAGGGGGAGTTATGAGAGAGAGGGGGAGTTATGAGAGAGAGGGGGAGTTATGAGAGAGAGGGGGGAGTTATGAGAGAGAGGGGGGAGTTATGAGAGAGAGGGAGGAGTTTTGAGAGAGAGGGATGAGTTATGAGAGTGAGGGTGGAGTTATGAGAGAGAGAAGGGAGTTATGAGAGAGAGAGGGAAATATGAGAGAGAGGGGGAGTTATGAGAGAGAGAGGGGAGTTGAGAAAAGAGGGGAGTTGAGAAAGAGGGGGAGTTGAGAGGGAGGGGGGAGTTATGAGAGAGAGGGGGAGTTATGAGAGAGAGGGGGAGTTATGAGAGAGAGAGGGAGTTAGAGAGAGAGGGGGAGTTATGAGAGAGAGCGGGAGTTATGAGAGAGAGCGGGAGTTATGAGAGAGAGGGGGAGTTATGAGAGAGAGGCGGAGTTATGAGAGAGAGGCGGAGTTATGAGAGAGAGAGGCGGAGTTATGAGAGAGAGGCGGAGTTATGAGAGAGAGGCGGAGTTATGAGAGAGAGGCGGAGTTATGAGAGAGAGGCGGAGTTATGAGAGAGAGGCGGGGTTAGGAGAGAGAGGGGGAGTTAGGAGAGAGAGGGGAAGTAATGAGAGAGTAGGGAGTTATGAGAGAGTGGGGAGTTATGAGAGAGTGGGGAGTTATGAGAGAGTAGGGAGTTACGAGAGAGTAGGGAGTTACGAGAGAGTGGGGAGTTATGAGAGAGTGGGGAGTTATGAGAGAGTGGGGAGTTATGAGAGAGTGGGGAGTTATGAGAGAGTGGGGAGTTATGAGAGAGTGGGGAGTTATGAGAGAGTGGGGAGTTATGAGAGAGTGGGGAGTTATGAGAGATAGGGGGGAGTTATGAGAGAAAGGGGGAGTTATGAGAGAGAGGGGGAGTTATGAGAGAGAGGGGGAGTTATGAGAGAGAGGGGGAGTTATGAGAGAAAGGGGGAGTTATGAGAGAAAGGGGGGGTTATGAGAGAAAGGGGGAGTTATGAGAGAGAGGGGGAGTTATGAGAGAGAGGGGGGAGTTATGGGAGGGAGGGGATGGTTATGAGAGAGAGGGGGGGGGGTTATGAGAGAGAGAAGGGGGAGTTGAGAGGGAGGGGGAGTTGAGAGGGAGGGGGAGTTGAGAGGGAGGGGGAGTTGAGAGGGAGGGGGAGTAGAGAAAATGGGGAAGTGGTGATAGTGGGGGAGTGAAGAGAGTGTGGGAGTGGAGATAGTGGGGCAGTGGAGAGTAACAGCAAGGAGTAACAACAAGGAAAGAAGGTACCCTAGGAGACCTTGCGGTCCATTCAAAGAGGGTACCATTAGACTTGCAATCGAGCGGGCACAAGGCTGCTCAATTGTTTTGCGTCCCTAAACGGCCACTTTTCAAGACCTTGTCTAGTCTTGACTTGAACTGGTCAACAGATTCACTGTTGACAACTTCCACTGGAAGTGCGTTCCACATACCGCAGATACTTTAAGTGAAAAAATTTCCACACAGATTGCGGTTGTAACGCTTCAGTTCAAGTTTGAAGCCGTGATTGCGACATCTGTTCTCACTCAGTGTGAAAATATCCCGGTAGTCAACATTGTCGAACCCTCGAAGTATTTTGAAAACTTCGATGAGCTGACCACGCAGTCTACGGGTTTCCAGCGAGAACAGATCTAATTACCTTAGTCTATCCTCATAACTTTTATGTCGGATAGAGGGAATCAGCTTGGTTGCCCTGGCTTGTACGCGTTTCAATCTCGCGATGTCCTTTCACAATGAAGGACTCCAAAATTGTACGGCATACTCCAGGTGCGGTCGGACAAGTGAGTTGTAAAGGCACAGTACAATCTCCTGGTTCTGATAACCAAACTGGCGCTTAATATAGCCTAGCATCCTTTGGGTCTTTTTCTCCGCCTCAATGCACTGTTTCGAGAACTTGAGGTCACTAGTCATTGTTACACCCAAGTCCTTCTCAGTGTCACTCAATTCAAGAGCAGTGCTCTTAAGGATATACTAAGATTGGGGGTTTCTGTGGCCGATATGCATCACTTTGCATTTGCCCACGTTAAAAGGCATTTGCCACGTGTCCGACCACTCCCCAATCTTCCCAAGGTCTTTCTGCAGGCGGGCAGTATTTCCCTCCTTTGCAACGTTCATACCAAGCTTGGTATCATCGGCAAATTTGGAAATCTTGGCAACCATGTCACCGTCCATGTCGTTGACGTAGATGATGAATAGTAGTGGTCCCAGGACAGAACCTTGAGGCACCCCACTAGTAACGGGCACCCACACAGAAGACTGTCCATTTACCACCACCCGTTGCCGTCTGCCACTTAGCTAGTTCTCTATCCAGCCGGCTACCTTTCCGTCTATGCCAAGCGCTCGCACTTTCCGGAGAAGGCGGCGGTGTGGTACCTTATCAAAGGCCTTTCTGAAAGTCTAGGTAGGCCACATCCACCGCCTTTTCCCGATCGTGCTCACTGAAAACGAAGTGGAAGAATTCCACAAGGTGTGTCAGGCATGACCGTTGCCTTCGGAAGCCGTGCTGGGAACTTCTCAGTAGCAGGTTTGACTCTAAATACGACGTCACTTTGTCCACCATGATGCTTTCCATGAGTTTACCGACTATCGAAGTCAAGACTGATAGGTCGGTAGTTCGATGGTTGCTTACGATCTCCTTTCTCGAAGAATGGATTCACCTCCGCCTCACGCCAGTCTCTAAGAACGCATTTGGTTCGGATTGACATGTTGAAGATTGCGCTCAGGTGTCGTGACACGTGATCGCGCACTTCTTTCAACACTTTACGTAGAACCCATCCGGGCTAGGTGACTTATTCGTCATTAGTTCAGTGATCTTTTTTTTATTTCTCCGTCGGTGAAGTCCATATCCTCCAGCTTTTCCCCAGAGTAGGAACTCGCTGGCTAGGGAATGGGACCACACTCTTCAGTAAACACTAAACAGAATTATTCGTGCAGGAGGTTAGCAGTTTCTGCATCCGAGTGCTTTAATGTCTCCTCCTCATTCCTTAAAGGGCCAATCGTTCGATGGATTGGTTTACTGCTATTTATATATCCAAAAACTCCTTGGGATTTTCTTTACAGAGTCTCACCCATTAGAGTCCTTAGACCGCTTAGCCGTCCTTATGCTAGACTTTACTCTCCTGGCTAGCCTCCGGTATTCGTCAAAGTCACCCAAGATCTTCGATTGCCGGTACACATTTCTTTTCTCCCTAACAGTTGGCCGATTTCTCGATTTAACCACTTTGGTTGAACAGAAGACCGACGGGAGCATTTCAGAGGGATGAAATGCGATTGAAGACTCACGAAGGTGGTTTTGAAACTCTTCCACGAGTCTTAAACAGCATTGCACACTTCTAGCCTAGCGTCAGTCAGTCCAACACGAAGACCTGCGAAGCCTGTTCCTCTTAAATCATATTTTCTCGATTTACTAGTTGCAAGCCCTGCCTTAGGGACTTTGACTACAAATCTAATTAGTCAGTGGTCACTGCTACCTAGCTCTTTGCCAAAAGAGACGTCCTCAACGATTTCATCCTCAGAGGTTAAAACCAAGCTGATGATATTGTCTCCTTTCGTTTGCTCTCTTACCCATTGAGTCAGGAACTCGTTTTTCGCAAACTCTAGAAGTAGTGCGTCCTTGCCACAGGCTTCCCAGTCAACGTGTGTGTTGAAATCCCCATGACGATACACACTCTATCTCTTACAAGTTTGCCCCACAGCTGGTACAGACTTTTTTCCTGTTCTAAAAGTTGGGCAGGATGTATGTAAAGCAACAGGGTCCTGTATCTCACAGGTCCTATCTCTAGGTCAACATCTAGTAGTTCATGGTCGGATACGATATTGCAATCCGTCGAGTTGAAAGTATCCTTGACATACAACATCACACCGCCACCCTCTCTGTCTGGCCTATCTTTCAGGAAGAGCTGGTAACCGGAAATCGTGAATTCACCCTTAAAATCTCGGCTTGAGGTTTTTATCCACGACTCTGTTTTGGCCACCATCTCAGATTCTCGTGTTGCGCCGAGGCCACGGGGCTCAGGAAACTTATTCCTGATTGATCTCGCATTGAACAGAAGAACTTTGAGGGAATCCCCCAGTGTAGGACTCCCTACGCTTTTCCGTTTCCCGGCTTCTTTCGTATGTCATTACTCCTCTTTGCCACATCTACGAAGGTCGTTCCGGGAGTGACACGGGCATACTGTCTTACGTTTACCTTCACTCTAGGTCAGGCGCTCCTCTTCCTCCTCTCCACGAAATCCTGGATTAAGTTACAGAGTACATCCTTTCCTTTGAATGAAAGTGCACTCCATCCCTTTTATACAGGTCGTTTCTCCCGTAAAAGGTGTAGTAGGGGTCTTAAAAGAAGACTCCTTTTGCTTTGACGAGATCCGGCAACCATCAGTTCACTGCGACGTTTCTTTCGTGAGCGGTTTGGGATGGACTTCTTCTCGAAAGCATCTCAACCACGAAACGTTTGAGGGTTTTAATCCCCATGTCATCCACAGCTCCCATCACCGTTTGGATGGTCTTCCTCCTGAGGACAATCTTACCCCCACTAAGGTAGAGGTCGTTGCCACTAAAGATCATAGCGACAACTGAATTCTCAGAAATCTGAGCTTTCTCTAACTCTACTCTGATGATGTGGTTACCCCTTCCTGGCAGGCAGCTTACCTTCACCCTAGTGCGAAGGCGGGCCGCTAGCAGCGGCTGTAGATCCCGTGTTTTCGAGTCACCAATGAGGGTGACCTTCGGACACTTGATCTCCGAAGACCGGGTTTTCCCTTATAAAAAAGGCCTCTCCTTTTCCTCTTTCTCCTCTTGGGTAAGAACTACGGCACCAGAAGATTCCGACACGTCAGTGGGCGATGCCTCTTCTAGGCATCGAATGTGAGCTTTGTGAAGGGCTTCAAGTTTCTCTACCTTTCTCTTTAGGAATTTGAGCTCTCTACTCTGAGGCTATATAGAGGTCTTTTAGTTTCTCCACCTTTCGCGTCAGTATACAAGTAGTGCAGATACTTTCTCAGCTGCATTTTAAGTAGTAGCCCCCCGGAAAGTCAACGCACCACTTTTCTACTGGCATGTTGCACAGTTGTGTTTTAGATGAAGGGGTTCTTTTTTGCTTGTCATTTTGAGCGCTTTTTCTCCATCTTTGAAAACTCATGACCAATTAATGATCAAAAAAGCAGGGTTGGTGAGTTCTCCCTGCGTGAGTCGCTCCCGCCTATCCCTCGGAGACGTTTCGGATATTTCAGAAGGCACGCTTTATGTGCTGCTGTTCGACCGACCGAGTCGTCAAACCTCGGCGTGCCTTGGCTCCCAACCAAGCAGAACTGACTGTCCCCGAAGGGGCCATCGATTTGTCACCAGGTGAACAACGGAGCACACCCCTTACTAAACACCTACTAGTTCCCTTCACGACGGCCAGGATCTCGGAGTAGCGTTCAATGGATATCCCAGCAGACCAAGAGACTCGACCCAAGGTTTTTTATTGGCTTGGCAACCAACCTGGGAACAAAGGGCCGTCACCTCGGAACGATGCTACCAGATGCACCCGTCAACGGCGTCTGGGAATGGTCAGTAATTACGCGCCAGGGAAGAGGTTAACGGGGCACTACCCTCATTCCATTTATCGTGCCCCAACGCCTAGGACACCTCTAGTCCTAGTCTCTTGCGCCCAGATAGCATCGATTGAAGTTGTTTATAGAAGTTCCAAAGCCTCTCTTCTGACGCATGAGGTAGCTGCCAGGTCCTCATATGCAGAAAGATGGAAAAAAAGGCACGAGTGACATAGTTGTAGTAGGGTTTTTTTTTGTATTATAAGTCGAAGAGATAGGATGAAAGTGAAAAGGGAGAAGGATAGAGTAGAAAAAAAGGACGCACTTAGTCTGCAACCTCGTTTCTGAACAAATCGACAAAGGAAGCCCTACCAGGGGTACCCCGAAGAGAGGTACCCCCGCCGATATAGCTGGAAAAGTCAAAGGTACACACAAGCTCGTTTCCCGCGACAAGGGGGCGTCACCCTTCCCTCTTCTTTCGAGAGAGAGAGAGAGAGGAGAGAGAAAGAGAGAGGGGAGTTATGAGAGAGAGAGGGGAGTTAGGAGAGAGAGAGTGGGAATTATGTGAGAGAGAATGGGGGAATTATGTGAGAGAGAATGGGAGTTATGAGAGAGAGGGGGAGTTATGAGAGTGAGAAACGAATTATGAGAGTGAGAAACGACTCATGAGAGTGAGAAACGACTCATAAGAGTGAGAAAAGAGTTATGAGAGTGAGAAAAGAGTTATGAGAGTGAGAAAAGAGTTATGAGAGTGAGAAAAGAGTTATGAGAGTAAGAAACGAGTTCTGAGAAACGAGTTATGAGAGAAAGTCGCAAAGAAAAGTTTCACCTCAAAGGACATTGCTGTCCATACCGTAGAGGTAATATTTTGTGAAGGCCCTAACCTAAAGCTTAAGCGAAAGCATAGCACACTAGAACGCTCTTCCCTCCCACCTCTCCCACCCGCTTTTGCGGGCACAGAAAGCGGAAAAGACACCTCCTAATTGTGATGTGAAAAATGATCACAATCAGGCAATTTTAGAGGTATAGCTGAAACCTATTTTACTTGTTTCTATAACACTGTGTAACAAAATTTTCTTTTTCTCTTGTCCTTGGGTTAAAAGTGCTATTTCCCAATTGTCTGTGGCTCTATTAAATAATAAAAGTCAATTTAATCCCACAACTTTGCTTTGGTGTCGATGACATTGAATTTTTAAATTAAACTATTTTGATGCAAATATTAAAAATAAATAAAGTTTTAAGGGTTAGGTTTTTTTTAAAAGGGTTAGGTCTTTTAAAAGTTTTTTGAAACAGTAATACAGTAGTAATAGCTATTATTTCCTTTATACTTTGTTTTATTTTGTGAAGTGGACAGCAATGGCAGTTCTCTTACATTCCACATTAATTAAGCACTAATTTGATCAAAAATAAACTGTTTTGCTTTCTAGAACTTTCGATAATTTTTTATACGTTTGAAAAATTTCTAGAACATTCCATTGCCCATACATTACTTATTGGATGCCCTATAGTATATTGGACGCGCAATATCGGGTCAGGTTTTGATGCATTAGCACTCACTTTGTATCCCTATTACAATTCTGTTACAGAGGCAAGTAATCTCAAAGGTTAGTTTAGTCTTCATCAGAGCTAATATCACCTTTTTTCTTTAGTAATTCTATTAAGATCTTGATAAGTTTTTTATTTGTAACTTAACAGCTAAATATTAAGAAACTGTATATCCGTCATTGCAACAAATAAAATAAAAGTTCTTTAACGACTTCCTAGTCCGATAAATTTGAAATAGCCGAAATTCTATGAATAAAAATCTCATAAATAATTACTATAACACTATTCATTTCCAAATGTAGTGCAACATTATTCTTAATATTAAAAGTTACGAATGCTTTTTGATAAATATGCATAACTGAAATCAATATTAAAATAAAACTGCAACAAAGAACAAAGTCAAAAATGAAAAACTGCACTTGCACATGCACAACACGTAATAATAGAACTCCAATTTCAATGTTTCCAAGCAAACAGGGACAAGTTTACCACGGTATTTGCGCTGCAATTCCAAGTTTAAAACCTTTAGCTCTCCTTTACGCCAACGACCCTCATACCATGCGGCACACCTGTCTCAATGGCAGTTGATTTCACCCTAAAACCATAATGATTCCGACTCATAGTCGTCATTGCCATATTTGTTTAATATGATATTTTCTGTACTTTAAAAGATATGATTACACCATTGATTCTATACATCTGGGCTACGAAAGGTTGTTTTTCTTTTATATATGCGTGTTTCAAAATATCAAGAGGAATCTTTTCTTACAGATTACCCCGAGTATGCGCAAGGATGGTTTGATACTGCATTAAACTCGCAGTATGATCTTCTTGCATACCTCAAAATAGTTTGGATTAATGCTTTTGCTAACCTTCCCTCCTTTTATAATTTAAGACAGGCTAATGGTATATCTAGATGCATAATATTTTTGTTGACCTTAGAACTTTAACGATCTCAGTGTTATATTTATTGTACTTTGCATGTCGGCCTCCACGCAATATGTTTGATGTCACGTTTGATTCAAGGTCGAAAAGAAAAGGATCCGACTCGCTGCTTATCTAGAACTCATTTAGGGCATATTTGATAGCCCAAGAATGCAGGTAGTTTAACCGGACTTAAAAATACGTGAACGATAAGGTTAGGGAGTGGTCTTCTTTTCAAAATGCTGACAGGTTCAGAAGATATATAGACTCACCGTGTCCATTCTGCAAAACAGGTTTTAATACTAAATTCATCCTTTGTATTACGAAGCTCTTTTAAAA
>OZ018326.1:95954326-95976826 GCA_963969495.1 Ceratothoa steindachneri
CAGGGGCTGCGGGGACGGATGCGTCTGCTGCTACATTGGGTAGGTGACCAAGCCAAGATCGGCACATCCGGCCCCTCTACCCCCCCATTGTGCAGAGCCCCTGACTAAGACTAAGACCAAGAGTGCACAGGGTGGAGCCTCGATGACATCGGGGCCCCTCATTCACAGGTTACCTGAAGTTTTTGAGCCCACTGGCATTAAACGCTTCCTCTTTATTCGCACCACTGATGGCACCATATTATCCAAGGGCAACATGATCCATCAGAGGATAGGATTTGCTAGTGCAATTAGAAGAGAGCCAAAGGTGACCCGTTTCTCGGAAGGAAGCCTTCTGGCGAATGCGGCGAATCCCGCCGAGGTGGCCAAGATAAGTGCTCTTCGGACACTTCATGGCACCCCGGTGAGTGTGACGCCGCACTCTACCATGAACTTTGTGAAAGGAGTAGTTTATGCGAGGGAACTCGTTGACTACTCCATTGAGGACATCACCCTAGAGCTGGCCGACCATGGGGCGGTCAAGGTCGAACGTGTGATGAGAAAACAGGGACGGGCCTCGAGACCCACCCCTACACTCTTCGTTACGTTCGACTGTGACAAGCTCCCTGAGTTGGTGCGTGCTGGTTGGTACCGCTATCGCTTGAAGGCATTCGTTCTACTGCCGCGGCTGTGCTATTACTCTCACCGCTTCGGCCATACGAATCGCTCATGTGGACGTGCAAAGTCGAGGTCACCCGAAGTCTGTGTAAATTGCTCTAAGGTCGCACACGATTAGTCCAAATCGTGTGTGGCCAAGTGTGTCAATTGCGGAGAGCGGCACCATGCTTCTTCGAAGCAATGTGGTGCATATCTCCTTGAGAAAGAAATCCTGGCCGTTCAGGCCCAGGATCAAATCTTATTCCGCGAGGCTAAGGACTTGGTCCTGGCGCACCTGGCTCTGCCTGGGACTTCATATGCCTCAATAGTTAGAGAGGCATCCTCTGCTCCTGGCCCATCCAGGCCAACGAGCACGGTTGTTTCCGTGCCCATTCGGAGCCTTTCTGCGAGCTCTACCCAACCCAGGCACTCCCCTGGTAAAGCTAGCGGCAAAAAGGGTTCATACCCAGCCCCGGCTGAAACCAGGGCTCCACCCCCTTCCCCCAGCGAGCCCGTTTTCCGTAAGGCGAAACGGCCATGCGCCTCGGCCGAGTCGTTAGACTCACAGGAGGCAAAACCCCTGAAGATGGTCGCTCGGCCATATTCTGGGGTTTCTAAAGCTGTTCCCCGAAAGGAGGACAGAAACAAAGGAGCTTCGGCTCCTTCGCCCACGCCCCAAGGTGGAGCGAGTGGCTCGGAGACGGTGTTTCCTCGAAAAGAGGGGCCCCCCGCCTCCGAAGCCGCAACGCCCGACTAAGGTTTCGAGGCGAAGGGAGGAAAAGACTCGCATGGCGAGCCAAACCTCCCCTAATAAGTCCTCGAATGCGACAGCGCCTTCAGCGCTTTGTGTGGCCTAACAGCGCCCGGGGTTCTGCCCCGGTAAGCGTACGGCCATTCCCGTGAGGGTCTTCAGTTTGAGGAGGGCCCCCGCGTCTCCTCCGAGCTAGGCCTGAAGGGCATATTCCTTTAATGAAATTGCCGTGGACTCTGAGCCAACTGGGAGGAGCTGCGTAGGCTCGTCTCGTCTCGTTCCCCGTTAGCTATCGTTTTGCAGAAGACCATGCTAGGCGCGTGCCCCCTGCCCGCCCTTCCGGAGTATAAGGGTCTTGCGACCCCACCACCGCGGGATGGCCGGGCTGGGGGATGCGCGGTTTACACTCGGCATGATGTCTCCGTTCTTTCTTTCTCTTTAGATGCCCCCTTTAGGGTAGTGGCTGTGCAGCTGCAACTGGATAGGAGGTATACTATCATTTCTGCGTACATTCCACTGTCAGCTGACTTCGACGCGGGGGACTTCCGCCGCGTCGTGGCACGGTTACCGAAGCCCTATCTCTTCCTTGGAGAACTGAACAGCAGGCTTCATCTCTGGGGAGATTACTCAATAAATCACAGGGGACAAGTTCTTGCCGATCTGATTAAAGAGCTTGAGTTGGGTGTCCTAAACGTGGATGAGTTTACGCATCACTGTCCGAGAACCGCTTCATTTTCTTGCCTTGACCTATCTTTGTGCTCTTCGGATGCACAGCATTATTTTAATCACTTTCCCATTTAAATATCATTTTACGGGCAACTTCCGCCTGAGAGCCCGCCTTGGTGGTGCTTGGCGCGGGTGCGGTGGCCTGCATTTCAGGAAATGATTGAATTCTCTATCTCAGTCGAGGAGTTAAGGTAGGTAGATAAGCCGTTGAGTTCTTCTTCGGCAACCTCATCGCCGTGGGCCTGACTACTATTCCTAGGACGTCTGGCCGTTTTGCACGCCGACCACTCCCATGGTAGGCGGCCGAGTGTGAGATGGCCCTCAAACAGAAGCGTTATGCCTACATGCGCTATAAGCGCTGCCCGAACGATTTCAATGTCGCTGAATTTCGTCGGGCTAGGGCTAGGTTCCAGTATATTTCGGAGCACGCCCGCCGCTCTTATTGGCGGGCATACGTGTCTTCACTTAACGGGAAGACCCCTTTAGCTGAGGTGTGAAAGCGAGTCAAAAGGATTCAGGGCAAGTTCTCGCAGGACCTTCCTCCCGTTCTCCAGGAGAATGGGACCGCAATCTCGGACCCCGCGTCCGTGGAGGAATCATTAGCGCCCTTTTTTTCCGCATTCTCTAGCCGTGATGCTGCTCCACCAGCATTCAATGCACGTCGTGATGTCGCGGAAGGCGGCCGGCTGGACTTTACCTCCAGAGGCGGAGAACCCTTCAACGAAAAGTTTACTGTGAGTGGGTTGCGTTCCGCTCTCGCTTTGTGCGCGGACAATGCCCATGGTCCGGACGATGTCCCGTACGCCATGCTTCGACACCTGGGTGAGCGAGGCATGGCCTTTCTGTTAGATTTGTTCAACAGTATTTGGGTGGAAGGTCTTCTCCCAGACTCCTGTCGAATTGCTACTGTGCTCGCCTTTCTCAAACCTGGGAGAGATCACTCTACTCCGACCGGTTTCCGCCCAATCTCTCTAACCTCTTGCGTGTGCAAGTTGATGGAGGAATTAGTAAATGTTAGACTAGCCTTCTTCCTAGGACAGCGGAGGCCATCTGTCTTCCGCACAGTGCGGCTTCCGCAAGTTCCACTCCACGTCGGATGCTCTGCTCCGACTGGAAAATGCCGTCTGCGAGGCTTTCCTTCGTAGACAGCACTATGCCACGGTGTTTTTCGATCTGGAGAAGGCCTATGATACCGCATGGCGATACGGTATCATGGAGACTCTCCACACGATGTGGGCGAGGCGACACCTCTTAATGTTTATATATGAATTTTGCGAGATCGTCGATTCCGCGTATGGGTAGAGGGAGTTCTCTCCGGCCCAAAGGAGCAGAAAGAGGGTGTCCCGCATTAAAGTGTCCTTAGTGTCACACTCTTTGCCCTAAGCATCAATGGCATCACCTCGGTGCTGCCGGAAGATGTTCTCGCTTCGCTCATGGTGGACGACCTTTCGATCTCTTTTGGCGCGGCCCAGATGTCAAGACTGGAGCGTCGAATCCAACAGTCATTGAACCACGTCTCTCGCTATGCCGAAGAGCACAGGTTTCGGTTTTCTTTGGCGAAGACTAAGGTGGTGCACTTCTGCCGCCATCCACGGTTTCACCCCGACTCAGATTTGTTTCTTAATGGGGTGCGCCTGGATGTGGTGGAGTCGCACCGTTTTCTTGGTTTTGTATTCGACCCACGCCTCACCTGGGAGTGTCATATTTGCAGCCTTAGGGTTTCTTGTCCACCTGCCATGGACATTCTCCTTTCCGAGTCGTTTAGCGCTTGGAGCGCTGATAGGGCTACTGCCCTACTTTTTCATCGATCCTTTGTTTGTTCAAAGCTCGACTAAGGAAGCGAGTTTTATGCATCCGCAGCTGAGCGTTTATTGCGGAAGGTGGATTCGATCCACAACACCGGCCTGCGCCTTGTGACCGGTGCCTTCCGCACTTCCCCCATTGAGAGCCTGTTGGTTGATGCTGGAGAGATACCACTCGCTCTGCGCTGTTTGCAGTGCATTACTCGCCTGTACGCGCGAGCCTGGTGCCTCCCTCAGTCGCCAACAGCTGTCACTGCATCCGCAGCTGATCTCGATGGTGCCTATGTTGCCGAGAGACGCCAGTCATACGGGTTTAGGGCCAGGAAACTCCTTCGATAGCTAGATATAGCTCTCGGGCCGGTGGCGCCCCTGGTTCTGCCCAGCACGCCACCCTGGAGTGTACCACATTTGGCTATTTGTCACCACGCCTCTGCTCCCAAAGCTTGTACGACGCCGGGAGTATTGCGTTTAAACTTTTTGGAGCACACATCGTGTCACGCTAGAACCGTGCCAGTGCATACGGATGGCTCCAATTTCCAAGAGGGGATCGGCTTCCACGCCGTATCCCCTCTGCTTGAAGTCAGCGGGGCTCTACCAGGCGCTGCGTCTGACTTCACGGCTTAGCTGGTGGCAATACACCACTCGGTACATGAGATTACGTGACGTGCCCGGTTCGGAGATCCTTTTGTGATCTTTAGCGACCCACAAAGCGCCCTGAGTGCTCTCGGGGCATTGGAATCTCCGCATCCCCTGGTTCGTGATATCGGTGACGCCACGGTTTTGGCGAGCCGGGCAGATGTCGAGAATTGCGGGGAATGAGTATGCCGATAAGGGCGCCAAAGAGTCCGCGAGGACTCTGCGACCAGACCAGCGTTTTGCTCTTCCTTACACCGACTACATGGCAGGAATACGGGCAGCTTTTTTCTGCCTTCTTGGCAAAGAAGATGGAAGACGGTCGAAGTGAACTTAAATTTGCGTGTCATTGCGCCTCGACTGTTCCCATGGACCTATCTCCCAAGGCCGCGACGGCTTCAGGTCGCTTTCTGTCGTCTCCGAATCGGACATACTCGTGTGACGCATCGCTATCTGATGGAGCGCTCGCCAGCGCCCTTTTGCGATGACTGCTTTGTTCCCCAGACATGCCGCCACATTCTTGTCGAATGTCCCAGTCTGGGTGATCTTTATGCACGATACCTGTCCCGGTACCGGGATGGGCGGGGTTTGCTACCACCTGTCCCTTGTGCTCGGGACGTGTTCGTGCACATTGACTTGTGGACTTGTTGACTCTTTGGAGGAGGCCGAGCTTTTTCTCTTTATTTAAGGTTCTTTTTGTTTTTTGTTTGTTATTGTTGTTTTTTAGGTTGCACTCTCCTGTACCGGGGTGAGGGGGACCTCCCCCCGGCTGATGGAGATTTCTTCCTGTCTGTTATGTTTTTCCAATTTATATCATTATGTTTTCATTTTTTTTTAAAGTAGTCTAGTTCTAGGCTGTCGTGTTTTTCGGCGACTTATGCCCAAGTGGGCAGTTGCCAGATGGGCTTTACTAAATTAAAAAAAAAAAAATGTCATCTTGCTTCTCCTCTTAAAGCTTCTACAACACCAGGATTATTTCGTTTGACCATTTGGCATCGCATTTGTGTTAGGCTGGATCTATGCTTGTGTATTTGAATGGCTCCAATTGCTAGAGGGGGTCAAGTTCCACTACGGAACCCTGCGTTAGAAGTCTGCACTGCTCTACCAAGCACTGCATCTATTTCTTGGCCGAGCTTGTATTAATACACACCTCGGTAAGAGAGATTACGCATCGTGCTCGGTTTGGAGAAGAAAACTATAGGGACTCAGAAAGCTCCGATAGTGTTATTATGGCATTGAAATATCCACACCCTCTGGTTCGCGGTATCCGTTGCTCAACGGTTGCCGCAAAGCGGATGGATTTCGAGATTATCTTTTACTACTTTCCTGCAAATTAGGGAATTGTGGAGAATGTGGGCACTGATGAGGCCACCAAAGAGTCTGCAAAAACTGGGCAACCAGACAGGTGATTGACACTTTCTCACCACGAATACACGTTTTTTGTTTTTTTTAATTTTATGAACAAATCTAGCGACTGACTTCTTGGGCAAAAGTCGCCGTACCCACACTACAGTTTACTAACTGATAGATTAAACATCAGGTAACAACATATAAATAAAAATAACATATAAAAAGGAACAAAGGCTATGACATAAGCTACAAAACAACAAATAAAACAAAAAACAAGATATGCAAAAAAGGCCACAAAAAGGAAGCGGACTCCGGCGTCGGGGGTAGACAGACTACCTCCAGCGCAGTAAGATGCGACCTAGAACAAAGAGTTAAATAAAGTGAAGGAGGCTAGCCTACTCCAAAATTTAATATAGTACGCTAGTCTGCATACAAGAGCTAGTCTCGAGTACAAAGGGCAAGCGTGAGCGACCCCGCTCTTCCAGGTACTGAGACAGTTAACCTTTGCGAAGATCCCACAAACTGGGACATTTGACAAAGATGTGCCAAAAAGTCCGGGGGACCACACAGTCTTCGCTATAAGCATCCAGCAAGCGCGCAATCAAATAGCGGTCGGTATCATGAGTGTGTAAGAGTAGGAGACGCAAGAAAGCATTAAGGGGTGAGGGAAGAACATATGTGGCTCAATGAAAGGGAAAGTTAAGTACTTTTTGGCCGTCCCACATATTCTTTGCCAATGAGCCCGCATTCCTTCCATGTGGTCGATGTAAAGAAGAGCCAAACGCTGGTGTGATCGCCAAGTCATCGCTTGAGTCTTTGGAACCCTCCTCAGCGCGCTTATTCCCTGCAATTCTCATATGTCTTGGAACCCAGCAAAAGATAATCTCGGCATCAACACGAAACTGTAGCGTCACAGATTTCGCGTAACAGAAGATTTGAACACTCGTGGCGCTTTTTGAGTCACTATAGATCACAATTTGGTTTTCAAACCGTTAAAACGCGTTATCTCCTAGACTGAGCGCTTTACTTCAACTACCTCAGGGAAAAGGCAGACGCAGCACCTGCCAGAACGCAAAAGGACATCAAACTAAGGGCATACGGCGTGGAAACCGCCACACTCTTGACAATGGAGCATTGAGTAAACATTGGCACAGTTCCCGCCTGCCAGGGGATGTCCTCAAAAATGCCGAAAGCAATAATTCTGGTGCTATAGGAGTTTCAAGGGCACAGTCGTGGCGAAAAAAGGTTAAGGGTAGGAGGATTACTCTTCTCCTACGACTACGGGTTTAAGGGAATTGCCCTCACCCCTTTCTCTGGAGGTGCTTATGGGACCTCGCATTTACCAACGGCAGTCACCCCTTTTCTTTCGAGGGGACTGCCAGCAGGCAACCCATAGCTGACCGCTCCCCATTAAAACGGCTCGGTAGGGCAAATCCCCTTAGGAGGGAGAGGGAAGCCAGGCCCCTTCGGTCGCTTCCCTTAAAAGACCTGCTGGCAAGAATACTGAACCTTGCCGGGGTCAAGGCCTGTCCCTCCTGAGACATGAATAGTGACGCTGCCAACGGTACCTGCGATGTCTTGGGAGGATGGATGGCGAACTGTAGGCCCTGCCTAAGATAGAGATGGTCATTGAGGCAAGCCCATGGGAGGTAATCCGTGCTCGGCGCCACATACCGAACCCGAATCCGCCCCTATGCAAGGTCCTCCTCAAACTTCTAGGGTTTAAGAGGCAGTACAAGGAGGGCAGGGATCTCCTCCAACCCGCGCCCCTACGACTGTCAGGACCTTTTAAATTTTAGAAAAGGACCTGGCGGAGGCCGGTCCATCTGGCCTGGGGGCTCCTGCCCGCGGAGGGAAGAAGTGGGCTCATTTCCCGCCCTCTTCTTCTAAAAGTAAAAAAATAAGAAACGGACGAAAAAGACTCGAGGTTCCTTTCCATTTTCAGGCGCAGCGGGGACGGATGGGTCTGCTGCCACTTCGGTAAGCGACCAAGCTAATATCGGCACATCCAGCCCCTCTGCCCCTCCGGTTGCGGAACCCCCGACTATGACTAAGACCAAAAGTGCACAGGGAGGAGCATCGATAACAGCGGGGCCCCTCATTTAGAGGTTACCTAGCGTTTGCAAGCCCGCTGGCTTTAAACGCTTCGTCGTTATTCGCTGCACTGATGGCTACATATTGCCAAGAGCAACATGATCCATCAGAGGAGAGCATTAGCTAGTGTAATTAGTAGAGATCTGAAGGTGAACCGTTTCTCGACCGGAAGCCTTATAAGGAATGCGACGAATCCCTTCAAGGCGGCCAAGATAAGTGCTCTTTGGACAATTGATAGCACCCTGGTGATTGTGACGCCGCACTCTACCATGTACTTTGTGAAAGAATTAGTTTATTCAAGGGAATTCGTTGACTACTCCATAGATGACATCACCTTAGAGCTGGCCGACCATGGGATGGTCAAGGTCAACCGTGTGATGAGAAAACAGGAAAGGGCCTCGAGACCAACCCCTAAACTCTTCGTCACATTCGACTCTAACAAGCTCAGTGAGTCGGGGCGTGCCGATTAGTACCACTACTCTGTGAAGGCATTTGTGCGACTGCCGCGGAGGTGCTATTACTGTCACCGCTTCGGCCATACAAATCGTTCATGTAGACGTGCAAAGTCGAGGTCACTAGAAGTATGTGTAAATTGCTCCAAGGCCGCACACGTTATGTCCAAATCGTGTTTGGACAAGTGTATCAATTGCGCAGAGAGGCACCCCACTTCGTCGAAGAAATGTGGTACATATCTCCTTGAGAAAGATATCCTGGCCTTCAGGCCCAGAATCGTCTCGCATTCTGCGAGGCTAAGGACTTGGTCCTGGCGCGCCGGCTCTGCCTGGGACGTCTTATGCCTCAATTGTTACATAAACACCTTCTGCTCCTGCCCCATCCCGGCCAACGAGCACTGTTGTTTTCGCGCCAATTCGAAGCCCTTCTAAGTGTTCTACTCAACCCGGGCGCTTACCTGGTAAATCTGGCGGCACAGAGGGTTCGCACTAAGTCCCGGTTGAAACCAGAGCTGCCCATCTTTCCCCAGCGTAACCGTTTCCCGTATGGCGAAACGCTCACGCGCCTCTACTGAGTCGTTAGATTCACTGGAGGCAACATCCCTGAAGTTAGTCGCTAGGCTATATTCTATGGTTCTTAAATCTTTCCTCCTAAAGGAGGACAGCAAGAAAGGAGGACAGCAAAAAAGGAGCTTCGGCTCCTTCGCCCAGGCCTGTTGTGGGCTCAGGGGCTCGGAGAAGGTGGATCTTCGAAAAGAGGGCCCCCCCGCCTCCGAAGCCGCAACGCCCGCCTAAAGTTTCGAGGCGGAGGAAGAAAAAGACTCGCATGGCGAGAGCAACCTTCCCCAATAAGTCCTCGAAGGCGACAGCACCTTCAGCGCTTTGTCCGGCCAACAGCGCCCGGGTTTATGCCTCAGGGAAGCGTATGGCCATTCCCGTAAGTGTATTCTGTTCCAAGAGGGCCCCCGCGTCTTCTCCGAGCTAGGGCCTGGAGGGCTTATTCCTTCAATGGAATTGACGTGAACTCCGAACCAACTGGGAGGAGCTGCAGAGGCTCGCCTTGTCCCATTCCCCGTTAGTTATTTTTCTGCAGGAGACCATGCTAGGCGCGTGCCCCCTGCCCAGCCTCCCGGAGTATAAGGGTTTTTCGACACCACCACCAAGAGATGGCCGGGCTGTGGGATGCGCGGTCTACAACCGGCATGAGGTCTCCATTCTTCCTTTCATTTTAGATACCTCCTTTCAGGCAGTGGCTGTGCAGATTCACCTGGATATGCCCGTCCGGCCCCAGCTTAGCCTCTCTTCCTTCCTTCAAAACACTCGTTTCCTCTCTTTTCACACAACCTCTCCCACAACTTTCTCTGGTCAGCCTCTAATTTCACAGGGTAGAGGCTGACCTTCTTCTCAGCCAATCGTCCCGGATCGGGGCTGAGGGGGGAGGGGACAATGTCCCCTAACCCCTGAGCTCCGGTCTGGGGTGGTTGGCTTTTAACAACCTGCTTCATCCCCACCCATACCTTCCTCACATCCCTTTTCCTCTCGTCTTCAAAATCTATCCGTTTTACGCCGTGTTCAAGGTGGAGCCGCCATGCCGAAGGACTGCCAGGCCACCAGGCGGGAGGGGTGGTCCCAAATGGCGGCGCCTGGCTCTGCCGGGCCTGTAAGCACCTCTTGCAGTGCGGGCTACTGCAAGAGGTGGTGAGCGATTGCGTCCCGTAAAACAAAGAGGGTCACCATGCCCAATGATGAAAAAAAAAAACATCTCCCCTTAATTCCCCCTATAACAACAACGGAGCCGCCCTCGTGCAGCTCCACAGAAAAGATGGAGGTCCCCCCCCCCCTGTGCTTGCGCAGGGGACCCTCCATACCTCTTTAACCGGAGAGGAGGCTTACTCCTCTCCTACGCCTACGGGTGTAGGGGACTCCCCCTCACCCCCTTCTCTGGAGGTGCTTTCGGGCACCTCCCTATCTCCAGCGGCAGTCCCTCCTATGCTTTCTAAGGGGACTGCCAAGAAAGCCAGCAGGCCACCCTTAGCCAGCCGCTCCACATCAAAGCGGCTCGGTAGGGCAAACCCCCTTAGGGGGGAGAGGGAAGCCAGGCCCCTTCGGTCGCTTCCCTCAAAAGACCTGCTGGCAAAAATATTAAACCTTGCCGGGGTCAAGGCCTGTGCCTCCCAACTAAAGACTTATGACGCTGCCAAGGGGACCTGCGATGTCCTGGGAGGGGATGGCCAATTGGAGGCCCCTCCTGTGATAGACATGGTCCTTGAGGAAAACCAGCCTCAGAAGGTAGGGCCTTCCATGGGGGGGAATCCGGGCTTGGCGCCAAGCACCGAACCCGAATCCGCCCCTATGCAAGGTCCTCATCAAACGGCTGTGGATTCTCAGGCAGGACAAGGAGGGGAGGGATCTCCTCCGGATGAATCCCCTGCGCCCACCGGGACCTTCTCCATTTCAGAGAAGGACCTGGCTGAGGCCGGTCCATCTGGCCTGGGGGCTTCTACCGGCGGGGGTGAAAAGCGGGTTCATTCCCCGCCCTCCTCTCCTAAAAAGAAGAAAAAGACAAGAAAGACGAAAAAGACTCGGGGCTCCTCTACATCCGCGGGGGCTGCGGGGACGGATGGGTCTGCTGCCACTTTGGTAGGCGACCAAGCCAAGATCGGCACATCCGGCCCCTCTACCCCCTCGTGTGCGGAGCCCCTGACTAAGACCAAGAGTGCACAGGGCGGAGCCTCGATGACATCGGGGCCCCTCATTCAGAGGTTACCTGGCGTTTTCGAGCCCGCTGGCTTCAAACGCTTCCTCGTTATTCGCTCCACTGATGTCACCATGTTGTCCAAGGGCAACATGATCCATCAGAGGAGAGGATTAGCTAGTGCAATTGGTAGAGAGCCGAAGGTAACCCGTTTCTCGGACGGGAGCCTTCTGGCGAATGCGGCGAATCCCGCCGAGGCGGCCAAGATAAGTGCTCTTCGGACACTTCATGGCACCCCGGTGAGTGTGACGCCGCACTCTACAATGAACTTTGTAAAAGGAGTAGTTTATGCGAGGGAACTCGTTGACTACTCCATAGAAGACATCACCCTAGAGCTGGCCGACCATGGGGCGGTCAAGGTCGAACGTGTGATGAGAAAACAGGGAGGGGCCTCGAGACCCACCCCTACACTCTTCGTCACGTTCGACTGTGACAAGCTCCCTGAGTCGGTGCGTGCCGGTTGGTACCGCTACCGCGTGAAGGCATTCGTGCCACTGCCGCGGCGGTGCTATTACTGTCACCGCTTCGGCCACACGAATCGATCATGTAGACGTGCAAAATCGGGGTCACCCGAAGTCTGTGTAAATTGCTCCAAGGTCGCACACGATAAGTCCAAATCGTGTGTGGCCAAGTGTGTCAATTGCGGAGAGCCGCACCCTGCTTCTTCGAAGCAATGTGGTGCATATCTCCTTGAGAAAGAAATCCTGGCCATTCAGGCCCAGGATCGACTCTCATTCCGCGAGGCTAAGGACTTGGTCCTGGCGCGCCCGGCTCTGCCTGGGACGTCATATGCCTCAATAGTTAGAAAAGCACCCTCTGCTCCTGGCCCATCCAGGCCAACGAGCACGGTTGTTTCCGCGCCCATTCGGAGCCCTTCTGCGGGCTCTACTACACCCGGGCGCTCCCATGGTAGAGCTGGCGGCAAAAAGGGTTCACACCCAGCCCCGGCTAATACCAGGGCTCCCCCCTCTTCCCCCAGCGTGACCGTTTCCCGTAAGGCGAAACGGCCACGCGCCTCCACAGAGTCGTTAGACTCACAGGAGGCAACACCCCTGAAGATGGTCACTAGGCCATTTCCGGGGTTCCTAAAGCTGTTCCCCGAAAGGAGGACAGCAACAAAGGAGCTTCGGCCCCTTCGCCCACGCCCCAAGGTGGAGCGAGTGGCTCGGAGACGGTGGTTCCTCGAAAAGAGGGCCCCCCGCCTCCCAAGCCGCAACGCCCGCCTAAGGTTTCGAGGCGGAGGGAGGAAAAGACTCGCATGGCGAGCCCAACCTCCCCCAATAAGTCCTCGAAGGCGACAGCGCCTTCAGCGCTTTGTCCGGCCAACAGCGCCCGGGGTTCTGCCCCCGGGAAGCGTACGGCCATTCCCGTGAGGGTCTTCAATTCGAGGAGGGCCCCCGCGTCTCCTCCGAGCTAGGCCTGGAGGGCATATTCCTTCAATGGAATTGCCGTGGACTCCGGGCCAACTGGGAGGAGCTGCGGAGGCTCGTCTCGTCCCGTTCCCCGTTAGCTATTTTTTTGCAGGAGACCATGCTAGGCGCGTGCCCGCTGCCTGCCCTCCCGGGGTACAAGGGTCTTGCGACCCCACCACCGCGGGATGGCCGGGCTGGGGGATGCGCGGTTTACACCCGGCATGATGTCTCCGTTCTTCCTTTCTCTTTAGATACCTCCTTTCAGGCAGTGGCTGTGCAGCTGCACCTGGATAGGAGGTATACTATCATTTCTGCGTACATTCGACCGTCAGCTGAATTCGACGCGGGGGACTTCCGCCGCGTCGTGGCACGGTTGCCGAGGCCCTATCTCTTGCTTGGAGATCTGAACGGCAGGCATCCTCTCTGGGGAGATTACTCCATAAATCCCAGGGGACAAGTCCTTGCCGATCTGATCGAAGAGCTTGAGATGGGTGTCCTAAACGTGGATGAGTTTACGCATCACTGTCCGAGAACCGCTTCATTTTCTTGCCTTGACCTATCTTTGTGCTCTTCAGATGCACAGCCTGATTTTGATTGGGGGGTGGTCGATGACCTCCATGGTAGTGATCACTTTCCCATTCAAATATCATTTTCAGGGCAACTGCCGCCTGAGAGCCCACCTCGGTGGTGCTTGGCGCGGGCGCGGTGGCCTGCATTTCAGGAAATGACTGAATTCTCTATCTCAGTCGAGGAGTTTAGGTCGGTAGATGAGGCTGTTGAGTTCTTCTCCGGCAACCTCATCGCCGTAGGCCTCACTACTATTCCTAGGACGTCTGGCCGTTTTGCACGCCGACCACTCCCATGGTGGTCGGCCGAGTGTGAGACGGCCCTCAAACAGAAGCGTTATGCCTACATGCGGAATAAGCGCCGCCCGAACGATTTCACTGTCGCTGAATTTCGTCGGGCTAGGGCTAGGTTCCGGTATATTTCGAAGCACGCCCGCCGCTCTTCTTGGCGGGCATACGTGTCTTCACTTAACGGGAAGACCCCTTTAGCTGAGGTGTGGAAGCGAGTCAAAAGGATTCGGGGCAAGTTCTCGCAGGACCCCCCTCCCGTTCTCCAGGAGAATGGGACCGCAATCTCGGACCCCGCGTCCGTGGCGGAATCCTTAGCGACCGCTTTTTCCGCATTCTCTAGCCGTGATGCTGCTCCGCCAGCATTCAATGCACGTCGTGATGTCGCGGAAGGCCGCCGGCTGGACTTTACCTCCAGAGGCGGAGAACCCTTCAACGACAAGTTTACTGTGAGTGAGTTGCGTTCCGCTCTCGCTTCGTGCGCGGACACCGCCCATGGTCCGGACGATGTCCCGTACGCCATGCTTCGACACCTGGGTGAGCGAGGCATGGCCTTTCTGTTAGATTTGTTTAACAGGATCTGGGTGGAAGGTCTTCTCCCAGACTCCTGGCGAATCGCTACTGTGCTCGCCTTTCGCAAGCCGGGGAGAGATCACTCTACTCCGACCGGTTTCCGCCCAATCTCTCTAACCTCTTGCGTGTGCAAGTTAATGGAGAAATTGGTAAATGTTAGATTAGCCTATTTCCTGGACAGCGGAGGCCATCTGTCTTCTGCACAGTGCGGCTTCCGTAAGTTCCACTCCACATCGGATGCTCTGCTCCGACTGGAAAGTGCCGTCTGCGAGGCTTTCCTTCGTAGACAGCACTACGCCACGGTGTTTTTTGATCTGGAGAAGGCCTATGATACCGCATGGCGATACGGTATCATGGAGACTCTCCACACGATGGGGGCGAGGGGACGCCTCCCAATTTTTATATCTGAATTTTTGCGAGATCGTCGATTCCGCGTACGGGTGTGGGGAGCCCTCTCCGGCCCAAAGGAGCAGGAAGAGGGTGTCCCGCAGGGAAGTGTCCTCAGTGTCACACTCTTTGCCCTGAGCATCAACGGCATCACCTCGGTGCTGCCGGAAGATGTTCTCGCTACGCTCTACGTGGACGACCTTTCGATCTCTTTTGGCGCGGCCCAGATGCCAACTCTGGAGCGTCGACTCCAACAGGCATTGAACCGCGTCTCTCGCTATGCCGAAGCGCACAGGTTTCGGTTTTCTTTGGCCAAGACTAAGGTGGTGCACTTCTGCCGCCATCCACGGCTTCACCCCGACCCAGATTTGTTTCTTAATGGGGTGCGCCTGGATGTGGTTGAGTCGCACCGTTTCCTTGGTCTTGTATTCGACCGACGCCTCACCTGGGAGGCTCATATTCGCAGCCTTAGGGTCTCTTGTACCCGCGCCATGGACATTCTCCGTTCCGTGACGTTCAGCGCTTGGGGCGCTGATAGGGCTACCGCCTTACTTTTTTATCGATCCTTTGTTCGCTCGAAGCTCGACTACGGATGCGAGTTTTATGCATCCGCAGCCGAGCGTTTATTGCGGAAGGTGGATTCGATCCACCACACCGGCCTTCGCCTTGCGACCGGTGCCTTCCGCACTTCCCCCATTGAGAGCCTGTTGGTCGATGCTGGGGAGATGCCACTCGCTCTGCGCCGCGTGCAGTGCATTACTCGCCTGTACGCGCGAGCCCGGCGCCTCCCTCAGTCGCCAACAGCTCTCACTGCATCCACAGCTGATCTCGATGGTGCCTATGCCGCCGAGAGACGCCAGTCATACCCTAAGCCCTTTGGGTTTAGGGCCAGGAAACTCCTTCGAGAAGTAGATATAGCTCTCGGGCCGGTGGCGCCCCTGGTTCTGCCCAGGACGCCACCCTGGAGGGTACCACATTTGGCTATTTGTCGCCACGCCTCTGCTCCCAAAGCTTGTACTGCGCCGGGAGTATTGCGTTCGACCTTTTTGGAGCACACATCGTGTCACGCTGGTACCGTGCCAGTGTATACGGATGGCTCCAAGTCCCAAGAGGGGGTCGGCTTCCACGCCGTATCCCCTCTGTTTGAAGTCAGCGGGGCTCTACCAGGCGCTGCGTCTGTCTTCACGGCCGAGCTGGTGGCAATACACCACTCGGTACGGGAGATTACGCGACGTGCCCGGTTCGGAGACCGGATTGTGATCTATAGCGACTCACAAAGCGCCCTGAGTGCTCTCGGGGCATTGGAATCTCCGCATCCCCTGGTTCGCGATATCCGTGACGCCACGGTTTTGGCGAGCCAGGCAGATGTCGAGATTATCTTCTGCTGGGTTCCTGGACATGTAGGAATTGCGGGGAATGAGCGCGCCGATGAGGGCGCCAAAGAGACGC
Organism: Ceratothoa steindachneri; assembly: GCA_963969495.1. NCBI lineage: Eukaryota > Metazoa > Arthropoda > Malacostraca > Isopoda > Cymothoidae > Ceratothoa > Ceratothoa steindachneri. Next base: position 95,970,198 of record OZ018326.1, read on the forward strand.
GAGGACTCTGCGACCGGACCAGCGTTTCGCTCTTCCTCACACCGACTACATGGTAGGAATACGGGCAGCTCTTCGGACTGCTTGGCAAAGAAGATGGGAGACGGTCGAAGGGAACTTAAAGTTGCGTGCCATTGCGCCGCGACTGTTCCCATGGACCTATCCCCCAATGCCGCGGCGGCTTCAGGTTGCTTTCTGTCGTCTCCGAATCGGACACACTCGTGTGACGCATCGCTATCTGATGGAGCGCTCGCCTGCGCCCTATTGCAACGACTGCGTCGTCCCCCAGACTGTTCGGCACATTCTTGTCGAATGTCCCAGTCTGGGTGATCTTCGCGCACGACACCTGTCCCGGTACCGGGATGGGCGGGGTCGCTACTGCCTGTCCCTTGTTCTCGGGATGAGTGCGTGTACTTTGACTGGTGGACTTATTGACTTTTTGGGGGAGGCCGGCCTTCTCCCTTTTATTTAACGTGATTTAATTGTTGTTGTTGGTTTTGTAATTGTTTTGTTATTGCTTTGTTATTGTTATTGTTATTCCTTTTTATTGTTTACTGTTTAATTTTTTAAAGTAGCCTAAATTAGGCTGTTTGTTTACGGCAACTTATGCCTTAGTCGGCAGTTGCCAGATAGCCCCTTAATTAAAAAAAAAAAAATCACCTGGATATGCGGTATACTGTTATTTCTGCGTACATTCTAACGTCAGCTAACTTCTACGCGGGGGACCTTCGCCGCATCCTGGCATCGTTGCCTAGGCCCATTCTCTTGCTTGGAGTTTTGAACCGCAGACATCCTCTCTGTAGAGAATACTCAATAAATCCCACTGGACAAGTCTTGGCCGATCTGAACAAAGACCTTGAGATGGGTGTCCTAAATGGAGATGAGTTTACTCATCACTGCCCGAAAACCGCTCCATTTTCTTGCCTTAATCAATATTTCTCCTCTTCGGATGCACAGCCTGATTTTGATTGGCGGGTTGTCGATGACCTCCATGGTAGTGATCACTTTTCCATTCAAATATCATTTTCAGGGCAATTCCCGCCTAAGAGCCAACCTCGGTGGTGCTTGGCGCGGGCACGGTGGCCTGGATTTCCGGAAATGACTGAATTCTCTATCTAGGTCGAGGAGTTTAGGTCGGTAGATGAGGCCGTTGAGTTCCTCTCCAATAACCTCATCGCCGTGGGCCTGACTACTATCCCCAGAACGCCTGGCCGTTTTTCACGCCGACCACTCCCGTGGTGGTCGGCTGAGTGTGAGACGGCCCTCAAACAGAAGCGATATGCCTACATGCGCTATAAGCGCCGCCCGAACGATTTCACTGTCGGTGAATTTCATCAGGCTAGGGCTAGGTTCCAGTATATTTCGAAGCACGCCCGCCGCTGTTCTTTGCGGGCATACGTGTCTGCACTTAACAGGAAGACCCCTCTAGCAGATGTGTGGAAACGAGTCAAAAGGATTCGTGGCAAGTTCTCGTAGGACCCGCCGAGAGACACAAGTCATACCCTAAGCCTTTTGGATTTAGGGCTATAAAACTCCTTAGACAGCTAGATATAGCTTTCGGGCCGGTGGCGCCCCAGGTTGTCCCCAGGACGCCACCATGGAATGGTACCACCGTTGCATATTTATCGCCACGCTTCTGCTCTCAAAACTTGTACAGCGAAGGGAGTATTGCGTTCGACCTTTTTGGAGCACACATCGTGTCACGCTGGAACCTTGCCAGTGTATACCGATGGCTCCAAGTCCCAAGAGGGGCTCCATTCTACGCTTGATCCCCTCTGCTTGAAGGCAGCGGGGCTCTGTTAGGTGCTGCATCTGTCTTTACGACTGAGTTAGTGGCAATACAGCACTCAGTACTGGAGATTAAGCGACGTGCCCAGTTCGGGAACTGGATCGTGATTTATATCGACTCACAGAGCGCCCTGGTTGCTTTCGGTGAATTGAAATCTCCGCACCCTCTGGTTTGCCATATCCTTGATGCTACTGTTTTAGTGAGCCGGGTAGATGTCGAGATTATCTTCTTCTTCGGGGAGTGAGCGCGCCGACGAGGGTGACAAAGAGTTCGCGAGTACCGGGCGACTGGACCAGCGTTTAGCTCTTCCAAACTCAAACTACATGGCAGGAATAAGGGCAGCTCTTCGTACTGCTTGGAATAGAAGATTAGAGACGGTTCAGGGTAACTTAAAGTTGCGTGCCATTGCGCCGCGACTGTTCCCATGGACCTATCCCCCAATGCGCCGACGGCTTCAGTTCGCTTTCTGTCGTCTCCGAATAGGGCATAATCGTGTGACGCATCGCCATTTAGTGGAGCACTCGCCTGCTCTCTATTGTGAATAATGCGTCGTCCTCCAGACTGTTTGGCACATTCTTGTCGAATGTCCCAGTCTGGGTGATCTTCGCGCACGTTACCTTTCCCAAACCGGGATGGGCGGGGTTGCTACCGCCTGTCCTTTGTATTCGGGACGATTGCGTGCACATTGACTGGTAGACTTGTAGACTTGTAGACTTTTGTGGAGAATCCGCCCTTCTCACTATTATTTAACTAGGTTTTTTTGTTTTCTTTATACCTCGCACGTTTCTTCGCCGGGAGTGCCTGCCCCCCGACGCAGGAGCCTGCTTCCTGCTCGTTACCTTTTCCTCTTGTTTATTTTTTGTGTTGGTTTTGGGTTTTTTTATTGTTGTTTGTCTTTTGAATCTTTGTTTAAAGTAGCCTAGTACTAGGCAATTTTTAATATGGCCACTAATGCCCTAGTAGGCATTCGCCAGATGAGCTCTTAAAATTAAAAAAAAACAAATATTAGATCGACCAGATCAGTCAGTAACAGACAGCAGAGACCATTCAGAGCTCCACTTTTACGGCGGTAGAATATCCATCAAGAAGCTCCAATAGAATCTCTGCCTCAGAATGATGCTCCCCCTCCCTCTCTAATCATTCGGGAGGTTCTTGTGTCTCCTAAACAAAGGCGCAAGAGGACTCGCCGTTTCTCAGAATCCCATCCATCAGCATCTAACCAACCAGTGACATGTCCGGAAGACATGAAGGCAGATTTCGAGGATCTTCTTGTGGTGTACGTTTCACCTTTGGACATCCACCCTCCTCCTACTGAATTTGTCTTGAGTCCATCAGTCACAACTATCTAGTCTATTACATCCACACCATCAGTAACTCCAGAAGAAGCTGAACGAATTTTTTCTGATCCAGCTTTGGCTGTGGCCCTTTTGGAAGAAGAGAAAAGGCCTTCTGAAGTTTATTCACCCACCCCAGTTGACCCACCAATCACCTATCAGAATGAATCGGTACCATCTCTCTTGACATTACTACCTACGAGTACAGAAGACCCAAAATCTTCGGAGGCATCTTTGCCAGCAAAAACCACCCTATCATATTCACAACTGACAGATGGTTCTTTGCCATCTAATATAAAAGTCATCCCCAAAACATTCAAACTACCTATACCTCAAACGTTAATTACACCTGAAAATCAAAAAAAAAAAAAATCCCCAGTCACCTTCATGAGGTGCAAAGGAAAATTTAATTACCCTTAAACGATGAATATATTTCCAATTGTTATTGGAATCAACAAGAGATCTTCTCCAAATGGGAAGAATTCAAACTTCTGCTTCATCATTACCACCTTTGCTGTATAGTATTACAGGAGAACCATTTGGGTATTCGTCGATTACCCAATATCCCCCACTATGTGGGATATTTTAAGAATCCACCAGAACCCATTTATTGTTCGGCTTTATTTGTCCGTGAAGACTGTTCTTGCTTAACAATCCCGTTGAGAACAGACCTTCAAGCAGTGACAATTCGTGAGTATACCAATAGTTTATACACATTCTACTCTCTGTACCTCCCTCTTGGTGAGAGAGTAGTTGCTTCAGATTTGTTTAACAAATTAGCCAATGTTATCTCCCAACCCCATTCCTACTAGTTGGAGACTTAAATGCAAGACACCACCTTAGGGAGACTATGATGACAACCCCAAGAGAAATATGATTGTGAGACTTACGCAGACCTTGGATATGTCATTATTTAATGATGGCACGTTAACATCCTTCTATGTCCAGGCCAACAGCTCTACCTGTGTAGATTTATCACTTTGTTCCTCAGACTGAAGACCAGATTACAGCTGGTCGGTAGATCCTGATCTGAGAGGAAGCGATCACTTACCAGTTGTTCTGACCTCATGCCTGGGTAGCCCTCCTCCCCCACCGAGCTATAGGTGGAACACCAGGAAAGCCAATTGGCCAAAGTTTAAATATCTTTCTCACCATTCAGGACACTTCCCTCATGGCGACATTGACAGGGTGCTGGACAACTTCCATAATCATGTCAACCAGGTCACAAATTCTTCCATGCTTCTTTACAAAACTGCTTCCCGTAAGACCCATCTCCCTCTTTAGTCTGAGGAATGCAATAAATTGGTAACAACGTGTAAGCGAGCTTGTCGTCACTACCATCGGAACCCTACTGCCATCAATAAGTATGCTCGTAGCCGAGCCAAGGCAGTACGACAGCGTACCATCCGCCAGGTTCGCCGAATTTCCATTAAAGGGTACAATAACTCTATCAACCACAAAATTCCACCAAACAAAGTCTGGAAAAGAGTAAAAAAGCTCATGGGCAGAGCAAGTGGTTTCTCTGCCGCTAATATAGTTGAAGCAGGCGTGCTTTTGGGAGACTTGGACAAAATTTCAAATGTTCTTGCAAAGACGTTTGCTGACACTTCCAGCCCTAATAATTATTCCTTAGAGTTTCAACATGTCAGGAAAATACAAGAGAAGTGCCTCTTAAACTCCATGGATCCCTGTATGGATAATGAATCATACAATAAGCTCTTTTCAATTCATGAACTTCGAAGTACTCTTAAAAGATGTGGATCCCCCGCACCTGGTCCTGATGGTATCTCTTCTGATGTGATTAGGAATATGCATTCAACACTCATTTCACATCTTCTCGATATATTTAACTATATATGGATTAAGGAATGTTTCCCTTTCAATTCGAGGGAAGCAATCATACTTCCCCTTCGTAAACCAGGAAAGTAATGGACACTTCTGACCCACTATCGTCCAGTTGCCCTTACTTGTTCCCCATGCAAGTTTTTTAAAAGGATGGTGATGGCCAGGTTGGTGTGGTTTCTCGAGAAACACAACCTTATTTCTCCCTCATAGTCGGGTTTTAGAAATAAACAATGTACCACAGACCTGCTGGTCAGGGTGGAGGATTTCATTCGACAAGCATTCTCAAAGAGACAACACTCCATTGGTGTCCTTTTTGATATAGAAAAAGCACATGATACCACCTGGAGGTATGGTATCCTGAAGCAACTATATGATAGGTATCAACGGATATCTTCCGAGCTTCATACAGCAATTTCATGCTGGCCGCACGTTCTGTGTTAGGGTAGGAAATGTCATATCGGAGCCTGTTGATCAGATAGAGGGCGTGCCACAGGGAAGCGTTTTGAGCGTCACCTGCTTCTCGGTGGCTATCAACAGCATTATTACTGATCTCCTTGCAGAAGTAATGACAACTCTTTATGTGGATACATTGCAGCTTTATTAACATAGCCTTGGCTGCCATTTCTCATCCGTAAATTGCAACTGGCCATTAACATCATTGCCAAGAATGCCGCTGCAAAAAGGCTTCTGACTGTCATCCTCAAAAACAAATGCAGTTCATTTCTACAACTTCTGGCAAGTTGACTGGGGACAGCCAAGCTTATCTTTGAATAGCTCCCCCATCTCGTTTGAGCCTCATTGTTAATTTCTTGAGGTTATCCTTGATTCAAAGCTCTCATGGGTCCCCCATATAACTGCCTTTAAAAAAATCCTGCTTGAAGAGAATGGATATCTTAAAACTTCTATCACACGTTTCGTGGGGAAGTGATCGCCGTACCCTGTGGCTTTTGTATACAAACTTAATCCAGTCTAACCTGGATTATGGGTCACACGTGTAATCTTCAGCCTCATCCTCAAACTTAGATATACTCAATTCTATTAGGAACCAGGGAGTGTGCCTAGCTTTGAGAGCATTTAAGTCCTCCCCAGTATGGAGTCTCCATCCAGATAGTGGGGTCCTTCCACTATCCTTTCACCACCTTAATTTTAGCTTGCAGTACCTTTTCAGGTTGCAACAGCTCCCCCAATCACCTGTATATGAGTGCACCTATAATATACACTCGCTGGCCTTATATGACAGGTTTCCTTGGCTGACTCGCCCCTTTGCCCTGCGTATGACTGGAGATACAGGTCAACTGAGGGAATAAACAGTTATTCCATATCAGATCTCTAAAGTACCGCCATCGCTATTGCCACCCGTGAGGGTTTGCAAGGTAGTGGCAGGCGAACAGAAGACAAGTTCTTGCCTTTGGTTCTACGAAGCCTCTTTTATTAACACTCTTTGTGCCAGAAAGGAAGCACTTCTATCAACACAGATGGATCTAAATCTTCTGATGGGGTAGGAGCTATCTTCCCCTCCCGTCATGTGTATGTGTGCCCTTCCAATACAGCCTCTATCTTTACGGCTGAGATTGTCGTGATACTGACTGCACTGTATACCATCGCTTCTTCATCAACAGGATCTTGTACAATATTCTCTTATTCCCTCGGCTCTTTGGAGGCTT
>OZ018326.1:97781826-98064326 GCA_963969495.1 Ceratothoa steindachneri
CCGCCGATTGTTTATGTCTATTCTCGCCAAATAGACGAAATATCACCTTCTTCGGGCGTAAACCAGAACGGGCGAAGCGTCACCGCGATGAAAATTTATACCTCATGAGATAGGCTTAACTGTGGGCCTTTATTTCTCCTCCCGTCCCCCAGGGGATAATCGACATATATCTAGTTCGATCTTTAGAAATGCAAATGGAATCCGTGTAGCAATCGAGAGAAGAAGACGAGTCCCTGAATCAAACAGGAAAACAAGAAGATATTTGGAACCGAGTGGGATTTTCCCTCCCGAGGCCGTTCCTTTGGTCACTTAGAAGAGCAGACCAGTGGTATCGAGACCGACTCTCATACCATTCTCGTCCAGAGAAAATCCCTTCTCTCAGGTTTTCTGAATAAAAACAGAGAATACCAATGTGAATTCCTATTCTAGAAGAGATTCATCTCTTGGTCAAGTCTCATCATCGAGAAGCTTGAATTTGTAACACAGGAGTCGAAATAAGTTCTGTTCATTCAAGATCCCCTCACTTACTTCTTCAAGTCAAGAAGTCTCGACTCATGACTTCACCTCTTCGGCATAGGCATCAGCTGTTTTTCCCGAATAGACTCGCCAAGCGTCTCTTTCACGCAGTGAGCAGAATCATCTGTTTTCTCAGCCATCCTCACGTCAGCGAGGAAGGCTCCAGTCCAACTAGCCTCTAATTATCTCATCGTTCAAGGTCACATAACTTCCCACTCCGTCTTAGGTAAAGGTAAAAAGTAATCCAAAACTTATTCATGTTTGTTAGTTACCATTCCGAGCGAAATTGATTTTTGCGTCAACCATCACATATTACTCATTGGTAGTGTTAATATCGGATTATATCCTCTTTTTATAGAATTAGTATTTTTAAGGATTTAATATTTCAATTTTTATGCAATTAAAAGTATATTTTTTTCAGAGTTGTTTAATTAGATCCTTGAACGCTGCGAATGACAATTGATATACAATAATAAGAATCCTCCCTGGTTAAAGAATTAAATTTAAAAACTCTTAAGGTAAAGTGGAACGGATTAACCCATGTACAGATTAAACGTACATACGTACTCAGCTGTATACCACGACAAACATATTCTCCCAGATTTTAAAGAAAATTAGAAAAATGTGTTTTGTTTATCTCATAATTATCTAGGAATTATTGAGATACTTGACTTTGCCCTTTAGATGAATATCTTGAATGCGTAGTTGAAAGTTAAAGAGTGCACAGTGTAATTCCATTTCATCTTTCAGGCTGTTACTGTACTTCGAATGTGGGAAATGCATTTCACAAAGATACGCGGACCTGGACATAGAATCCAATTTGATAAAATAAATTTAACCTCTAGAGACTTCCGTTGAACTAAATTTGAAACATCAGTTACATTACATTGAAATGGGTTTCTGGGGAATTTAAAGGATTCACACTTTTCATGTATATCTGTGAAGTATCAATGAACTATGTGTTAAGTTCAGTTAAATGAGTTATTATTTGTTTTTTTAACATCGGATCTAAGTTTAGCCTGGATGAGAGAAGAATCTGACTTATAAACCTGTCTATATTTCTATGGTGAATTCGACAAATCGAGATGTCAAGTCTGGCCATAAAGGTTTGAATGGTGGCATGGTACGTGATAGTGATGTTTTTTCCCCTTGTAGTTTAAGAATGACAACATTCAACTCTTTGAAGATGTCAAGCAGGTAGGCTAGAGATAGATGAATACTTTTAGGCTGAAAAGTGTCATGGAGATCTGTTTTCAGTTGTGAAACAATAAATAATGCTGCTGCTTCTCGAATTTCATAAAGCCATCCAAACCTGGTCCCATTTGATCATCAACATACGTTCATGGATAAAAACAAGATTTAACTTTTATATTCCATATCCTTACACAACACCTAATAAAACATTCCAAAGATGTATTCATTAATGGTCTGACAAACAAGTATTTCCTCTTTTGAATTGTTGCGTGAAAAGTAACGAGCATACATCTGTAACTGAAAACAGTGGGCGATGTCACTCGTTTCGTTACATTGGATGTAAAAAGATATGAGAATATCTTATTTGGTTTAAAATTTTATCTTTGAATCTTGATTCAATTCATCAATAATTCCCTTGACTCTGTCGTTTGGTAATACAATTTGAAAAAGCATTATAGCACTTTCGTTCCACAGAACGAGTTCCGCTGAACGAAGAAAATTGGTTTTTGGCTCTTTTTACTATTTGCAATCAACGTACGAATTTCAAAGGAAGCCTGAACAAAATTTTGAAGTTGTTGGCAAAATCCTCCACTACCGTGCCTTTTATCTTGCTTTAGAATTATTTTATTTCAAAGAATGCCTTATCCATCAACCTTTTTAAAGGACATGAATCAATATCTAATATTTTTATCAAGATACTTGGGCTAATCTGCACTCTTGTGAAGTGTTTGGTGTGCAATCTACAACACAAATCGGGGAATAATGCATATGGCAAGTGCAAGTTAAGATAAACATCACCATGTGCTCATAACCGCAACATAAGCAATAATAAAAGCACGATTATAAGGTTCGCAAACAATACAAGCGAGTAAAATCATACATTATTATAAACACTAAAGTATCATTAACAAACCTCCACATGATTATAGCATCACGAACTCCTTATCAATAACAAATTTGCGCAAAAAAAAAACAGAACAACTTATGTGTGTTCTTAATTCACCAACAAATATTTGGCTGCTTACTCTTTGTAGGTAAAATATAACAAAGGAGAAAAAAACATGCTTGTAGTAAACCAAACAGTGTTTTAAATTAAACAATATATTTGTAAAGTTTCGTCCAAGTGTGATAAAGCAAGTCAATGAACAAGGAAGCAAGTGTGTGTGTGGATGCAACCCAATTATTTCGTTTTGCACTAGAAATACAGATCACTCTAGAATATTCCAGAAAACAGAAAAAACATCTGTAATAGGAATGTTAATTAATGTTAATCAATGTATCATAAAGAAACGTAATTATTTTTTGTTAAAAAATGATGATTATTAAATAAAAATCATCAAAGGTAAATTTGACCATTAAGTAGAATAAGTATAGTCTACCTAATCTACTTTCGGCCAACTCAGTATTACCTTATAAATATAGCTTTATTTTTCTATAATTTACTAAGGTAGTTCGTGCCCCCTAGAAGGCGCGCTAGCCAGGTTAAGAACCAGTGCCCTAAAGCAAATCTCATCCTACATCATTCCAAATTTTCTCTGAAACCTTGATAGAAAAGAAACCCTGTTTCACCGTTGGTTTTATCTTGTTATCTCAATGTCTTGAGACAGAAATCTCAAAACTCATACCTATCGAGACTTTTAATTTTTACAAACCTCAATTCTTAAAAAATTTGGTACAACAAAGTTACAATAATATCCAAAAGAGTGCTAGTAAATTACTGCTGCTCTTAGAATGACTCGAACTTTGCTGCCACTCCAGAAGCTTTTAACCGAGGGTTAATCTCAATGGATCTTCGGGCAGCACAAATACATTTTTTAGAGGGCCCAGTACGACCAGGTATCGACCGAAGTGATGTTTTGCCGTTTTCTTTCAATTTAACTACAATATATATATATATATATATATATATATATATATATATATATATATATATATATATATGTATATATATATATATATATATATATATATATATATATATATATATATATATATATATACTTCGTATATAAATCCTTTCCATAACATCAACAGGTAGACTAATAAATCCAATCATTCGAGAGCTGCAATAATTATCATACATTTACAACACTCGTGTTGTAAATATCATATACACTGTCATTAGCTTCCGCCTTAATTACTGTATTCCTTAGTCGCTGAATAAATTTAATTAACTTTTTGCTCCCTTGAAATTTTCATTAGTTTTACACCCTATATTCGTCTCCGCCGGGAAGTATCTCTACTCAATCTCCTACTTCATCATTTGAACTAGTTACCATTCGATCCAAACTAATTTTTAAGCTTCTGTTCTTTACACACGATCTCAAACACCGCAGCACTCTCCTACCTGTCCTTTCCACTGAGACTTAATAAGAACTTAAGTGCCCTTCGTTTACTGCGCTGCTTACTTACGCTTTCTCTGTAGTCTTCTGTAATGCATGGTTGATTGAATTTTCTTGATATTCACTCCTAGATATTGGATGATTGGTGGCTTAGTTGTGTAGTGTATTCATGCTTCCTTTTGATGAACAAATTTAGTTTCAGTTTTAGATGGTAGAGAGAGAGCACTATTTACCAATATGTTATTAAAAAGCGCCAAAAATAAATCCTTAATATCCTTATTATTATTTATGGTTTCCAATCAACTATATCATACGCCTATCTATATTTTTAACACAACTGCATTTTTCTTCTTTCTTTTTTTAAGGGGCTATCTGGCGACTGCCGACTTAGGCATAAGTCGCCGTAAACAAACAGCCTAGTTCTAGGCTACTTTAAAAAATTGAACAGGAAACAACAATAAAAAGAAATAACAATAACAATAACAAAGCAATAACAAAAACAATAACAATAACAACAGCAACAATTAAACCTGGTTAAATGAAAGGGAGAAGGCCGGCCTCCCCCCCAAAAGTCAATAAGTCCACCAGTAAAAGTGCACGCACTCGTCCCGAGTGCAAGGGACAAGCGGTAGCGACCCCGCCCATCCCGGTACCGGGACAGGTGTCGTGTGCGAAGATCACCCAGACTGGGACATTCGATAAGAATGTGCTGAACTGTCTGGAGACAACGCAGTCGTTGCAATACGGCGCAGGCGAGCGCTCCATCAAATAGCGATGCGTCACACGAGTGTGCCCGATTCGGAGACGACAGAAAGCAACCTGAAGCCGCCGCGGCATTGGGGGATAGGTCCATGGGAACAGTCGCGGCGCAATGGCACGAAACTTTAAGTTCCCTTCGACCGTCTCTCATCTTCTTTGTCAAGCAGTCCGAAGAGCTGCCCGTATTCCTGCCCTGTAGTCAGTGTGAGGAAGAGCTAAACGCTGGTCCGGTCGCAGAGTCCTCGCGGACTCCTTGGCGCCCTCATTGGCGTGCTCATTCCCCCTCAATTCCTACATGTCCAGGAACCCAGCAGAAGATAATCTCGACATCTGCCTGGCTCGCCAAAACCGTGGCGTCACGGATATCGCGAACCAGGGGATGCGGAGATTCCAATGCCCCGAGAGCACTCAGGGCGCTTTGTGAGTCGCTATAGATCACAATCCGGTCTCCGAAACGGGCACATTGCGTAATCTCCCGTACCAAGTGGTGTATTGCCACCAGCTCGGCAGTAAAGACAGACGCAGCGCCTGGTAGAGCCCCGCTGACTTCAAACAGAGGGGATACGGCGTGGAAGCCGACCCGCTCTTGGGACTTGTAGGAAATTACACAGCTCTGGTAACTCCGCCCAACGGTCAACGAAGAGACCAACCATTGCATTTCCGATGACTAGATCCGCCCCGCGCCTTGAGAAGAAAACAAGAGGTCATGTCCCATTAAGCAAGGGAACTATAAATAAACAAATTTAAACGTTATAGAAAAAGCGAATTAGTTTAGTCATTTGGTCGGATAGACAAAAGTATAAAATTCGTTCTAAAAGGGTTTCGTCTTCCTACTTCCAGCTTAAACACTAAGTAGGACTGAAGAGGTAGGCCTAGTCGCCGGTTATGGGGTGCTATTCTCTAAGTAGGTAGGCTCCATTACCGGTAACTGAATAGGTGGTGGCCATAAGGTAATTGCCTTCTATTCACAAGGCTATGACTCCAAAAGTGCAAAGTCCCCTCTTGCTTGGTAGGCTGAGTAAATCGGTTATCGGAGATTTCCACAACAGATAAAATGAATTTTGGAGCTGAAGCTTGGAATCGTCTTCAGATGGTGGTTTCTTAATATAAGAATTCATCCTTAAACGCAGTCCATCTCTCTTTTTTACATAAGAGCTCGAATACATAAATGCAGTCTTTTTAAGAACCATTTATAATAAGTTTATATATTTAATCGGTTTCATTAAAATGAAATCGGTTATCTCAACTTACATTAACATATTTTATTATTTCCTACATAACTATTAAATCTTATAATTGCTATATAATAATACAAGGAATTAATACGACAATTTCAGTAAAATCAGAACACAGAATGCCTTCATTCATAGGCCTTACATTGTTGCAAAATGTCATCGTTTCTCTTATTTAGGCGCTCTAACATATAAATGCTCTTTGTTTTTATCAACCAAGCCCGATTTATATTAAATATATTCAATGGAACGTAATATCAATATAATTTTACATGAATTTTATTTTTAATAACCAAAATCGACTACATTCGACTCTTTCGTTTCTTTTCTTTAATTCGTTTAAAATTTATTAATTTTATGGAAATAAAAATTATGTAGTTAGTAGCAAAAATAAGCACGTGATAGAGAGAATGACAACAATTTGGATAGATATAACTAAGCTGTTTAATTTTTATTATAATGCAATAGAAGAGTATTTACAATTCGTAAACAGATCTCTCTTTACAACACTTCTTATTTATATTAACTTTACATGGAATGTTATTTTGGTCTTTCCGTGAACCTATTATACGATTTTATAAGACTCCAAAGTACTTATTATTGAGGTATTTTTTGTTATCTCAATCAATCTTGCAATGTGAGCACTCCATAACACTCGCCTTCAAGAATAGGGGGATTTTAAACAAGTTTATGTAATTATAGATAATTATTTCACACACATTTTTAATCGCGTGCAAGTCAGTCAGGTCGCGAGCGACTCTACATCTCATTATGCTGGTCGGTCGATCGGTCGGTCTGTTCTTATTTTGCTTCTTTGTTCTTTTTGTAATAACGAAATTTGAAAACCTTACGTTGTTTTACATTCTCTGTCGAATGCTATAATTGCCAAGGTCCTCCCAAGGTTAGCCCGGGAATTATTTTGCTTCGGCAATAACATCATAACTACTCGACCGATACTCTGCTAGAATAGAATAGGCTATAATATGCTATAATCTGCTAGGCAAGCCTAGAATAAGCTATTATATGATAGGCTAATATAGGCTATGCTGTGCTATGCTAAGATATAATGTACAAGGGTAAGATATACTATGCTAATTTAGGCTAGGATAGAATATAGTATGATAGGCTAGACAATACTTAAGCTATGATTGACTAGGATATAATAGGATAGTATCGGCTATACTTGTTTTGTATAGTTAATGCTAGGCTAGGTTATAATATGCTAGACTATGCTAAGCTATACTAGGCTAGATAGGTTTATACTATGCTGTGCTAAGGTAGACTGAAGTATAATAGGCTATGCTCTGCTATGATAGGCTATGATAGGCTATGATAGGTAAGACTATGTTAGGCTACGATAGACTAGCAACCCAAGGCTATAATAGGCTAAGATATGCAAAGTTATTCTAGTAGAGGGTATGGTATGCTATAGTAGTCTAGGATATACTAAGGTAGGCTATAATATGATACGCTTGGCTATATTATGTTAGGTGTGGTCATAAATCCGAATAAGTGACGGCACGTGACCTTTTGGTCAACAGACCTTGTTACCTCACTCAAAGGTTCTTTAATGCGTTAGGAGGCAGAAACTATAACTCTTAAATGCGATTAAAAATATGTTTGCGTGTTTGTTTTTGTGCCACAACTTCATTATTGTTATTTTTATTTTGCCTTTCCTTTACTTTCATTATTGGTTGCAGCATAAAATTCATTTCTTAAGCGCTCATGAGAGTTTTGTATGATTTTATATATTTTTTTTAGGAATACAGCCTTGTAGACACGCATCACAAAATGATTTTTGATATTCTTGACTGCAAAACCTACTTTTCAGAAGGGTCAGCAGTCCTGAGATTATTTGTTTAACCTATGTTATGCCAAGCGTTTTAATAACAGTGATTAGAGCGTTCCGCATGTATGTATGTAGCAACTGCGTTTCTCATCGAAACGTAAACTTTTTTTTCATTGCCAAGTGTGTCTGCACCACACCTGTTTCCCTAAGCTAAACTAAACTTAAAAATAAGAAGTTAACATTATATATACATGATATTACACACATTTGATACAGTTAATTTGGCCAACAAAATATCTATTGTTATTCTCAATACCGGGACACTAGATTTTTAACTTTTTTCATTTTTAAAAGTAAGCAAGCACTGAATTTACACAATTAAATTTATTTGCACTGGGTTTATTTTAAAGCACTTTAATTATTATTATTAATTTTTGAAAACTTTGATTGGAGTGGCATTCGATCCACGGCCTTGGGCACCATAGCAGCAGAAATCCACAATCCTTGGCCATCTCGTAACGGCTGTTTTGTTGAAGTGGTGAACTCGATCCAACGTAACGGGTGGCAGGGCGGTAGAGTTCCAGGACTTTGAAATCCCATAACGCCTCCCTTGTTGAAGTCGGGAGGCGGATGGTGATGGAATTCGCAATATCTTCTTTGCTGATGGTAAAGCGAGCAACTTTTGTTCATGTGGCGAATCCATTTTCTTCACAATCCTTTGGAGGGCTCACTGGTAATGGATGTGTCTGCAATCATCTGCAGCAACAAGATGAAGACCTGCGAGTATTTGCAGATCCTGGATGGTCAAGTTCCTCCCTCAATGGACTTTCTTAATCCTAATCGCGATGGAATGATTCAGGACGACAATGCGCGCATCCACAGGTCTAACATCGTCAAAGATTGGTTTACCTAGCATAAGGGGTTATTTCTGCATATTGAGTGGCCACCACAGTCCCCAGATTTAACTCTCATAGAGAATTAATGGGATTAACTTATGAGGGACCTGCGTGCCTCATCGACTCTTCCATCAAGAGTGGATGATATTGGTCTACGATATTGGCCGAAATTGAAGCTACAGAAGATGCAAAAGTTTGTAGAATTAATGCCAGATCAGATGAGAGCTGTAATTCTATCGAGAGGAGGTTCAATTAGTTACTAAATAATTGTTACACTGAACGACCTTTATTTTGGGCAGGCAGTAAATGTTGTTTTAATATGATTTAAAAAATATTTATAAGAAAGGTTTTGATATTTAAATAACACTGGCCAACAAATTTGAACTTTTCTTAATCATCAGAGACTTAAGCAAACTTTTTTCATGGCATTTTTCTCGCTGATTTCAAATCTAACTTTAGCTTTTCTTAAATGGAATATGACCGCCGTTGCTGATAGAATGTAGCGTTTTACTCTGATTTTTTGCCGAAACTGGTAATATACGAGGGGCGGTCAATAGTTTTTGCAATACGTATATAAGGAAACGAGATATGAGGAAAAGTGTTTTATTATTTTTTCAATATAACTACCCTCGATTTCAATGCACTTGCGCCAATTGTCTCTGAGGCTTCGAATTCCCGACAACCAGAAATTTCCAGACTACTGTTCAATCCACTCCTGGACGGCGAGCTGAACATCTTCATCGTCCCCAAACCGGCGTCCACGCAGTGCAGCCTTGGGCTGGCGGAATATAAATTAGTCGCTAGTGGCCAGATCTGGACTGTATGGGAGATGGTTGAGCTCCTCGAATCCGCACTCGCGCAGGGCAGCTTGTGCAACTCTGGCCTTGTGGACTTTGACGAAGTTGAAGTCGATCATGGAGCGTGAGGTTTCTAGGGACCCGACGGGCAGAGACCTTGGTCATGGCCAAATTGTCGTGTATGATGTTGATAACACTTCCATGCGATATTCCAAGTTCTCGCTCAATTTCTTTCACCCTCACCCGTCGATTTTCAAAGATGATCCTCTCCACACGGGCCACATTGTCCTCGTTGGTCACGCCTAACCGACGTCCTGGACGAGAGTCATCTTCAAGGGACTCACGACCATGGCAAAACTCCCTATTCCAGCGATCAATGGTTCCATAGGAAGGGGCGGTGTCGGTGTACACTGCAACCATGCGTTCATGGATCTCTTTTGCATTCTTGCCTTCCTTGGTCAAAGTTTGATCACTGCGTGGTGCTCAACCTTCTCCATTGTTGAAATATTTGTGACTGATGATCTACGATCAGCTACTGCTTCTTAAATAGGCGAGGCAGGAGCGTGCGGCTGCAGGTCCTGACTTGTCATAACTTGTCCTAACACCCCCACAAACAGCCATCCCCCTTCCTGTGTTTTGCCCTACCGATTCGCAAAACTTATTTTTCGACCCTCGTATATGGATATATAATTTATTCCGGCCATTAGTTTAATTGATACTTTTAAATCGGTATTCTCTTTGCTATACAGACCATAAGAAAGAAAGAAAACGACCGTGAGCTTCTTTTTTTTTTACATAAACGTCAGCGGGCTTCTTACTGTGGTGTGTGAAGATAAATTAATTGGAATCCCTCTGTTGAGGCGGAATGATAATAAGCAGTTTTCATTAAGAATAATGGTTAAGAAAAGGTTATCTTTAGCCTGGTATCGTTAAACAATGGAACAGGGATGAACGCAAACAGCCAAGTGTCTCTTAGACAAATATTGTAATCTTATATAATAAATAATTGAGAGTTATTATTTTTTATAATATTAGAGCTCTTTGCTTAATAAGAATTTAAGAAAAAAGAGAAACTGACCTTTGATTGGATTATTTTTTAATGAAAGCCTTGTAAATTTTGGTATTTTTTATTGCTTTGTCGAATAGAACACAGAATTCGCTCAACAAATAGTGATTTCGTTTTTTTCTGGAACGAATTTAGAAACAAGTGCTGGGTTTAGCTTAAAATAATGAAGTATATTCAAGATGTAAATCATTGATTAAAAGTATTATCTGCTTAATAGAAATGATGCTTAGGAGAGATGTGCAATAAGAGGCAAATGTGTTAAAATTTGAATGCATTAATTGGAATTTATGGTTAGAACCCATGTTTCGTGCAATATTAGCAACAGTAATTTATATGTATATTGTAATGGTTATAAACAATATACGGTGCATTTGTTATAATAAGACTAGTTTTAAACATATTTTTAGTTTCCTCATGATTATGTGTTTTTATCATACACCTATGAAAATGATCAAGTGCATGAAAAATGTATAAAATATGACGTAATAAAATAAAACAGACAGTATATAGTGACATATAACTTTATTATAAATTAAAAATAAATTGAATCTTTAATGGTAAAACACCCCCTTCCATTCCTTTCATCAAATAATTTCCAGGATACGCAATTCGTACCTGAATCGTATACATAACTGAACACTCATTCATGACCCATCTCTTATGAGGAAAGCCTTTCTCTTTGTTTACAAGCTTCTTCATCAAGAAAAAAGGTTTTATTAATGACCTACTGACATAAAGGAAATGACATCTTTTCACAAACAATACCTTCTCTCCTCATGAAGGGAATATGACAATAGAGAGAAATTCCTATGCGTGCTGGGAACATAGAAGAAAATCCGTTTCATTTTCTTCTCACTCATCAAACTTTTCTTTGAAAATTTCGACTACTATCTCCTTTGCTACGAGAGCTATTGTACTTTTTATAAAAGGTGTATTTTTGCAGCAATATCTTTGTTTACTAATTAATATTTTAAGAAAAGTTCGTGAATTGGGATAACAGTTGAATTTTCATAATTAATTACTTATATTTTACCTACATAAGTATTAAGGTTTGTCAGCTCACATATGCCCTGGGTGGTTTTTCCTATTCCGTAGCGATAATTTTATAATCATGGTCTTAGAAATGAGCGTTAATATTTTTATCAAGGTGAATTTGTCCTTAGCCCTCTAGCCAAAAGAATTGAAGCACTTATAGAGAGGATAAAATAACAGGAAACATGAATATCTTTAAAGATGTATGTAAATAAACTAAGCAAGGAAAGGAAAATGAAAAAAACAAATTAACGTAAGTAATAATTGGTTGTTGTCATTCGCCAATGCGTTTGGATGAGAAATTAGAAGGAATTTGTGTATGTGGCCTGATAAATTTAATACATATATGGTGCGTTTATTCTCTGATATTTTCCACTTATCTCACAAATAGGTGGTTTATCAACGCCTAAATGAAACCACGTTAACTGTATTCAGATTGTGATTAAGGAGCACAGAGAAATGAATAAAAAAGAGGTTAAAAGAAGAGTTTTGAAGATAAAACTATATTCAGACTTAAGGCAGAGAGGTTAATTTATAAGCATGGGAATTAAATATAGTGTGAAAACCATGAATAAGTTTATTTCGTTGAAATCGAATTGTGATGGTGGGAAAGATAAGCTTAATTTTATGAACCTTTTATAGTCAGAAGGTCAATTAACATACGAAAGCTTCCTATAAACGATTCTATAGGTCATTTGCATTCGGATTTATAAATTACATTTATACAGGTTGTAGCTTCTGTAATCGTTTTTTAACACAGCATTATTCCCACTCAAGTGGGCGTGTGTGTAAACTACAAAATTGATTAGCGAGTTAAATGCTAAAATAAGTATTATATGTATTAACCTACAGGCAATAGATCTATTATCAAACTCCAACAATGGGAATAAATTTGTGATAAAATCTAATCAGACCTTTCCTAGAATGGATTGCGTGCACTCCTTGCCCCCTTGTCTAAAAGCTATCATTCTTTTACACATTTTTAGTCTCTCTATCTTCAGCACTTCCTTACAGTTCACTCATTACTATCCTCTTGGCGGAGTTGCTCTCGTAGGATTTCTCCTCTTAGGTTTAATAACGGCTAACAACCTACTCGGGAAGGAGATAAAGAGAATCTTTTTTTTTTAAAAAAATTTCCTTTTCTTAATGATCTAATAACTAGAGGTAGAAATAAATTAGTTCCTTAGGAAGAAAAACTTTTATGTCATACTCGAATATAGAGAGTAGGAAAATAAAAGTGACTTTTTTCTACCCATTTTTCCACACTTAGTTCTCAAGATTTATCTTGAGAACTTTATCAATTGTCCCTTGTCCTTTTTTTCATATATTGATCTGTTTCAAGGGTGGTACCTACCATCACCATTTCTGCATATTGTACCAACACTAAATATTTTTCGCTCTCTAAGGCCACTAATGAAAGGTAGGCTTGCAAAAAATTATCAAATAATGTTGGAATTTATGGTTAAGTGGAAGTAACAAATCTATATTTCAAAACTGTTGGTAACTCAGTATTCTTGACTTGACCTAGAAAAAAGTTTTATACTAACCCTGAAGTCCCACAGAGTACGAAAACCTTTATTACCCTTGGTTTAGGCTTACTCTTTGGCCTAAGCCAAACAGTAACTTGGCCTTGGAAAGGAATCCTTATTTCATCGATGCAATTATGTTCTTCAAAATCTAATGTCTCACAAGCAGATTTAACAAGCTTTTATAATAGGAACCACCATCCAAGTCTTACCAGGATCCATAGTTTTGTGACCTTCTAAGTTTTGACGAAGTGTAAATAATTTCGAAGAATGTTAAACTTATTCAAATTCCTGTTATTGGAAATAAGACGAATCCTACTAATTGGTTTCCAGTACATGCTAACTTTTGGAAACCCTAAAGTTCCCATCTGAATGTGTATCCCTAAAAGTGTTTATATTTTTTTCTCATTCGTGATTACAGATTGCTCTTTTGATTACAATGAATAAAGGTTAGTCTGGTTTGCGATCTCTTTGAATAATTCATTGGAAAAATATTTTTTGAAATAGATACATGGAAACCAGTAGCCTATATCTATCGTCGGCCGAGGCCATGCATACCTCCATCCAGTTTTTTGAGTGTCAGACGCCTTACGAGACCATTGTAATTGCAAGTCTTTTTCATGGGTTCTTCAAAAGATAGGTTTATATTTTCTGTTATTAATTTATCACTATACAGTTCCTCTTCTCTATATCCTTCATGTTGATCGACATTTAGTTGGTACATCTTCAATTCATCCTTATTATCAGAAAGATTTTTAATATATGAACCTAGTTCTTCTAATTCGCTCAAAATATCTCTGCTTTGCAATCGTAGAGTTCTACTTTTTTGCTTGAGTTATCTATTTCATTGGAAGTTCAATTATCTAGAAATGAAGAAAAATTATATTGAGCTATATATATATGTATGTGTGACTATAATAAGTTTACATGAGGTCGTAGGGAACCACCTACTTGTCGGGCATTACTCTGACTATCACAGCTCTCTAGACAGCCACGCACGCACATAACCATGATATCTTTGTTCTATTCGTATTCCACGCACATGCAATTACATACGCTCTACATTGGTGTGCAACCTAGAATGGTGCTATATATATAAATCGATTCAACTATTTAATTTATTTAGTAATAAAATATTCAACCACCTCCATTCGCCCACCCCAGCAAAGGACAAAGTGGTGCAGCATGGCATCACCTCCTTGCTGTGCTAGACCATTTGTATGGAGGATTTGTGCTCCATACCGTTCCCAATAAGCAAGAATTATGTCTATTAATATTCTTGATCTTTTACACTGTATCCAGTTTTAGTATCTATTTTTTGCCCGTCAATCTATCTGTCCACCCTTTCATCCTCACTGATTATACCGCTTTGTCTCCGGTCACTTCTCCACCTACGCCAAAATATTCGTCCACTATCTAACTACGGAGGAAAACATTAATGGTGTTACTAATAAATACTTATAAAAGATTAATAATAATAATAAAGACTAAACATACTGATATATAATCCAAATTTAATTGCTTCATATTAATTTTGGTTTAAAGCCATGGTCGAATGATGTCCTCAAATTATTCTGGACTCAAAAAATGGCCGTGCCTCTTTTCTCCTATAGATTTTTCAGTGATCATCCGTCAAGCATTAAAGGCAAATTCATGACCAACTTACTTAAACTTAAAATATAATCAAAATATCATCTCTCTCCTCTTCATAAGATTATGAGTCCCCTTAATGTTCAAACAAGAGATTCTGGGACGAACCAAATTTCATCAGCAGGATAGATTACCATTTTCCCTTCTTTGATGAATAGGATGTGAGTTGACTAATATTTGCTAGAATGCTGAAGTAGATGTTATAAAAGCTTAGATGACAAAAGGTTTAGTGCTTGTGTAATAATAGGTTTGCTAGCTGTATTTTAAGATATTTAAAAGTTTAAGAATGTAAATCAATTATAAAATGTTCAAATACTACCGTTATATAAGGAAAATTTGGTCTAAGATGAATGGAGGATACAGAAGAGGATAAATTTGTTGTGGTTTGGAGTCAAGTTAAACTTATCTGATTGGGGAGAATAAAGATATATAGCTGATTTATTTATAAAGGAGGAGCAAGGGGCATTTTTTAGCGCATAGGGGGTACCTGCATCAAGTATTTTCAATGAAAGAGGTAGTTGAACCTACAAGAGATAAGAGCGATAAACGGTCTGATGGGTTCATGGATCTGGTTCAGGTATTCGCGTGTCTCGCCACATTTCTGGGTCAAGGGCTAGTATCCCTAGGGTATAATAAATGTTGCAGGTTTTCAGTTTGGCTTTTTAGTTCTACTTAAAGCCCAGTTTCATCTGCTTTAGGGAAGGTACGTTGTGGAAGTTCGCCATGACTCAGTTTATTTGGTAGCGAATGGCCTGGTATACTTAATATCATACTTTCCCAGCAGAGCTGTGATACTAAACGGTTTCCTGATTAAGGTGCTTTGGGAGTGATTGATCTTTCTTGCGTTACTTTGGTAAACCTAAGTTTCACAGCGACACAGCAAGTGGCTAATTACTAGGACTCGTAATAGGTTTATCTATGTCTCTTTCTTGACACCACTTCAATTTCAGTTCTTGTAGTCTTACCTAGGTAGTAATCGTTTTTTCCATTCCAGCGTTTACTTAATGTGTCAAAACCCAACGATTCTGGAACAATTGTTGCAAAGGTAGGTGAAAATTCCCTCCCAGCTCAACCACTACTGATTGATTACATTTTTCATAAACTTGGTTTCTGGAATATACCTTTTCAGGTTAAGACCGAGTGATCTAATCGATAAATGGTTCCGATGTCTCTATACGCGTGCCAAATAGCATACGTCTCCATGACAGAGAAGCAATGCTGATCAAGTTGCCGCAGAGACAAAACATTTTTTCTCTCCATAAGAGCCAAGGAATTGTATGGAATTTTATACATTGACTTGGTCACTGGCGACAGGAAGTCCAACTAGGGAGGAATATTTGGTGTGAGAAGGGTAGATAGATTGGGACAGAAGTCAATAAGAGATTTTTCATGGTGAAACAAGTTGTTCTGATGAGATTGTTAGTGATTGTTCTCAGGTTTTATGAAAACGTGAGAAATATACACATGTTAAGAATATACCAAACTTGGTGGAAGTTTGAGTGGGAAGTGTGGAATCCGCATAGAATGGTGGGGTTGAGAGAGAAAATCATTGATATTGTACATGAGAGATATGCATAGAGTGGATTGGTGTCGGGGAATTTTTGGATCCTTTTATCCATGGACACCACTTGATCACTTCTTGTTGAAAAGAAAATGAAGTTTGGATTTTAACAGATATAGAATAAAGTAGTTGTGAGCTGGTGGTAATCTTTGCTAAAGTTGATGTGAACTGAATCATAGTATTTAAAACAATGCATTTCCCTTAAGAGTTCAAGTTGAAGTGAAACGTTTTGTCTTGTTGTCATACGTCGTGTAACACGTCAAGGGGAAACCTGATATTTATCATTTCTCTATATTATTTTTCTCTTTTTTCTTTCTTTATTTAAACTTTGTAAACAATTATGGGTAGACAAACTTTGCGTCCCTTTAAATGTAATTTTAACGAAACTCTTATTTAAGATAAAATAATTGATAGAAATTATTACAAATCATTCAAGTATACATATATCTTTACTAATTTAGGTTGGGATAAAAAAAATTGACTTAAATATATTTACAAACAATAAAGATTTATGCGGAAAAAGAAAAATAATCTATAATTCTTCGGGTCTAATCACTCAACGAATGAATACGTTTGATCATCCGAATTATGAAAAAAAATCAATCGGATATTGATTGATTCTTATTCCCGGATGTTTCTAGCTTCCATACGGTGTTATACCCAAACCTCATTACCCATCGTGACCAATGATAAACTATTACAAATCGATGGAAATTAGAATAGCATCACTTAAAATAATTTAGGATCATAGTTCTTTGTTATAATGGAGGGACCTTATAATAATAATAATATATGATCAATATGGCGTCTTCAAGAACAAACTTCTGAACGGCGCCTCCCAATCGACTAAGAAAAGCGTGACAGAAGAGGCAGGTTTTGAGAGCCTGTTGAAAGCACCAGGCGAGGAAAAGTAGAATATCACAAAAGGCAGACCATTGCACAGATTAGGGGAAACTACAGATAAGGACCGATTACCTAAGTAGCAAAAACTAGTGAAAGGAACCGAAAGCAGGCGTACACTTCCACGGTGAAAGTATCTTGGTTATCCGGATACAGCCAGTGTGGAAGATATATAAGGGGATGTTGCTGTGTTTAGGATTTTAAATGTGAGAAGGAGAACTTTGAATATACTTCGAAGTTTAATGGGAACTCAGTGCACTTCACGGAGAACCATCCTAAAGGTAGGAGAACTAGTCCAGCAAAGTTCTCTACAAGATGAAGGGGACGAATTTAAGCGTTGATGGCTTGAGTGAGACGAGAATTATGGTAATCAGGACGGGAGGTTGCAAAGTCATGGATAACTATCTCAATAGTTTTTGGTCAAAGTGGGACCGGATACGAATGGGGCTACGAAGAAAGCAAAGACACGATTTTATGATATTAGCAACAAACGATTTACAACAGAGTTGACTGTCGAGGAAATCACTCAGTTTCTTAACGATATTAGAGAACGCGAACGAGGAGTCACCTAGATTGAGAGAGGGGGCTAGGGCTTTAAAGCGAAGGACATCAGCTGAGGTACTCATGAAAAGATACTACTTGTAAGTTTTGTCATGGTTGAATTCGACGAAATTATCCGATCTCTATTCAGTTATCTTATCAAATGCGTATAAAAAGTAGTGAGAGACACCGTGAAAGAGTTTGGAGAGAATGAGGGAAATATTTTCGTTTAATCAGTATTGAAATGGAAGAGTGGGCCTAAGCGATGCAAACGAAGGCCAATCGGAAAGAGGTAGATACAAAACAGAAGCAGGAAAAGAATAAATCCCTGAGGAACACCATAGAGCACAGCAAGTGCCTATAATTCGATGAGCGGAGTATTGAAACAAGCAATTCAGTGGAGACCTAGGTAAGGCAAGTGAGTTTAGAAGGTGGGGTAATCGGAGTTACAGTGCAACGAGGAGCAGACGAAGACGGGATCCCAGAGCGAATATTAAATAAATTTTCAGGACAAAGCACATAAATAGATGTGGATTTGGTAGTATGAATTTGTAGGAGCGTGAAAGATTTATTGAGGCGATATGCAAATAACTCGATAAAGCCAACCCCCATGGATACGAAGGACCCTGGATCCATTAAATTCTTAATTGTTTCTTTTATTTATTTTCTTTAAGCATTCAGCCATACAAGAATCGTCAACTGTGAAAAAGAGTCTTTTTCCTAGAAAATTACTTGCCGTTCTTACACCATCCCATTCTTGTAGTTTTCGCACTAATTTATTTATTTCTTTGTTCCTTTTATTTCAATAGTGTCTTATTTACTGTATTGGCTGCCATGGTGATGTTGTGGGTAAGTCTGATTACTACTACAAACTAAAAACATTCCACTAAAAATTCTGTCAATTATAAGCAAGCTCCTTATTAGTGGTGAGTTGATTACTAGATTGATTACAACAATATTTGACCATCAATTGCCACTTTGAAGCAAAGCAACGCTGGATATGTGACTTACCAAAAATTCCTTCAATTGCCTCTCATTTGATGATAAATTTAATTGAAAAAAGGAATTAAAAATTGATAACTTTAAAATGCAGAGAGGGATGGTAGTAGACTGACTTGCAGATATAAAGTGATAAGTTTAATTTTTTTATTGTAACATTTGTGAAATGACTAGAACTTATTGAATTATGCAATATGAACGCTCATTATGTAAAGTAGCAAATTAGATACTTGAGACAAAAATTGTATTTTGAAGTCCTGTATGCTCGATCCATTTTTTAAAGAAAACAAAATAGATATGAATCATTAGATGAAATATTTCCCTTATTCTCTCTTTTAATTTAGAATATTTTATCACTTCGTTCGAACAGACGGATTTAACCTCCATGTTGCACTCCATGTTGTATGCAAGAAATTCCTTCCAAATGAACTGGGAAAATAGATTAACAAATTTTCAGCTTCACGCCCTCCCAGAGCACCGCAATACTTTGTATTTCTTAAATATAGACCACCTCCTCAAAGAAATTTCAATCCCAAAATATCTTCGATAAATAATTTCCGATAAGTAGGAAAGAGGGAAATTTTAATTATTTCCTTTGAATTAGACATTTTCATCGCTTAACTAAATTGTCGGATTCTCGTTAATTTTTCGCAATTCACGTTGAAACAGCGGAAAGGAGCTTAATAAAGAATAAGGTATAAGGGATTAGGATGAAATTTCTAGTAACAAGATAAGTAATATGTCTAAAAAATTACCCAGGATATATTTATTTTATTCCATTCATTTAATTCTCATAATAAATGATTAGTTATTATCACGGAAACATATGAATATATTTCCAGTTGCATGTTTGAGAAGATTTAAGGAATACTCAGACGTAAAAGGCTTATTTATTTCTATAAATGCTGGCTTCCTCCAACCCGATAATAAAATCTGCACATGTATTAATATGTCGACTCTCACAAACGTTGGTCTCGTGTTTAAACCAAAGGGACTGGAAGAACGGTAGTACTGTATTTAGCCACCCTCCAGCAACCCTAGCCCTTAATTTATGCGAAATAACGAGAGGATAAGTGAGTTACATATTATTCTAAACAAGTATACGAAACGTTTCTTTCCTATTTATAACGATCGCATTTGTTGTAGGGGAAACTTATGATGCTGAATTTCATCATCTCGTTTTTTTATTAAACTTATTAACATTTATCTGAATCGATATTCTTATATACTTAACTAAACTTACTATTATCTTTCTCTTGTTTTAATGCAACGAAATAATGGTAAATTAGGCGAAAACGCATCAAAGCAATGGAAATTTGTCTTCATTTACGGACGAAAAAGACAAGTTGCCATTCATTTAATAATACGTTCTCTTATTCCAGGTTTATATTTTCCACTGATAATTAGTTTTCGCTACACAAAAACAAATTTTTTTCAGAAAATAAACTTATTTTGTACAAAAATACACTTTGGGAGAATGTTTGTAGTTTACGCAGAGATAAATTCCATGATAGGATTTTGTGGAATTTCCTTTGTTTTTAGTTTATTCGAGCAACACTTAAGCATACCGGAGGGACATTCGTGATAGAAATACATTTGTTTCAGGTAATTCTAGGCTACACAACTTTGAATTAGTAACAATAGACCGATCCACACATAAATATTTAAGGCCTTTCACGAACAAAATATTAAATTAAGAAGAATGTGTCTTAGCAAAGTTGTATAGCCTTATTAACCAAACAATTTGGCGGTAAGAGAAAAAGAGGGAACATCGCTACACAAACTAAGCAAGTCTCAATACAGAGCCAACTGTTTCCTGTGTACGATGCCGTGAAAAACTTTCCGTTCAAATGTCATTGAAGTTCATGGTTCTGGAATGTTTTTTTGTAAAGATGTTTTCATGAATATTTGCTGGAAGATGTTTTAATTTTAATTCATTTTACGTTCTCTTATTTTTCTTAGTGGTACGAGTCTTTCTAAAGATTAAACATATTTATTTGAAAAGTGTGGACAAAAAGTGACTTTACATGTTTTAAAACTACTAACACAAAAAATAATTAAGTTATAAAAGTGTGGGATATATAAAATGGAAGAGGATATGTTGAAGTTTTATTATTTGAATACACTATCCTTCAAACTTTCGCCACCATTATTAAAACAAAGGTCGATTCTTTAGACCATATTTTCCATGTTATTTTCCAGAACATCAGAAGGAATTTTGTCTATTTCTTCAATATTGTTTACTTTCAATTATTGAAGATTATTATGTTTATTTAAGTATATCTTTTCTATAATGTAGCCCCAAAGGGAGAAATTTGGAGGGGTAAGTCTTAATGTTTCCTTGGTTTCTCTGGTTGTTTATGGTGTCACTTTATCTTGTGAAATCCCATATCCTGCATATCTAGTTCTGACAAAAAGAAAACTTTTAGCAAATCTCGGTAAGTGTTCCCTGTTAGTGTTGCTGTTTATACGTCAGCATCCTCGAAGTAGAAGGACAAATGATTCGGGACCAAATTATGAAGAGGCTGATCGTGAAATATCATAGGGTTATAAGCATACCAGAATTTTTAATTGTGTTTATCAAAGGATCCAGTAATATGAAAATGGGCTTCATTGGACATGATTAGGCGTGAGGTAAAAGTTTGATCATTTCTTATTCTCCAAAATGCTCCTGCAAGGTTTCATCCTTTTTGATAGTCTGCAAAACTTAATTTTTGAGTTATTTGAATTTTATATGGATGAAGTTTGAGTTATTTTGTAAGGATGCGTTGCTATTAAGTTCGAAAAATTCCTTATTGACTGGAATGTATCCTAGTTAACGTTTCTGGCTGTTATTGAACACTGGCCAACACAGGCTGAATGACATATGCATTTCGCATAGATCACGGTCTACCAGAGCGTTCTTTCTCACTTTTAGACTCGGATCTTTTCAAAATTTATGCCATTGAAAAAATACAATGCCTTGAGGGACTGTTTCTTTAAATAAATACTATTCTGCAGAGTAACATCGTGTTTGAAAAAAGTTGTCTTAATTATTGGTCGCTGTTCTTTTTTCTATCTTAAACAATGTCATGTAAAATATGATGCAAATAATCCTTCTATGTTTTAACATTAATGGAGAAAATTTGTAGGTTATTGTCTTTAAAGATTAATACTTCAATATTATTTTCTAACTTAATTAATTTTTGTGTCATCACTTTATTAATTAGCGAAGTTAATTCTTGGACACCATTTACATATGTAAATATTATATGTTCAAAAAATAGGCAATTATTAAGAAAGCTCTGAACTACTTTCAACGTTTAAAACCTTAATACAAAATATCGGTATGTTTTGCAGAATCATAGGCAAAACACTTTCTTAGGTTATTATTTACTTTACCTTAAAAAACATGTTTATTTGAATACTTCATTCTCTAACACCTCTTGCGGTTTGCCCAAATCTATTCTTAACTTTTAGTGGTTGAAAGGCGAAATTCAGCAAAACAGATTAGGATAAATATCTTAATATAGTTAAGAAATAACTTAATTTACCCTAAGCTAACTTACCATAACCTAGGAGTAAGTTTAATCCTTTCATTTTTTCTTCAATTTTAAAATTACCAGTGTATTAAACTATACTATCCTTTTGTAGCTGACAATTGAGTGGCGATAATAATGCAACATTTACCATTGAATTAATTCTATATAGAAGGATTTACAAAAGGACGCTTAAAATAATAAGAGAGATTAAATTGTTTTTTAAGCGATTCCGTTTTTCCAAATATTAACCTTTTCCTAATCTTGACTTCTGTGATTGTCCTGATTGCAACAATAGACTTGATTGGAAGCCAAATATCTCTGATGTGAGGAAAATAAAAAATTCCTATTTCCAATTTGGCACCGCTGTAACGTAAAAATTTCCTTTTCAGAAAAGCCCCCAAACTTTTCTTCCTTTCTTGAGTAATTCCACCAAATTCCCCATTCGTCCAAGTTTTATAGTTGTTTGTATGTAGCATCTTCCCTGAGTTGAGAAGAATATGTGAGGAAATATTTTATGGACATGGTTCGACTTACTTAGTTTTTTAGTATCTCTCGTTTTGGGAGTTTTTATACCCTACTGTGCAGCAGATACTACAGCCAAGGGTGTTTAGTGTGACCACCAGGAAATTCTGTGACAATGAATATGACTTGGTAAAAGCACGTAGTTTAATAAATTTAGTGGGTTTAGTGTTGCGTATATTACCCAAAGAATTGACATGCATTGCAGATTATAATAAGAGGATGTTCCTATAGTTCATTGTTAAAATCTTTTAAGAAATTTACCATAATTTTAAACAAACGCGCTCATTTTATGAATAAAAATACCGAATTGATGTTATAAGATAAGGCGGAAGATTTTGATGTTATGTGAGTTAAAGAGATGTGAATCCTAATAATTAAAGAGATTATATTTGGTAATTTAACTAAACAGACTCCACAATATTTAATGAAATTAAGTATCAAAGAAAGGTCGGAGGCGTTATTTCATACATTAATAAATTAAAAAGTAGCAAACTAGCTAGCTAGTTTTGAAATTTTAATGGATGAAATAACGCCTCCGACCTTTTTTCGAGACACTTGAGAGATTATATTGGGCAATTTATCTCTGTCTCTCTGTCTCTCTTTCTCTCTCTCTCTCTCTCTCTCTCTCTCTCTCTATATATATATATATATATATATATATATATATATATATATATATATATATATATGATAAATAAAACTGACAAGAAAAATGGAAAAACAATTCAGAGCAGTTTCGTCTTTATTCTAAAAGACCTCTTCATGGAATAACGTAGGTCAGGACAGACAATGTCTTAAATAGTAAGGAAGGGGGGGGGGGGAGGTTAATACGGCTACCTGCATCAAAACCCTAACTAAGGATTACAAATTCTTTAAACACTTTAATTTGTGATTCAATATAATTATATATGATATGGATCTAGGCTAAGCAATCCAGGGCTAATATTAAAATTTGGGAAAGTATTAATAGAGATACACTCAAAAACATTTCTTGAAATGTAGTTTGTACATTTAATAACAGGTTTAACACTTTTCCATTTACTAGTATGATCCTGACTATAAATATGTAAAAGTAATGCAGATTGTTGACAAAAATTACGAACATTAGTTTGGTGCCGTTTAACTATAACATTCAATTCTTTACCTGTCTGTCCATAATAGCATTTTTCGCTATTATTGCAACTAATAGAATATACAAGTCCTGGTTTAGGTGGGGAATTTTTTACGAAAAGGCGATGGATAGTGTTATCATATTTAAAAATAACATATGGTGATCGGAATAGAAAGGACTCATACGTCCATTTCTATTCCGATCACCATATAAGTATCAAAGAAAGTGTTTTCTCCTCCATGTTTCTCCGTGCCCTTAGAATTGTTTCACCCGAATATTTGGAAAAAGAGGTTGATTGGATATATAATATAGGTTTAAATTTATGTTACCCTTTCTACGTACTTATAAATTGTTATAATTCTGCTCCTGTTCATTTTATCAACCTAATCGTAGCATTACTAAATTTCATGCCAAAAATGTACTAGTTTTACCTTTTTACCAAAGTTTCATTAAATTGGCTTATTTACTAAAACCTTTGAACATAAAGGTTATTTTTAAATATGAAAACACTATCCATCGCCTTCTCGTAAAAAATTCACCACCTAAACCAGGCATTGTATCCCATTCCAAGGCCTTTCTCACAGACAACAGTTGACAACTTGAGATCTGCCTTAACGAGGTCGATCTTTGGGGACTTTTACGTTCTTGCCTCTGCGCAATTCTGTGCACGTTGGTCCGGCTGACGTTGAGTCGTTGGCGATATCGAACTTGTTTTGGCCCGCAAGAAGGAGATAAGAGATGTCGATTCCTTTCGCTTTCATCTCGTCACGCCTGTACACAATATAAAAGATGACTTAATGACAAGTGCTATAAAAGTACTACCTTAAGTTTGTATGACGTAACTATTTCTCTTCCACACGCAAGCCCCGCAAAAGATAAACAAACGAGTGTAATAGCACTTTTGCAAAAGCAAGTAGGGACATAAATGTAAAAACCTTTACAACAGCCGAAAAGGGCCGGAATGACTCGCGTAAGTTAAAATCCAAATAAACACACAAAAAATGTATACTAAGAGTAAGGAGGCGGTGCGCCCTCGGGGAAAATAGCTGAGCGATGGCGTATCAGATATTGGCGGAGCTAGGCCGCACACACCATTGGCGCATATTTGTGTGTAGAAGATGATAGATTTATCGGACTCTTGCGAGGCAGGAGTGGGGTGGACTTCGGATCTACCCTTCTGGGTTCCAAAACACATTCTTCTTCTCGGTTTCACCGCGTTTGGGGGGACAGAGGTGATAAATTTATTCTTGTGACATTTTATTTATTGTTCTTCGGTAAATCATTTTGTGTTTTCCGCAAACTAAATGAGAACTCAAATTTTCTTCAGTCAAAACAAGGATATTAAGGTTTTAATTCAATGTTTTCTTTCCATTATATACCCTTTTTGAGACGATTTTTAATGGAGCGACGACCCTCGCACTTTCCATTAAATACTTTTTCTCTATCGCCTCTGTTAATTTATTTCTGTCCTGTGTTCGCTATTTCTTTCAATATGTTCACGTTTCCATATTTTCTAATATTTCTTCATTTAATAAAAAAGTTCATTTCATTCTTTTCTTTTTGCTTCTTCCTTCGAGCTTGCAATAGTATTGATTGAGTCGAATTTTAGTATATTTCAGTTCCTTTTAAGTATTGGCTGGCGTATCTATAAAAAATTGTAACGCCATGAAACTTTTACGGACAAGTTTAAAAATATTATATTTATTCGCTAAGGGTGAGAACTTTGGGTAACAGTGTTATATATAAACACACAAACATATATATTATATATATATATATGCGGTTAAAAGGCTATTTTTGGTAAACCAGTCTTCCTCAAAGCCTTCGGAAGGAGCTCTTCTCACATACACGAAGAGGTAGCACTTAAAATAGACGTTCTCTCAGATAGCCAAAAAACTATCTTTCGATTAGCGTTTTCAAGTGTCACCCTTGCTTTTCGAAGAGAATGGAAAATTTGTTTGATTCTCCATTTTCGCCACACCTTATAAATTAAGAAAAATTATTGCAGTAACGAAATTAATTATGCGGTTAAAAGGCTATTTTTGGCAAACCATTCTTTCTTAAAGCCTTCGGAAGGAGCTTTTCTCACATACACGAAAAGGTAGCACTTAAAATAGGCGTTCTCTCAGATAGCCAAAAAACTATCTTTCGATTAGCGTTTTCAAGTGTCACCCTTGCTTTTCGAAGAGAATGGAAAATTTGTTTGATTATCCATTTTCGCCACACCTTATAAATTAAGAAAATTATTGCAGTAACGCAATTAATTATGCGGTTTAAAGGCTATTTTTGGCAAACCAGTCTTCCTCAAAGCCTTCGGAAGAAGCTCTTCTCACATACACGAAAAGGTAGCACTTAAAAAAGACGTTCTCTCAGATATCCAAAAAACTATCTTTCGATTAGCGTATTTAAGTGTCACCCCTGCTTTTCGAAGAAAATGGAAAATTTGTTTGATTCTCCATTTTCGCCACACCTTATAAATTAAGAAAAATTGTTGCAGTAACGAAATTAATTATGCGGTTTAAAGGCTATTTTTGGCAAACCAGTCTTCCTCAAAGCCTTCGGAAGGAGCTCTTCTCACATACACGAAAAGGTAGCACTTAAAATAGGCGTTCTCTCAGATAGCCAAAAAAGCAAGGTGACACTTGAAAACGCTAATCGAAAGATAGTTTTTTGGCTATTTGAGAGAATGCCTATTTTAAGTGCTACCTTTTCGTGTATGTGAGAAGAACTCCTTCCGAAGGCTTTGAGGAAGACTGGTTTGCCAAAAATAGCCTTTTAACCGCATAATTAATTGCGTTACTGCAATAATTTTTCTTAATATATATATATATATATATATATATATATATATATATATATATATATATATAATCCAACTGAGCGCAAAAATCAGAAAACGGAATATTTTTTCTTCGGACAAAGTTGTTACCTACTTCGAAAAAATCCCTACTGTGATGGGATTCGAAGCAAGCAGACTGAGGCAGCGAAATATGAAGGGTGGGTGTATTCTAGGAAATCGATGCTTCAAATTTTTTGAATAATTCTCTGTTATTTTGGGAAGATAAGATTTGAGAAATCTGGAAGGCAGTTTGCGAGAGAGAGAAAAGTACAGATGGTGTATTTTCTCATTTGAAAGTTTGTGCCGATCCTTAAGATTTGGATTAGTTTGCAAGGTATTATTTTTAATATTAAAGGTTAATTTATTGTATGTGTATACTAAATATATATATATTATATATATGTATATATATATATATATATATATATATATATATATATATATATATATATATATATATATATATATATATATATATATATATATTCAGCTCTATAAACTAGGTTACGACTAACTTGTTAGTTTAGAGAGCAGATTTCCTTGTGTTTTCGAATGCTTCCTCGCGGATACAAGATTTACCACCAGTGAATTTAGTTGTAATCCTTTTTTTTCATACTCTCTTTATACTTTATGTCCTTCCTCTTCTCCTATTTTTTGATTTATTCCTCTTATACTTTCACACACCCAGGTAAATCGGAACGAGTTTCAAGGAGAGAATTTACATTTAATTAAAATGTGATCAATCGATTAGGAAAAGTCATTGCCCTATTTGAACTAATTGGATCTCTTCTCTATTGGAAAAGATTGGGGTTAACTAATAGGAAAGTAGCGTGCCTTCTGACTCCGAGTAACTCGGAAGCATTAGGCGCAGAGGTGTTCAAGCTTTCAGTTGCGTGGACTTGTTTTCAGTCTATAGATTCGTTTACCCCTAGATTGTCTGTAGTGCTCTCTCCAGAATCAAGAATTTAGCATTTATGATTTATGCATCTTATAAAATGGATCTTTTGAAGAATCCCGATTACACCTAATTATTTTGAACAGCATGTGTCACAGTTTTGGCCTATTGAACAATATGATCCCCAGTTTAGGACCAATGAAAATTATGAAAATGTTATAAGGTAAAATAAATAACAAGGATAATTACTTTCTTTATTGCTCTATTAAGTAAATCATATTAAAAATTTGCCAGAAAATTCTTTAGTAATACTTTATTACATAAATCAATTAATAAATTTCATGAATACTGTTTCTAAATTTAAGCACAAAAACAATCAAATTCACGATACATAAATTCCTGTAAATGGGAATGTAGGAACTATTTTTGGCATCCCTCCATCTTAATATATTAAATTTATGTCTGTTCCAATAGGATCCTACAAGCTGACCATGTACGCCTGTCCTATTATTAACAAAATGTAACGAATGATTTAGTGTTTTATTTAGGGAGTGTCGCAAACCCATCGCTTGCTTTTTGCGCAACAGCGATTGGAATTAGGGGCTAGGAATCCTTCCTTCTGTTGTTATTCCTCGAAATGGCCTTGGAAGGAGAGGCTAATAGAGGTCAAAGCCACTCCGGTGCCTCAGTTTAGGGTGTTTGAATGTGCGTGAATGTGGAGAGAATGTGAAGAGAAGTGAAATTAGTTGACTGTTTGAAAAAGAAAAACTGTATGTTCTGTCTTTGACTGAAACCAAAATAAACGGAAAAGGTGGAAAATGGTTTGGTGGGGTGATAGTGAGAAAAAAAGAGGAAATTAGACAGTAAGAGCGAAGATTTGGGTGGTGGTACTGATGAGTGAGGAATTGTGGGAGTGTATAAGTGAGTACAAGGAGGTATATTAAAGAGTGTTGTGTGTTCGAGTGAAGTTCGGATACGAACAGTGTGTGACAGTGAGCTTGTATTTTCCACATGTGAGTGAACCTGAAAGTGTGACAGAAGCGTTTTCAAAAGAGCTTAATGGATGTTTCCAAGTTTTAATGTAAAGGAAGTTGTAATGGGTGACCTGAACGCAAAGTTGGTCAAGTAGTTAATGGGGTAGTTAGGAGATACGGAGTGCCGGGAGTGAATGATAATGGTGTACGAATAGTGGAAATGTGCATTAAAAAACAGATAGTAAGTGGAAACACATGGTTTAGAAAGAAAGAACAAAAGAAGTATACCTAGGAAAGTTTGGGCAGGCAGGTGGAAGAAAGGGTGATTGAGGATCCAAGCAGCAAGTTTGAATATGTTCTGATAGGAAGAGAGAATGTGAAGATTTTTGGATGTCGATGTAAAGAAGGGGATGGTGGGAGACTTATCCAACCATCACCTGGGAATAGCAGAACTAAAAGTAAAGAGTGAATGGGTTGGCAAACGAAGGAGCTTGCCGAAGAAGGAGGTCGTAAGGGTGGATAAACTGCAACAGGCGAGTACAAGGAGGAATACAAAAAGTTGGTTGAAAGAGAGTGGGAAGTGATAAAAGAGGGTGAGGGTTTGGGTGTGCTAGATGAGTGGAATTTGATGCTTGAGAGCATAGAAGAAGATGCCTAGAAAAGCATGTGGATTTAGGGTGCTTGGATAATGGAAAGTTAGGAAGGGTAGTGAATGGGGGAATGCTGAAGTGGAAGAACTAGTGAAGGAGAAGCATAAACTCTTCAACAGGTATATACAGAAAAGAAGCGCAGAAAACAATGAAAAGTATAGGAGGATGCGACAGGAGGTGAAAAATCGAGTGACTGAAGTGAAGAGAGAAGCGAATGATAGGTGGGGTGAAAGAGTGTCTGAGTGCTTTAGAGAGAATAAAAAGCAATTTGTATAAGATAAATTGTGTGAATAAGAAGAAAGAGGCGATAGAAATGAGAGTGAAGGATAGAATGTGTGAAGCAATCAGTAAAGATGAAGAAGTAAGGAAGAAATGGAGATGGAATATTTTGAGAATTTGCTAAATGTGGACGATAGTACAGAAGTATAGCTGTTACGTCTTGGAAGAGGTTGGAGGACATCAAAGAGAATTAAAGAGAATGAAAGAATTAGCAAAGCAGAAGTGGAAGAGGCAGTCAAAAGGACAAAAAGTGAAAAAGTGAGCGGGTATGGATGGGTTAACAAGTCAAATGCTGAAACCAGGGGGAGAGTTTGTCGTAGAGTGGTTTGTGAGGTTTTTAAATTATGTATGGACCAGTCGTGTGTGCTATAAGATTGGAGGAATGCAGGTAGTGTTCGTTTTTATAAGGGAATAGTAAGAAAACTGAGCGGGGTATTTATAGGGGTATAAGTCTGTTGAGTGTGCCTGGAAAGGTACATGGACGAGTCTTGAGTGAAAGAGTTAGGAGGTGCAATAAAACTCTGATTGGAGAGAAACAAGGGAGGGGGGGGGGGGTAAGAAGGGAAGATGGTGTGTGGATCAGATTTTTACCTTAAAAAATATATTTGAGAAGTAAGGGAAAAGAATAAAAGTGTGTACATGGCATTTATAGATCTGGAGAAAGCGTATTACAGAGTAGACCAAAAGGGGCTGTGGAATATTTTGATAATGCTTAGGATTGAATGCACACTAATAGGACCCTTTTAAAACCTTTATGATGACTGTGAAGCATGTTTGAGGGTAGGAAGAAAGGAAAATGACTGGTTCAGGGTAAAAACTGGGCTCAGACAAGGATGCGTGATGTCACCTTGGCTGTTCAATCTTTATATGGATGGCGTGGTGAGATAGGTGAAAGCAAGAGTGGGAGGTAGGTTGTGCACTATTGGTGAGTGAAAATGGACGTGAAGAACAATTGTTGTTTGCGGATGATACAGTGCTGGTGGCTGACTCAAAAAAAGAAAATACAGGCACTGCCCCATCCCTTTGTGATTGTTTGTGATTTAAGAAAGCTAAGTGTGAATGGAGGCAAAAGCAAGTTAATGTGGTGCAATAGTGAAGGAATGGGTGAGCTGCAAGTCAGTTTATATGTGAGGAGGCTGAAAGAATTGCAGTGTCTTAAGTATTTGGCTGTAAATCTGGCAGCTGATGGAGGGAGTAAAAATGAAATATTGCAGCGAATGAAAGGGGAGTGCAAGCATTTGGTGCGATAAGGACTCTCACGAAAGGGATGCGAATGAGCAGTCAGGAGCAAATGTAATTGTATGAGAGATTGGAAGTTATGGAAATGAAATGTCTGAGAAGTATTTGTCGTATGAGGTTGAATGACAGGGTGAGAAACGAACTTGTGCGATAGAGATGTTGAAGTAAAGTTGGTTTGGTTGAAAGAACTGATAGAGGTGTGATAAGATTGTATGATAAGATGCGGCGGTAGCACCCTATTTACTTCCTTTTTAATAATAGGGGCCCCATTTTTATCCTTTAGAACAATAGCGATTCCTGGCTCATGTGTAACAGTTATTCTTTAAAAGATCCTATAAAAGTTTCAGAGATGATCTTGCTTTACTAAAACTCCCGGCATTTATTTCTCTAAATGTTATCCTACGGCAGGCAAGACACCTAAAAAGTTAAGTAGAGAATGTTGTTTCAGAAGATATTTAAATGCATGACAAGAATTAATTTACATGAGAGATAATGAGAAACATAGGAAAAACATGATATAAAAATGAA
Organism: Ceratothoa steindachneri; assembly: GCA_963969495.1. NCBI lineage: Eukaryota > Metazoa > Arthropoda > Malacostraca > Isopoda > Cymothoidae > Ceratothoa > Ceratothoa steindachneri. The sequence goes on from OZ018326.1 coordinate 97,813,184, forward strand.
TCTTGTGATACAAATTTAATACGTTTAGAAAGTTTAAGAATTCAAGCGGAAGAAAACGTGCTTCGTTAACGTGTGTGGAAGTGAGGGCAATGAATTTCTATTTTAGAAAGGGATAATATTTGGTTTTAAAAGGTGAATGAATTTATTGCTCTGTAATTGTTTAATTGGGTTGCTGTTTGGGTTTTAAGAGACGAGAAATTTTCATGTTCTTCTAAGAAGGGTATGTAATTTATTAGAATAAATGATGGTAATTGAGCCCCAGTTACTGAAACCATAAGTTAATTTTTATTAAAAACATTATATTGTAAACTTCGAAGTTCGTTTTAAATAGCAAAGTTTGGAACTTCGTTTTAAGGAGGTAAGTAAGGTATGTAAAATGTTGTGTGTTATATGTATCATAGGCAAAGGGTCAAATATTAAATAAATTATAAGAACAAGACAAAGAGTATCTAAATATCTATTAGACAGCTGGATATTGTTAATGCGATGGGAAGAATTTATTTTGCCCCTGCGTAAAAGGAAAGGTAATAATGTTTTGTAAATGTTTTAAAAGAAGTATGTCCCTGTTTATAAGGTTTGAAGTGTGCATGTTTATTGTTAACAAACTTGACTAGATTTTTGTTAAACTGCCGACGCAAACTATGTGATGTGTAGATTGTATAATAAATTATAGAAAATATTAGAGAAAGATTCTACTACAGTATTTAAGTTATTGAATTAATATAAGACGTAAAAGGTGCACTTAGTATAGAGCACATTACGATGGCTATAAAATTTGTTTACTGTGTTGCAAAATGATTTGTAGACGAGCAGCCTTGTTTAACTTTGTAAGGGTAAGATGGCGAGAGTAGAAATCTGGTCAGATTCGACGTTGTAAAGTTGGTTGCGCTACATATAGCTAATGCAAGTTGAAGAAGGTGACGAAAATTGTTAGCATATATAATAAGTGAAATTCAAGAGAAGCTTTGAGAAAGATTAATGAAATCGATGTCAGAATTGGAAATATTAGGTGGGCAACCAATATGGTATAATTTGAGGGAATGCATTAAAATGCAAAAGCGGGTACGGTTTCAGTAATGCGCTGGATATGAGACTTGCATTATGGACGGTATACGCTTAGATGGTCATGTTGAAAGAGTAAACAAATTTTAGTATAGTAGAAAGATAAACTATACCATTAAAAATGACAACTTACGAGGGGCGGTCACTAAGTTTTCAGAAATGAAATGTGACAAAATTAACTGTACAGAAGAAGCCAGCAAAGAATCAACCCAACAGAACTCCAAGAAAAACTAAGTAATATAAAAAAGTAGGATAAAGTTTAGCTTATTATAAATCAACAGACAAGGCTGGATCGGTAAACCATTGACACTCGGATATATTTTAAGAGATGTTTTCAGATATTTGTTAATATCTGAACAGAGACTGAATCCAGAAACAAGACCGATGAAAATGTTAATTCCATAGTGATTAACGTGAACACTCGAGCCAAGGGTTCGTGGCGGCCATTGCCATCAGAAGCACGGTTGGTTGGGAAAAACCTATTGACCCTTTTACCCAGTTTTTGCCTGGTTTAAACTGGGTAAAACTGGGTAAAACTGGGAAAAACTGGGTAAAAGTGGGAAAAACAGGGAAAATCATACAAACATAAAATTCCATGTATGTAAGTATAATATTAATATAAGATCAAAGAATCAGCCTCAGTGGTCTTTGTTATATAGGTTCCATACCGTTATCAACTTGAATTTTTAGCAATATTTTGTCCCAAATTTTGAAATTTTTCATTTATTTATTTTTTTTACCTCAACTACTATTGTATATATTTTATTTTAGAATATTAAATATGTCAAAATATACAGATTCACAGAGAAATCATGGTATTCTTGGTACACGGCCAAAGAACTCATTGTTGTCTGAATATAAAGATATTTCTAGCAATAAAGTTTGTTGCAAAAAATGTTTAAGAATAATAGCAAAAAGAATTCAACGAGTAAAAGACCATCATAAAAAGTGTTCAGCAAACACTTTAATCCCACCTCTAAACGCCGAAGCTATTAATCCTAACTAAGAAATTAATATAAGCAGCGTTACTCCCATGGATTGTCAATATGCTAATAACTGCACCACCGATGATATAAATGTAACAAATCAAAGCAATGATCAAACAAATTCTACTTGAGAAATTGAAAACTCACAACCAGTTTCAACAGCATCCCTCTCAGAAACGTTTGATTCTGATACACTAACTTCAATCAACCACCCAGAAATTAGTTCAACTTTAGTGAAAATTTGTAGTAATTCGGATGTAATTTCAAGTCAAAAAGTTAGAAAAAATGGAAGGATAAAAGGAACTATTAATCATATTGACAAATTTATTCAGCCAACAAGTGATGAGAAATTTAATGTGATTCAACGGAAGTGGGCTCAATTTTTCTACAAGGTAATTTTCCAAATTGTAACGTGATTGAGAATAGGATAAATTAGGTATTTTTATTATCAATATCTTAGATTATCTGGAGCTGCATTAAGAATCACTTATATAGTTGCTAGTATAGGTTTCTATTTATAGTTCTATTAGAAATTTGATTTGCTTAAAAGATCACCCAAATAGAGTAGAATTCATTATTTTTGTTTATTTCTAGAATCGTATTCCTTTTCGAGTTGCTAATGATGATACATTCGAAAATGCATTAAAAGAAATAAGATGTTGCCTGAAGCACAGACAAGTGCTAACTAAGAAGCAACTTGCTGGTCCACTGCTAGAGGAAGCTTATACAGAAGTAAATACAGAAATGAAGATACTATTTAAAAACAAAATGTGTGTCGTTTCACAAGATGGGTGGTCTAATATTCACAATGATCCAATTATTGCCAGTACTATACATTGTGAAGGAAAATCATATCCACCTGATTGTGTCTCTGCAGGAGTCAGAGCAAAACTGCAGACTATTGTTTTCAACTAGCAAAGATCAGCATTTTAAAAGCAGAGACTAAGTATAGAGCAATTGTTGTTGGGTTCGTGTCAGATAATGAAGCAAAAATTGAACACCTTTTTAAGGTTAATATTTCATAAACAAAGCTAAAATAATTTTCTTTTGAATATTTCGTCGTGGTATAAGAAGGACCGAGTGATGGAAGGAGTTGGTACATATGGGTTGTTTACGTACTACACAAAAAAGACTCCTTGATTAACGTTATATCTCTCTAAAAGTGCTATATATGTTTGATTATTATTATCTTGATTATTGAGTTCTTTAAACTGTAAGGTTTCCTTGTGTCATACGTAGCGATTTGAGGATAGAATAAAAAAATTGTTAAAACAAACTAAAACTTTAATTAAAACACAAAAACAAATACATGAACCACAGAAATATTACGAATTAAATACACAAATTAAATAATTTTTAAGTAAGGCTTACTAATTTGACATACTTGAAATTATAATGATGGTTGACCCACCACTCACTTCAATTTAAAAACAAATGCTAACGGCCTTTATCGGCCGCAAATACCTTTGTGGATACCCCTTGGAACGGGTTTGAGTCTGACCCTGAACTCAATGAGCTACTTTACCTCAGGAATGTTATTGGCTCGATGACGCGTTCCGCCCAGCCAGATGGATGGTGTGGACGGATAACTAGAAAGCCACAAAGAAATTTGGCAAGTGTAGCAGATAAGCAGCCACACGCCTTCGACAGGAAGGGATATCACCAAGGGACAGTGAAAGAATGTTTCTTTCTACTCTTCGGATTACTTTGGGGTGTAATTCGCACTGTCTAGCGATGCGCTAAGATTTGAATACATTGACTCACGAGAGTGCTGGAGGGAGTGGACTCGGAGTATCACTGTGCTTTAGGATTCACTAGGATAGGAGGGATCTCTGTGTAGAGAGTAAGTTGTACTTGGTTCTCAATCCAAGTTAACTTAAAAGTTCGGTGTGACCACCGGGGAAAGGGCTTGAGGAGGAGCTTTTTCTTCTTTGTTTCAGTATTCCTCAAGGGCGAGGACTATCTCGGTGCTTTGTGCTACACCAGGATAGGGGGGGCGGTTTCTTCGACGAGAACAAGTAGAACTTGGATAAGTTAACTTAAAGTTCGGTTTGATAACCAGGAACAAGCTCGAGGATGAGCTGCTCTTAGTCCCTCCTCTTGATTGCCCGGCCTCTTCTTGGGAACTTCGTAGCCTTATTGACTCACGTATTCTACCACGTTTTTCCCAAGTATTTGGTATATATATCTCGAGGTTTAGTGAGTGGGTAATCCCAGTCCCACTTCCTGAACATATATTTTATTACTGAACCAAGATGAAGCGGCTGTAAAGCGTATCCAATACACCTACCGTAGCCACTACCGGTGACAAGAAAAAACCCGGTGCTTCCCTTTTGATCAAAATAAGATAAAGATCCCCTGAGTGTGTCTTCACTCAGTAAAAGACAGTCATGGGTGGACCTGTGTAATATTGAGATTTAAGCCGAGTGGATTGCTTATTAATTGCCAAAGGATCGTCCAAATTAGTTAAATGACCCTATAAAAAAATAATCTTTAATGTACATGAATTAAAAATATGAAACAGCTTATATAGGTATAAATAGAATTAATCTTTGCACTGAATAAGTAAGTCTACATAATGTCGTGGGGATTATACATGAAAATTACTCACTAGGATGCTTGCGTCTTAATGGCACCCAACAGAATGAATGGGATAATATTATTGAAATAGGCACAGATTTAATCACTTCTAATACTCGAGGTTATAGGCTCGGGATGGGAATTCTAGTTGAAGAATAAACTGGTGAAGTAAGGGGAGGAGATAATTCACTTCAACGATACCTTTGAGTTCGTAAGTGTTTTTGAGAATGATGGTGAAGATCTTCTTCTGGTGACGATGATCGCACTTAGTCCGGCCCCCGAGGTTACCGAATGAGAAGGTAATCCTAGACTGGTGATATAATGATCCTAGGCCGGATCCTGAAGGCGAGCCAAACTGTGGATCAGATCGGACTCCTTCTTTCTCGAAGTGACTGTCCGATTATTCTGCTGCTGAAGTGGGTAGCCAAAACCGATTACCTAGCTACGTCTAGGGTAATCCGCAGAGAGAAGTCTTATGTAATCTGACTCTGAAGGAAGGGGGGTCTGCGAGAAGTTTGGAGAATGTGTAAAGGGAAAAACTCTAGGTGTATAGTGAGAGATAAAGCGGAAAAAAGTGGAAAAATAAAGAAGATTTGAGTGATTCGAAGAATCTGGAGGTGATTCAATTATTCTTTCGCCTTATTTTTGTTTTATGTACTGTTTGATTTGCATTTTGTTTACTTGTATGTAGTGTTGTATATATATTTTTTTAATAGTATTTGTAGTTTGAATCTTTATTTACTTGTGATTTTTTGTTTGTGTTCGTTTATCTATTTTGCATGTAGGTACTTCTATATTTTTCTTGCTTGGCTCCTTTCTCGTCGTTGTTAGTATTTTTCGATTGTTTCGTCGTTGTCATTATTTCTAGTCATGTTTAGCAAGGCGTCTTATAATCATTAGTTCATTTTTCGGTTGTGTTTTTCATAATCGATTTACATTCAAATCCGGGAGTTTTTTGTAATTATCAGTTTTATTCTTTTATATATTAAAGCATATCTCGGTTGTTCTTCTTTTCTTTCCAGAATATTCACATATTTTGGGAACTATGTATGGATTAGAACTACACTGCTATTCTCTAGAAGCTCTTTGCTTTCTGCTTCTAATATATTAAATATTTTATCTTGCGTTTTCTTGCTTGTTCTTGAAACAATATGACGCTCGATGCATCTTCTCTGATCTATAGAGATCTTCTTGCCTCTTCCTCTCTCTCCTGCGTCTCCGGGTAATTATGTACATTTGTGTGTTATGTACCTTTTCTAGCGCCATCTTTTGCACTTTGGACACACAACGAACTCTAGAAGCTAGGTATACATATTATGCTCTTACTAATGCCATATTCACTTTCTGGATCCAGCCTGTGATGTGCTTCCTGTACCCGGTAGTCGTTATTTTCGTACAGAGTTTATTGTACTCAGTAGTATAAGGATATCTTTTCTTCTCCCTATTTAAATACTTTTAAATTTAGCATAAGGTAATCTGATTTGTATTTTGCTTTGAAAGCACATATGATACCTATTTCTTCGACGGTCATACGAACTTGCATGGCCGCATTTTTTACCAAAATTTAATTAATTGGGTCAAATCGTAGATAAACTGTAGTTAAAGTTCGTGAACTTATTATTCCTGTGATATTTGATGTGTAGGTCAAGTAGAGAGTTTAAAAAAGACGACCAAACTGGAGTAACCAAGCCTGAGATTCGAATTTCACCTCGTTACTCCAGACCTATACTGATATATGCCCAGTTCTCCACTACGTAATCGCAGAGGAATTTCAAGACGAATTGCTGATGAACCTAAACAACGTTTTGGAGACTTAACTTATACAAAATCGCCATTGAAAGACTGAATATTTGATATAAACCACCGATAATCGGAGAAAAAAGGAGCCTTCGACTGACCTTGGAGGCTGAAGAATGGAAGTGGTGAAATATCGCAAATAAATCGCCTACAATGCCAATAAAAATAACAGAAAATATATTAGAAATACGATGAAACATCGGAGAAATTTTCGCATATTAAATAATGCCCTGCTTCTACTAATTGCATAGAACTTTAATAATTCAAGTTTTGAATGAAAATATGTAGAAGCAACGCAAAAGATCTAACAAAATAGTACGGTAGATAATCTCTAGCTTACCGAGCACGTAAACATATACGAAATAACATATAATAACCATAAGTATAAATTAGAACAACGGGTATCTTTACTAATCAAGGGCAAAAAAAGGTGTTATAAATAAGAATCTATATTTAAAATGTCTATTACCTCAAATCTTAGGACTTTTCATGAATGGAATCAGAAGCTAATTTGTAAACCCGCCCGTACAAAGAACTGTAAACTCCTGATTGTCCTAAATTGATGCAAAACAAAAGGAGCTTCAAATGGAATTCTCCTACACGACATTTACTATTTCTCTGTTCTCTTCTCTCCATTTACTCAACGGAGACACAGGAATGGAGGTCGTCCTGCTTACAATTTCTTTTCTGTTAAAACTAAAAACAAAGGCAAAAGCGTCCATATTTTTCAAAAGAAAGATCTTCCATAGATCGAAAGGTTTCTCTGAATAAAAAAAGGAATCTGACTGGCCATTTACTTTCTAGTCTCCATTCTCACCGAAAGATTATTTTCGTAGAATTGAGCACTTGCAGCAACACTTAGGTAATCCTATCTTGCCCCTTCACTTTTACAAATCTTATATCTAGATGGTGGTCTCCTATCTCTAATTATGTGAATGCAATTAATGCATTGAAATAAGTCACACGACTCTTTTAGGTAATTGAATGGAGAATTCTTATTCGTGTTGAAAAAACTATTAAAATAAATTGTTAAAGGCTGAGCAAGTTACCTATTAAGAAGGAATCAAATATGTGAATTAATTATTTTCACTGGCAAATCTAGCTGAAAAAACAAAGGGAATGAGAAATGAATCATTCAATTTCTTCAGAATCCGTGTTTAAAACGCTGCTTCCTAATCATTTTTCCATAAATAATATTCTCAGAGGTAATCAAATTTTCGTAGGCGATTTCAAGGTCAGCAGCGATAAAAGCGTTTAGGAAAACTTATAAGGAATTAATTAATGCCTTTACTTTTCACTTTGATATTATGTTTAGTACTCTGAAGCTTTTGAGTTATGGCAGCTTAGAAGCGGTGAGCTAGATTCGATCAATTATTTTGGCAGACTTTTCTACAGTATTTCTCTCTTCAAAATGATATATATATCATTCTTTTAAGGCTTACATACTATTTAAGGTACATATAAGTCTATTAATTAAAGTTCTAATTGGCTCCATGGAACTATCCCCGGGTTATAATCATAGTCGTAAATTTTATAACTTTGGAAAAATCCCAGGACACATTAGCAAGCGAGAGAATAACCTTCATAAACACATGAATAATTCTATTCAGAGTAAATAATAGCCAACGTCAATTTATACTTTACGCACCTAGAACCTATAGTAGCTTAGGAAATGGTAGCTCAGATTTCATTTCTTATTAATTTCCACAGGTTAATCGCAGCCCTAACCAGATAACAAATTTACTGGAAACTCTTCTTCCAGTCTTTAAATGAGTTATTTCATCTTAATCTCTTTTCTCAATTTAGATCAAAATAGATTATTTCAAAAGCCACAACAGAAAACTTAGCAAATAGTGCCGTGATTATTTAGAATCTATGAATTTATTTTTTTACAAGGATTAGCAGGCAAAACAGTATGTTCTTCTACCTCAGTAATTCAAGCAGTTTTTTTTATTCTAACTTAATGAGAATATAAGCAGCTTGTACAAACCTTGTATTCGTCATATTAATGAACGCAAAATATTTATTAACTCTGGTGAGACTTTTAAATCAAAGTAATAAGGATGTTAAGAATGTAAATCGACGTTTAAATATGAATCACGTGGATTTAAGAAGCTTGCATCCTGTAAAATAAACAAGAAAGCGAAAGAATAGACTTTTTATAGTAGAGTGAATGCAATGCAAACTAGTATGAATCATAGCGGTCGGCAGAAGAAGTATGGGTCAGTGGTTTAGATATACGATGATATGATGCAATTAATACTTGATCATGAATATGTGAACCCAAGAATATTGTTCGTGTAGTTTAAAATTTGAACATGGTTATATTATATAGACCCTAAAATGAGAGATGTGAAGCTGAGAGAAAATTCTTCTGAATGATTACGAAGAGTGGTGGATGGATATTTGAATGGGAGTCCGTTGATAGCTATGGATCATATAAGCGGAATAATAGGTGATATAATGAGAGATTGGATACTTACATCACTTGATACACATAAGCAGAATGAAAAATAATTGAACTTCATAAGTTTGTGTGCTAAAAGGCACGTTTGTTTGGTGGACTCTTTCTTTTAACAGAAAAATCAGAATGTGGTTAAAAAAGTCTTGCATTTCATATAGAGAGGAGAGATGAAGAAGGATAAGGGATTTTCTCAATGAGAAATAATATGCTTCGTGATATAGTGTTGTGAAAGCTTTAATAACTATGAATATGCGAATATAGACAACATGATTGTGCTCTGTTAGGTTCTATTTGGTACATAAATTTGATAAACTATGTTTATTTTAGTTGTTGTAAAAAAAAATGGACGAAGAGGTGGTGGGATTAGAAATAGGCTAAATTCCCATTTAATACATCTGAATATAATAAAAAAACAGAGAGGGTGATAAGTTTGTGTGCTGAAATAATTTTATACATGACAAACACTTTTTTCAACACAAAAGTGCATATGAACAAAGCTTCTCAAATGTGAGATGGAGAATGTAGGAGTCTGATTTATTACTTTTGGCTGGGAAAGAATTTTCGCGGGATGTTTTGATGTGTAAACATTAAAAGAAATGATTGTGGTAATATCCAACAACATTATTCTCCCGTCAGGTTAAATTCTTCAGTGTGTGGATGAGGAGAGGTGATGAAAGTGAAAAAGAAAGAAAAATAAAAGAGAAATGTTGAATAAGTTAGACAGGGAAAGAGCACGTAGGAATGCTTATGATTAAAACACTGGAAGTAGCCGGGAAAATGGGAAGATAGCATATGTGAGAACAACATAAGGAAGTAAAAAGGATAGTGAAAGGGTCGTAGTAGAATGCTTGATGAGGGGATGAGTACGGAAAGCGTGCACATGAAAGTCAAGGAGTGTTATTGAATGAAAAGTAAACGTGCTTATCAAGGTTAAGAAGGAAGCAATTTAAGAATCAGGATCGAAAAAGGATAAGCTTCAGTGAGAAAATATAAGGTTTTCTGAAAAAAAGAAGAAAATATTATGTAGCAAATGTAGATGAGGAAAGTAGCTTTACTAGTTTAATTATTTGTGTTATATAAGTTCAGCGAAGGTAAATGAGAATATTGTTCAGGGTGTGAATCTATTTCAGTCCTAGGATAAGACATCGTGTATATGCAAGATGCTTGTAGTGCTGTGAGAAGTCTGAAAATCAGAATGCACCTACAAAGAAAGATATAGAGTCTGAGATGCTACACTGTGGTGGCAATAGCTTATGGAAAGGACTGGGTGTTTTTTACAGCAGGTAAAAATAGGAAAGCTCTTGAGCAGCATAATAATGTTGTGCTAGTTATGTTGTCGAAATCTAAAGGGAAGATGAGTTCAAAATATAGCTGAGTTAAATCAAGTGACTATTGTAGGCAAAGTGTATGAATAAGTTTGTTTGAGATTATCATTAGAACAACTGAAGAATTGAGCAGATGTGTGCATGTTGGGTTTAGATCAGGTAATCTGGAGAGAGATCAATAAATTTGCTGAGACCAATAGTTTACACAAAACGAATAAAGGATGTAATTTGCAGTTGTGTTCCTCCGTAAGGGGCGCGGCGATTTGCAATCCTGGCCGCCGTGCTGACGGGATCCAGCGCTCCATCCGGCCCCAGCTTAGCCTCTCTTCCTTCCTTCAGATAGCCCGATTTCTCCCCTACCTCGTCGCTTTTCATACAACCTCTCCCCCAACTTTCTCTGGTCAGCCTCTAATTTCACAGGGTAGATGCTGACCTTCCTCTCAAGCCAACCACCCCGGATCGGGGCTGTGGGGGGGAGGGGACATTGTTTCGTAACCCCTGAGCTCCGGTTCTGGATGGGTTTTTTTAACAACCTGCTTCATCCCCACCCATACCTTCCTCACATCCCTTTCCCTCTCCTCTTCACATTCTATCAATTTTACGCCGTGTCCAAGGTGGAGCCGCCATGCCGATGGACTGCCAGGCCACCAGGCGGAAGGAGGGGTCCCGAATGGCGGCGCCTGGCTCTGCCGGGCTTGTAAGCACCTCTCGCAGTGCGGGCAACTGCGAGAGGTGATGAGCTATTGCGTCCCGTAGCACAAATAGGGTCACCATGCCCATGGATGAATATTTGAAAAACCAAACCCATTATACTCCCCCTGAAACAACGACGGAGCCGCCCTCGGGAAGCTCCACCGAAAAAATGGAGGTCCCCCCCTGTGCTTGCGCAGGGGACCCTCCATATTTCTCTAACCGGAGAGGAGGCTTACTCCTCTCCTTTGACTAGGGGTGCAGGGGACTCCCCCTCACCCCCTTCTCTAGAGGTGCTTTTGGGCACCTCCCTTTTTCCAGCGGCAGTCCCCTCTTTTCTTTCCAAGGGGACTGCCAAGAAAGCCAGCGGGCAGTCCTTAGCCAGCCACTTCACATCGAAGCCGCTCGGTGGGGCAAACTCCCTTAGGGGGGAGAGGGAAGCCAGGCCCCTTCGGTCGCTTCCCTCAAAAGACCTGCTGGCAAGAATCTTAAACCTTGCCGGGGTCAAGGCCTGTGCCTCCCCACAAAAGACTGGTAAAGCTGCCATGGGACCTGCGATGTCCTGGGAGGGGATGGCCAACTGGAGGCCCCTCCTGTAATAGACATGGTCCGTGAGGAAACCCAGCCTCAGAGGGTAGGGCCTTCCATGGGGGGGAATCCCGCTCGGCACCAAGCACCGAACCTGAATCCGCCCCTATGCAAGGTCCTCGTCAAACGGCTGGGGCCTCCGAGGCAGCACAAGGAGGGGAGGGATCTCCTTTGACCGGTGCCCCTGCGACCACCATGAATTTTTCCATTTCGAAGAAGGACCTGGCTGAGGCCTGTCCATCTGGCCTAGGGGCTTCTGTCGGCGGAGGAGAGAAGCGGGTTCATTCCCCGCCCTCCTCTCCTAAAAAGAAGAAAAATACAAGAAAGACTAAGAAGACTCGGGGCTCCTCTCCATCCGCGGGGGCTGTGGGGACGGATGGGTCTGCTGCCACGTTGGCAAGCGACCAAGCCAAGACTGGCACATCCGGCCCTCTGCCTCCCCGGGTACGGAGCTCCTGACTATGACAAAGACGAAAAGTGCACAGGGCGGAGCCTCGATGACATCAGAGCCCCTGATTCAGGGGTTACCTGGCGTTTTCGAGCTCGCTGGTTTCAAACGCTTCCTCGTTATTCGCTCCACTGATGGCACCATGTTGTCCAAGGGCAACATGATCCATCAGAGAAGAGGATTAGCTAGTGCAATTGGTAGAGAGCCAAAGGTGACCCGTTTCTTCTGGTGAATGCGGCGAATCCCGCTGAGTCGGCCAAGATAAGTGCTCTTCGGACACTTCATGGCACCCCGGTGAGTGTGACGCCGCACTCTACCATGAACTTTGTGAAAGGAGTAGCTTATGCGGGGTAACTCGTTGACTACTCCATTGAGGACATCACCCTAGAGCTGGCCGACCATGGGGCGGTCAAGGTCAAACGTGTGATGAGAAAACAGGGAGGGGACACAAAATCCACCCCTACACTCTTCGTCACGTTCGACTGTGACAAGCTCCCTGAGTCAGTGCGTGCCGGTTGGTACCGCTACCGCGTGAAGGCATTCATGCCACTGCCGCGGCGGTGCTATTACTGTCACCGCTTTGGCCATACGAATCGCTCATGTAGACGTGCAAAGTCGGGGTCACCCGAAGTCTGTGTAAATTGCTCCAAGGTTTCACATGATAAGTCCAAATCGTGTGTGGCCAAGTGTCTCAATTGCGGAGAGCCGCACCCTGCTTCTTAGAAAGCAATATGGTGGATATCTCTTTGAGAAAAAAATCCTGGCCGTTGAGGACCAGGATCGACTCTCAATCCGCGAGGCAAAGGACTTGGTCCTGGCGCGCCTGGCTCTGCCTGGGATGTCATATGCCTCAATAGTTAGAAAGGCACCCTCTGCTCCTGGCCCATCCAGGCCAACGAACACGGTTGTTTCCGCGCCCATTTGGAGCCTTGCTGCGGGCTATACCCAACCCGGGTGCTTCCCTGGTAAAGCTGGCGGCAAAAAAGGTTCAGACCCTGCCCCGGCTAGAATCAGGGCTCCCCCCTCTTCCCCCAGCGTGACCGTTTACCGTAAGGCAAAACGGCCACGCGCCTCCACCGAGTCGTTAGACTCACAGGAGGCAACACCCCTGAAGATGGTCGCTAGGCCATCTTCTCCGGAAGGAGGACAGCAACAAAAGAGCTTCGGCCCCTTCGCCCATGCCCCGAGGTGGAGCGAGTGGCTCGGAGACGGTGGTTCCTCAAAAAGCGGGCCCCCCGCCTTCGAAGCCGCACCGTCACCTAAGGTTTCGAGGTGGAGGGACGAAAAGACTCGCATGGCGAGCCCAACCTCCCCTAAAAAGTCCTCGAAGGCGACAGCACCTTCAGCGCTTTGTCCGGCCAAGAGCGCCCGGGGTTCTGCCCCCAGGAAGCGTACGGCCATTCCTGTGAGGGTCTTCAGTTCGAAGAGGGTCCCCGCGTCTCCTCCAAGCTAGGCCTGGAGAGCATATTCCTTCAATGGAATTGCCGTGAACTCCGCGCCAACTGGAAGGAGCTGCGGAGGCTCGTCTCATCCCGTTCCCCGCTAGCTATCGTTTTGCAGGAGACCATGCTGGGCGCGTGTCCCCTGTTCTTTCTTTGGGGGTATAAGGGTCTTGCGACCCTACCACCGCGGGATGGCCGGGCTGGGGGATGCGCGGTTTACACCCGGCATGATGTCTCAGTTTTTCCTTTCTCTTTAGATACTTCCTTTCAAGCAGTGGCTGTGCAGCTGCACCTGGATCTAAGGTATACTCTGATTTCTGCGTTCATTCAACCGTCATCTGACTTCGACGCGGGGGACTTCCGCCGCGTCGTGGCACGGTTGCCGAGGCCCTATTTCTTGCTTGGAGATCTGAACGTCAGGCATCCTCTCTGGGGAGATTACTCCATAAATCCCAGGAAGAAAGTCCTTGCCGATCTGATCGAAGAGCTTGAGATGGGTGTCCTAAACGTGGATGAGTTTACGCATCACTGTCCGAGAACCGCTTCATTTTCTTGCCTCGACCTATCTTTGTGCTCTTCGGATGCACAGCCTTATTTTTATTGGGAGGTGGTCGATGACCTCCATGGTAGTGATCACTTTCCTATTCAAATATCATTTTCAGGGCAACTGCCGCCTGAGAGTCTACCTCGGTGGTGCTTGGCGCGGAAGCGGCAGCCTGCATTTCAGGAAATGACTGAATTCTTTATCTCAGTCGAGGAGTTTAGGTTGGTAGATGAGGCCGTTGAGTTCTCCTTCGGCAACCTCAACACCGTGGGCCTGACTACTATTCCTAGGACGTCTGGCCATTTTGCACGCTGGCCACTTCCATGGTGGTCGGACGAGTGTGAGACGGCCCTTAAACAGAAGCGTTATGCCTACATGCCTACAGCAATTAAAATTTGGCCTCTTCGAGGTCGCTATTAATTGCTTTCCACGAGGCAAAATCTGCACACATTTAGTACCATAAATCTTTGCTTAACTCATATAATATGACGCATTCTTCTCAAACATAAGTTAAAAGGCTTCGTGATACCATCTATACCATTCACAAAGTTTGATTTACTAAACATTCCACTTGATTATCTTGTTCACGATCACACATGATAGTTCGTGATGATTTCACTTTAATGTTTTGAAGGGCTCATGTATGACGAGTCAACCTGTGTTATCCTTATAACTAAAGAGATTCCTACTTAATGATACCGACTAACAACACGGTAGACAGTACTTAGGATAATGCGCGCACCCAGTCCTTGCTAAATTACGGCAATGTAAATTGACGGGGATTCACATAATTGCAGTATTTTTAGAAGGAAAATTGCCTATTATCGTGTCCAGTCTCATTAAAAACAAAACTACAGTTCTAGTTTAACTAACCAACTATTTTCTCTTGCCTCAGCCACATCTACGTTTAACATTCTAATTCCGGTTACAATTAGGTAGTCATTCATATTCATCTTCACTTTTTGAACGGAATAAGTCATATACCTATCCTTTGTGTGAATTTAATCTAGATAAACAGCGTAAACATTGCGGACAATTTTAAATACATTTTCCAGCAAGATCTTAGTTCCTTTCCCATAAACGATGTGAAAACCATCAACCTGAATGCCTTCAGCTTTCTTCGGCTCTCTTTATCCTCAATGGGCATCGTCCAAACAAAGATGGATAATCTATATCCACCAAAATGATGAAAAAGCTAATTGTTGTTTATGGCAAGGTAACGGTGTCGATGCCTAAAAATTCAATGGGATGATTTAATTGTACCTGAAAAGTAGGTGCGTGACATTGTATCCTACACAACAAGCCATAGTTGACAAACTAGAAAACAGTGAATAGCGTTCTCGATCAAATTATGTGAATTCCCTGCAGTCAATTTTACCGGACAAAATCCATAGAAGATTACAACGGCATGCTAAAAATGAAGGCTAAGAATAAAAAGACATTTTCTCAAAGTTTTCATAGTCTAAAATTCATTCTAATTTAGAAGTTCTAAGGGCGATTGAAAAAGACCAAAATTGCAATAATAAATTCCAGAATGAATTCAGCGGAGTCGAGGACATTTCCTGAAAGATATTCATTGGATTGAAATATGTTGTGATCTCTTTTTCGATTGATTCCACCAATATGTATAATTTCCACTAACTTCTCTTCATTAATAAATACACTAGGATTTTTTGCATTGGTAGCCGTTTTATTTTAAAAATCTTCGTTAAAACATTTTAAAATATCATCACATATAACCATTTCATTTTGTGTAATTATATTTGAAAGTTTTTAAAAAATAATAAAATGCCCTTCAATGTACCTCCGCTGTTTAAAATCAATAATAAATTAATTACATTATCTGGAAGACGAAGGCCCGCGGGTTTCTCTGACGCCTTCAAACAACATTACCACGGGCCTTTCCTTTGTGAACAAGGGAATATTTTGGCCGAGATTCGGCCTGCCTTTGTGAAGCGTCAGATAAAATTCCTTGTATTTCACACTTCTTTTCCGCAAGAAGTGACTTCTTTAAGAACGTAATTCTTCTCGAATTCAAAGATAAGCTAGACTCCCCACAGATGTGAATGGATAAAATTGGATTGTCGAGAAGATGTAATGGACAGTCTATTCGACTCAAGTCCGAGTTTAGTCTCGAATCAAAGTTCAAGTTCCGCAGGAATCGCTCAACTCTCCTCGAAGCTTATATCTCCATTCCTAGCGAGATAAACATTTCCCTTTAAGTTTTTCACTGAAGTGAAAACTTAACTAAAACACAATTTAATTCAATTCGTGCGTTCTCAAACAATAACGTACATTAAAAAATAATATAATAATTTCAAGTAAAATTGAGGCAAGAAATTCATCGAAATTAGTAAAGTAATTTTCATTATTAATCATCGTCAAACTAAAGTGCAAAATCAAATCACTTTCTTTGCAACAATCCGGATTAAAGGCTTTACATATATCGTCCCTTAAACTCACATCGAGCAATCAATGGCTTCGTTGGTTTCTAAGGTAAACCACAACAAAAGCATATAGGGAATATATTCATTGGCCTCTCAATTTGCTCCTATCAGGGGCGGTGGTGCATACAATCCCCGTCTTCTACCAGTTGCTCCACCCCCCATGACTAGTCTTCTGGTGGAATTGGGTGCAGCGGTCAGCATGGCACGTGTGAATTTTCTGGAAAAAAGTAGGCCAACTAATCTTAAATTAGAGACTGCGAAAAATACATCTTTCCCAAAATAAGGCTAAAAGGTACTGACATTAGCTTAGGCTAGTCGATGGCAGATCTGAGCATTCATTTAGGAATAAAGAGGTGGCAGATTTGCTTAATTTGCATCCCTTTTCCACCACATCGGATTAGCGTACTCGCAGCTATTCGTCAATTTTGAAGGTCTACAAATTCCACTTAATTGAAATGAGACTGAGAAGAATGAATATACTCACCATATTGTAATACACCATTTCCCGAACCAATCTTGACTCGTGAAGGCTGACCCTGCACAAAATAAAATTCTGTATATGATGCGCCCTTGCTTTATCCTGTCTTCCAAAAATGAATTCTTCATTTGAATAGAGAGCCTGCGATCATTTTCAGAGCCTAACTCCCCAGTAAAAGAACGTATGCCATCCTGTTCCATATTCTAAAAGGTCAATCTGCTTAATAGATTTCCGGAATCAATCATAAAAAATGCCACTCTATTGCATTTTGATCATTTTTCGCTGGGTCTGAATGCCGGCAGCTATAAAAAACGCTGACCAAACTTTTCAATCTTTTATTAACTCGGTGGAACGAGGTCTCAATTTCGTCTACATTGTCCTCGAAACCAATTTGCAGGCGACTAGTTCGAGGAGCATCTTCTCCAACTACGAAAACTTAAAGAACGTCTATATTACAGACTTCAGATTGAGAGCGTAAAACTTAACTTTTGGGCATCGAAGATCACTTGACTTCATCATCAGTTCTCATAAAATTACATATCAATTGGTGACCAAACTGAAGCAGTATAATCGTTAGCACAGCCAGCAAGTAACCAAAACTATTTTTTCTAATTCATAGGATAGTCAACTGTACTTTCGATGTCACCTACTCTGTGCACTATTCGAGTAGTCCCTTTGGAAATATCTCACTAGTGGCATTGGCATTATCTATGTAAAAGAAAACCCGGCGCAAGAAGGTAATGGAGACATTGCCGGGAATCACTTAAACTTAAAGGAGCCTCGGTTTTCAGTAGCATCAACACCTTCCTGTCACGGTCAACATAAACGCTTAAAATGAAGAGCTAGGCTCCTCTTTGCAATATGTCGTTTGCTGTAGAGAGTAACTTATGCCCATCATCTCCCTATCCTGCTTCGCTGTCAGCTTCTGACGCACCAAGATGCAGATCATAGTGAAGTGAATTTCACACAGGATGAAAAGGTCGGTGTACCATCACCCAGTCTTGGGTTGGCTAGATGTCGTAAAATAACCCTACACCAACTATAAGTACATATGGCCTCGCCTTGCACTCAGGCTTAATAAAAAGAAACTTTTAATACTGAAGAAAGGGAAAGAGGAAAGTTTTGCAATAAAAGGCCATAAACCTGATGAGCTCAAAACACTAGTTTTCCTAGTCTGGTAATCCACTTAGAGATAGAAGGGCGGCGGCCCTTAACTTAACCAAAAAGGAAGCAAGTCTCGTTTTGCACGTAATATTCCCTCCTTTACTTTTTGAAAATTTCATTAATCACCCCATTTCTTCGCCATAAGAATTGCAGACTTCCCGTGATACCAAGGCAAACATCTGGCCGAGTTTCCATCTGCCTCTGGGAATGAGGAAGCAGAAAAGCGTGGCATATCTGCACTACTACTGAGTCCTGCTATCTCACTTTGGTTTTCTACTAGAACAACCTACCCTGAGGCCTATCTCTTCCCAAAGTCAGGAGATACTCCAAGCTCACCCAATTTGGGGAAGAATAAAACGAGCTTGTGAATGAGTTGAGAGGTTAGTCTAGTCAAATAGAGTCAGAGTTCAGTCCAGAACCACTTTCTAAATAAACATTAAAGATTATTCTTTATGCTTGCATTATTAGACGTCTAAACTACCCGAGAATTAAGGTTAAGGTCACAGCGAACGGGTAAAATCTCTTCGAAGCCTACAACTACATCTCTATCTATTTATATTGCACCTCTATCTTTCCACTTAAGTTCGCTTTACATTTACTAACCCAAATACCATTTAAATTATCATCGCACCTTAACAAAGTTTATAATAGGATGAAAAGCATAATTGATATCGTTAAATTAATTATAATTCCATAGTAAAGACTATGCATTAAGCTTCCTTCGAACTGACTCCGAGCGGTAAATGCTATCATTAGTTTTAATGGAAAATCAAGGCAAAATCACCAAGTGACCAGATGGATCTTTATAGTTAAATTCAAAGATATATATATATATATATATATATATAAAATAAAAAAACTCAAAGAGTGGCACGTGAGGAAAGCAATAATATGAAAATTAACCAACAGGAAAATGAAAAGTGAATCCAAGCACTTTCGAACTATATTTGCAAGTTCATTTCCTTAAAAATGAACTTGTAAATATAGTTCGAAAGTGCTTGGATTCATCTTTTCATTTTACTGTGGGTTAATTTTATATATATATATATATATAAATATATATATATATATATATATATATATATATATATATATATATATATATATATATATATATATATAAAAATGCATAAATTTGGACATGTTTCGGAAACCTCAATTTTAGTATGTAAATCAAAGCAAGAACCAGTCTTCGGAACATGTATAATTTGGAAAGTTTACAACATTAGCTATGTTCATCTTCAGCCTATAATGGAGCACAACAATATGAAGGTCAAGCAAGCAAGCTTAGCATGTATAAAGAAATATATAGGTATTAATGAATGAAGACAAATTTAAAGTTTGGTAAATGTGAGAGAAAATATTCCGATAAATGAATTTAGAGTTTAGTAAATCTGAGATAAAATAATGCAAAAATTACAGAGAGAACAATACAGAAAATACAAAGAAAACACTGCAATAATGATTAAAAATAACTGAAAAAACAAGGCCAGAAATAAAAAAATTATATGATTGAACACTGAAATTATAGCCAACCAACTAATAGAACATTTTACCTATCGGGTCATTGAGTGGATTATATTATTAATAAATTTTATATAAATATTGATTATAAATCAAAGTAAAATTAAAATATTTGAATTAAGAAATGTAAAGTGGTGTCGAAGACTGACTATAATTTAATTCTGGATTTAATATATGAATAAATATTGATTCTAAAATGTTGAGATAGACGGATTTATCCGCAGAACCCAAAACCTTGAAATTTGAAGGAGACAATGACGAGACGCAAGAATCCAAGGGATTCATTATTGAAGAGAATTCTTACTTAGCCTTGGGTCAGGCTGTATAGTGACAAAACTCCTTATACTTGTAGATCATCAGCTTTAATTATTTTGCAGTTTTACCTATGTAGCAAGTTTCGCAAATCTCTTCCATGAATAGATAAACAAGTGAGAACCTGAGTAGAAAGTGTAGTCTCAACTTATGAGCCAACTAGTTTTTAAGAGAGACAGTATTACTTGGTATACCAGAGAATTTAATTTATGGATAAACCCTCAGATAATAATTGTTGTAAGTCTAAGATGAGTTTGTTGGTCAGCAAGCCTATGTAGGTTATTTTGAGATACATGAACTGTTTTGGTACATTAAATTTAACGAGAGGAATAACCTGTATTTTAGTTAGGAAAATTTTAATTAATTTATCGATGTCTTATCTCAAACAATTTTGTAAATGTAATTTATTTCCAGCATCATTACTCGACAAATTAACTAAAAATTTCCTAAATAAAATACAAGGTATTCCTCTCGTTAAATTTAATGTAACAAAACAGAAAATGTATATCAAAATAGCCAACATAGGCTCGCTGACCAAGAAACTCCATCTTAGACTTTGTAGAAGAATAAGGTCGAATGGCGACCTCGTTCCCCTTGATCCTCACGTGGTATCGAGATCGCTGCATAAAGCATAATAAGCGAGACTGATCTACGTCAAAGATGCGGCCAAGGCCGTGTTATCGCACCTCATCTGCATTTACTTAGGGGCATATTTTCCTCGTCCCGCATGCCGTTACATCCAGCCTGCTGCCCTCCGACGTAGATCGAGGTTCTTCGAACATTCTAAGCAATCTTCATCTCGGTTCTCCGAAGGAGTCGCTGCCTTGCGTAAAGATCGCGCGAGACTCTGAGAATCTCGCCAGGGCAATCTCGGCCACCAGCGAAGCGCCTATATAAACCCGGAACCGGTTCAGCAGTAAGCACCATAGTATGGTAGCACCGGAGCAAAGCAGCCTGGCTCAGCACTGTTGCGCGTAACACCGAGTACGAGCAAAGGGCACTCTCACCCGTCGCGATCGGAGATACCAGCGATTTTGAATCGAGGACGAAGGCTCAATCGACAGCGGTGAACTCTTCCATATTCAATCGCCGAGTGTCTAACGAGGAACTCATCCGCCCCGTAAGGTAATCACGCCTCCCCATCGCAGACATCGTATACCGAATGGCCCTTCCCTTCGATGAACACGTTAGCAGTTTCAATCATTGTCGCGTACAGATTATTTTTACAATCCGGTATACCCAAGCTGTCCCATTTTTTTGTGAGCTCTAGGCTTAAAATTCACTTTTTAATCTCCGATCCGAACCCGACCAATAATCCCATATTTTTCCCTCCTATGATCTGTTCTGTGCCGACATTTTATTTCACATGTACGATCATTTTTAAAGGTATATTTTTGTTATCGTCTTTTTCTTGCAACCTTGAACGAATACCAGCTATCTGTTAATCTTTGGCCTACTTGCACTCTGAAATATTTGTTTTGAAAGGACCCCGCAATTGAAAAATAAATCATTCCCACTATTTCCCCATTCACGAATCGGCCATGGTCGAATCTTAAAACAACTTCGACTAAACTAAACCCCCAAATGGCGAGAGAGAGAAAGGGAGAGCGTCCGGCGCCATTCCATGATATATATATATATATATATATATATATATATATATATATATATATATATATATATATATATATATATATACATATGTGTGTGTGTATATGTCATCATAAAATCTGGTGTCAGGTGTGGGATTTTTAAAAGGCGTTTAGAGAGATCTTCTAAACGCAACCCTTTAATTTTGTTGCAATTTCCAAAGCTGAGTACCGTTTGAGTTGCATAAAAGACGAGGGAACAACCCTGCCATAAATATTTATCTTTTACTGTGTTGTGTGTGATGGGACCGAGAACCTTTCTTAGGATAGTTTTGTTAGGAGATAGAGCTTCTCTCGCTGTCACTTTAATCACCATCGGAATAGCAGAGTCCGAGCCCTTCTTATCTCTCGAAGGATCCATTTTTTTGCAATTTGGGTCTATTTGTGTATTGTATTAGTGTGGGTGTTTACCTAGCAAAGTTTCCGCGTTTAAACAAGCGGATTCCTCCCTGTCTGAGTACTTTGTGACTCAAGCTCCTTCTCCGTCTCGTGCTACGATCTATTAAATCCTTTCTTCCAGCCAACTTACACCCCGTCTTCCGAACAAAATGTCGATGTTCGAGAGATTCAAACTCCAAGAAGAATCCCTAGTTTTAAGTTGAAAATACATCGTAATTGTAATACATCGTAATACATTATAATTGTAATTGCTCCATGGCCATTTGCCAATTTTTTATATAACGTAACCGCCAACCAGATATAAGTTATGAGACAATTATTTCTCCCTATATGTAGTTATTTTATTAGGGGGGGGGGTGAGTACGTCTATAAAGCACAGCGCCCTTGTATGTATACAGTTATTATTTAGAATTCTGGTCCAGCAACACTATATGTATATATGTACCACTGATATCGTCTCTGTCATTTGTGCATGAGGTAAGTTTGAATATACATTATATTGATTTTGTTTGCTTTGTATAGCTTCGTCTATAAATACCCTTTTTATTTTTTTTAATACGTTTTCCCTTCATTCTCTTATGGTCGGCGTAAACCTGTAATAATTAATTTCCTTTCCGGTTCATATGTACCCAAACCATCTCATCATTTGTGTGAGCTCCAGTATTAAAATGCACTTTTTAATCTCCCATATTTATCCTTCTTGTGATCTGTTCTGTGCCAGCATTTAAATTCACATGTACGATCATTTCCCTTTGAATTTTGTATATGTATATATTTCAATTCTATTTATTTGATAGTAATGGTATATTTTTGTGAGCGTCTTTTTCTTGTAACCTTAAACGAGTACTAGCTACGTGTTAATCTTTAGCAAACTTACAATCTGAAAAATTTGTTTTGAAAGGACACCGCAATTGAAAAGTAAATTATTCACCGTTCACGAACAGGTAGGTCGACTCTCAAACAGTCTTCGATTAAACCCCCAAAAGGCATATATATATATATATATATATATATATATATATATATATATATATATATATATATATATATATGAAATTATCTAATTTGCCAGACTTGATTCTTAGTGATTTCTTTGTCCATATGTCAGATAAGGACCATCTAATTAACTGGAACTCGGCAAAATTTATTTATCGTACCAATGACCCTATAAAAAGGAATATCATTGAATGTGCTTTTATAAGCCAATGTGATAATTTTAACCTTTTCCCTGGCTTATATAAAATAGATGCTATAATTAAAAGACTAATACTAAAAGAAATTAGTTTTGACTTTTGTCTTTAGTTCTTTATATACAATCTTTAGCTATGTGGCCCCATTTTTTTTTATTGTCACTGCCCTGTTATATACATTGTATTTTCGCCACTTTTTGCTCATCGTGTCTTATAATCTCCCTCGTTAGGCTATCTCCATTTCTTTTAATCTGTTACCCTTTCCGTCTTCTCAGTTTGACCTTACTACCTGCTTCTTGTAATTCTTATTCTGAATCTTTACCTTCCCCCTTCCCTCTTCCTCATTAGTGATTTCTTGTTTTTGAGGCGGTCTTTCATACTTTTCTTTCGTATATATACCTCTAATATAATATAATTTCTTGTAGTTATCCTAGATAAGGAACTTAATAAAGTTCGAAAGTACTTGGAAACACCTTTCCATTTTTTTCCTGCGGGACATTGCATTCATATATATATATACATATATATATATATATATATATATATATATATATATATATATATATATATATATATATATATATATATATGTGTGTGTGTGTGTGTATATATAGTGTCCGCCAATTCCACGACAGACTTACAACAATTATTATCTAAAGTTTATCCACAAATCAGATTTTACTCTAACTCAATTAATTCTGTCTCTCTTAAAACTTACTTGTCCCATAAGGAGAGACTACCCTTGCTTCTCAGGTTCTTCCTTGTTTTTCTCTTTATGTGTCAGTTGTCAACCTTGTTATGTAGGTAAAACTACGCTACAATTAAAACTGAGGATCTGCAAGCATTAGGGTTTTCTCTCTATACAGACAGACCCATTGCCATGCTAGAATTCTCTTCAATAAGGAATCATTTCTATCCTTGCACCTTATCCTTGTCTCCTTCAAATTTCAAGCTTTCGGGTTGTGCGGAGGAATACAACGATCCCCATATTTTTAAATTAATATTTATTCAAATGCTAAATCCAGAATTAAATTATAGTGTGTTCCACACGACCTTACATTTCTTAATTTTAATATTTTAAATTTGGTTTGATTTATAATTAATTTTTGCCTGAAATTTATTAATAATCCACTTAATGACCCGATAGTTAAAGTGTTCTATTAGTTGGATGGCCATAATTTTACTTATTGTAAATTTCCTCAATGTTTACCTCTTTTGAAATTTACACCTTTTAAACCATTTTGTTCCTGTCCTTCTCTCAAGTTGGTAAGAGTTCATTTATTTATTTTTTTAATTTGTTGCTTTGTTTTCCCAGGGTTTTTTTTAATAATTATTTTAATGTTTTCTTTGTAATTTTTATATTGTTCTCTCTGTAATTTTTGACTTATTTTATCTAAAATTTACTAAACTCTACATTTATTTATTTATACAATGTCGCATCATTTTCTCTCAAATTTACCCAACTTTAAACTTGTTTTCATTCATTAATACATATTTATTTCTGTATACATTCTTTATATATGTCAATCATATATATATATATATATATATATATATATATATATATATATATATATATATATATATATATATATATATATATATACATATATATATATATATAAATAGTTGGGTAGCAGTCTTTCCTGAATGAAATTATTTTTGAAGACCATTGTCTATTTTGCCTTAATTAATTTTCTTTGGCAACTTTTTCTTCTTCTAACTTTTTTTTTTATTCCATCTTGTAGATGGTGGATTACCCTTCCAGTATTCATCTCTTTTTAAATTGAATATGTTCGGAGCATTTTGAAATGTTCTTGCCTCCTTTACCGATGTAATGAGTGGAGTGAGGATCTGACAGAGTGAAAGAAAACGATTTTTAACGGGTATTTATCCCGCCCTGGTTAAACGTAAAGTTAGAGGAAATGGGCCACTCCTGTGAGTGGAATTTTAAAATAGTTTTAATGTGCGATTCCAGCTTGTCGCTTGACTGTTAATGGCCGGCTTATCTTCATCCATTAATATCGCTTCTAGGATGTTCAGCCTCGCTTTATTGATCTCTTTTCTTTTAATTATGGTGTTATCAACAAGCATCGTTAGGTTAATATTATGAGCACTCTCCATATGATTCTTAGGCCTCCCGCTTTTTAGATTCATAGTTAAACGTCTGGAAAGTGTAGTGGTTGTTATGCCAATATATTTTGAGTTATTATAATATTACAGTCTTCATCGGGGCAGATAAACTCGTAAACTATGTTGGTTGACTTGAGATTCGACGGGTTTAGGCAGATGTTGTTTTTCATCAGGAGATTACTAGCTTTTGTTGTTTTATAATAAATGATGAGTTGGATTTTCTCCGTTTGATTTTTAACCTTGATGTTACTGTTAATAATTTCCTTGATGTTTTTTTCATCTATTTTATAGGCCGTGGACATCTGGTTTCTGTAAATCACTTTGATGTTGTTTACTTCTCCCTGATTACCTTCAGTTTTATTCGCGTGTTTGTAATGGTTATTCAAAAATGATTGGAGTTGTTTGTCAATCATGCTTTTTGAGAAACCATTATTCACGAGTATTAGTTTTACTCGTGCAATCTCTTGGTGGAAAGGTTCCCACGTACAGCAGTATTTATAAGCTCGGCGTATGTATGAAACGATTACGCCTATTTTATACCTTTCAGGGCATTTCCATGTCCGTACTTTTCCTATGTACTTTACTGATGTAACTGCCATTGATCTTTTGAACGTCAATGTCCAAGAAGGGGAGTTTATTATCCGTGCTTAATTCTTTAGTGAATTTTTGCACGGAGTTCTCCTCAAAATTCTGCTTGATGTTTAGCAGATATTCTTCGTTTTGGACGTTAATGTAGATGTCATCTACGGTTGTATGGGCAATATGTGTGTGGCTTATTTTCCATGATGTCCAATAATCTCTCCTCAAGTTTACCAATATAATAGTTGGCGAAGGTCGGCCCTTTTGGTCATCTCATAGCCACTCCATCTACTTGCGTGTATAGATTACCGTCCGGTGTCCAGAACGGAGCCTCTGATGTGCATGAACGTAACATGCTCTTTAAGATGCTTTGATCTAGATTTGGAGGAGACATTGTAGGATGATGGTACACGTTTTTAAATAATGATGTCGATGGTCTTAGTGATAGGCACGTTCGTAAACAGGCTTTCTACGTCAATGGATGATATTAATCCTGCCAGTCTTGTTGCGTGGATTATGTCGATGAATTCCTCCGTGGAGTTTATGCTATATTTCGAAGGAATGTACGGTTTCATTAATGCATTTAGGGTTTTAGATAAACGGTACGTAGACGTCGTGACTTGAGAGATAATAAGCATGAATGGGTTGTGCGCCTTATTAATTTTTTTTTATTGCCATACAGCTATCTTGGTGTGTAATCACCGATGATCTTTTGGAAGTGAAGTCCCCCGTGA
Source organism: Ceratothoa steindachneri (assembly GCA_963969495.1). Taxonomy (NCBI): domain Eukaryota; kingdom Metazoa; phylum Arthropoda; class Malacostraca; order Isopoda; family Cymothoidae; genus Ceratothoa; species Ceratothoa steindachneri. Next base: position 97,839,719 of record OZ018326.1, read on the forward strand.
GTGCATTTGCTTTAGTTATTTTTCCATTTATTCTCTTTATTAAGTCTTCTGTTGGATCTTTTTCCATGTGTTTACATTTAATGGTGTCACTTAAGATGGTATTCAGTTTGTTGCTATATTCTTCTTTGTTTAGAATGACGTATATGTTGTCTTGTCAGATTCCGCGTGTTCTTACTGCGAATGTTCAGGAAGCAGATTTTTTCTTGCTTACTCTAAAGCAAGTTTTTTTCACCTAAGCTGGAGAAACTCAACACTTTCTCTGATGCAAAAAATAATACTTTAATATAGATCTTCGCTCCAGCTGTAATCAGAGCCAAGGAAAAACGAAACTTAAATGGGAAATTCATTTTTTCCTGTCTCGCTGCGAAACAGGAATACATGGCCGCAAAATCATTCTTTGCCCCACCCTGGATATGCAAATAAATACATATGGGGATAGTCTAGATTCATGAGAATGAAGATAACACAAAGTTAAGCATTTTGAAATAATTTTACGTAAGATGTGCCTTGCAATCTAAAGAAACGATTATATTCTTGAGGACTAGTTATAGAAAAATGATCAAAATCACCATCAGCGAAATGCAAAGGAAAGAGCAAGAAATAGCGTTGTATTCATGATAATGTATTAATCGGTTATCTTAATCGGGTTTTATTCCTTCTTGTATGTAGACTTTGTATTCAAGTTCTCTATGTAAAAATATATTACTCTTCTTTCGCTCCATCCATTGCCGTCCTGCTACTTGACAACAGTCAATGTTGTCCTATCCAGGCCTTTGTGCTATTTTATTGGCTAAGTGTTTCGCCAATTTCATCTCGCGACTTTTTAATGACTACCTTTGCTCTTTTCTTTATTACATTGCTTAGGGGTAAATGCTTGATTTCCTATGCCCATCTTCCTCTGTTCTTCTTTCTCTCCTTCTCTTGTCTGTTTTCAGATAAATTTCTTTGTTTTGGATCCTCTGCAATTTTACAAGGTTGTTTCTTCATAGAGTGCACATTGCATTTTTCGAATAGAATTGTGTGGGTTGGATTATTGATTTGTTGATTTTCTTCCTGTTTTTTTGACTGAGAAATTTTAGTTAATATAGTAGTTTTAGTTAAATTTTTCCTTTTTTCTTGTGTCGATTATGTTCTTTCTTTAAACATATTTAGATATTGTTAGACCCAACACTTTACATTCTTTGCTTTATCTGTGTCTTTCGTCGTCTACTCATATATCTATTACCTTTTTTATGTAGACTGGTATAACTTGGACTTTCTCTGTATTCGTGCTAATTTCCTGTTTATATTGATATATACTTCGCACTTTCTTCTCCCATTTTTTTTGTTTATATTGATTTATCCTTCGTACTTTCTTCTCCCATTTCCCTGTTCATATTGATTTATCCTTCGTACTTTCTCCTCCCATTTATCACGCTTGGAATTTGCCGTGTCTGGATGGTGATACAATCGCTTGTGTAATGACATCCGCAAATTTTGTTCCAAAATCGTTCGATTACTTGAGGGCGGATGTCTGATTTGTAGATAACGTGAATACTGAAGTCAAACACCCTCCCTGGAGAATCCCGGATTGAAGCTTAAAATTCTCCCCATGGTGAATTTCTTTGTCTTTATACGCGTATCTATCCGTGGAAGTGGGAGTATTCTCTCAAATTTATTGTTTCATGGCAGTTGTAGTATTTTGCACTGGGTACTCTTCTGCCAAACTTTGTCGAAAGCTTTAGAAACGTCTCGCTCTTCGCCATTGTTAACTTTTCCATTATTACACATTGTGCCATGTCCGTGCTACTTTTTCCCCTGAATCCGAATTAGCAGTCAATATTAAGGTCGTTTACCTCGAGGCTGAATTTTAGTTTCTTTTCTTATACTTTGACGATGAATTGTAGTAGCGAAATGGGTTAATAGTTAACTAGCAGGAAGGTTGAGTTTCGAGCATTTGGTATGAAAATCATTTGCACCACTTTCAGCTCGCCTGAAAGTAGCCTCCATTCAGTTATGCAATAAAATCGTTCTTTACTTCTTCCAAGATGTTATTAGTTTCTTCAACCTAACCTATTTTTTCCGCATTGATCCTGATCTTCGTAGTGCTTTCTTTTTAAGGCTGTTTATTGTTCTTTTAAGCCCTTCGATCGTTATGTTGGCATCAATTCCTTTGGGGTGTTTCTATTATATGATTGAGTTCTTCTGTAATATAATTTTCAAAGTTAAATTCGAAGTTATCATTTTCTTCTTCCTGATCTTAAAATGTTCTTCCATGGTTCTCTAAATACACTTTCATCGTCAGCTTCGTCTTCCGGTTGGTTTCTTCTCTTATGTTCAATTCTAATATTTTCCTTTGTTAGCTTGTCATTCATCCTCTTCACCAATTTACAAAACTTGTTCGGCGATCCTACTTCATCTATCTTATAAAGGAGTCTGTTCTATTTATATTTTTCTTCTTCTTTTTCAACTTTTAATCCATTTTGCTCTCTCTTCTTCCTTCTTAGTTCCTCATAATGTTCTTGGCTTGGGCCTTCTCATTTTATTTCTTTTGAAGTGACTCTTAGTTCTACCTTATTATTTATCAATTCAGGTGACCATATGTGGTTTAAAAGGGTTCTATCAGTTTCTTTCGCGTTTTCCATAGTATCTGCTTTTATCAATCTTCCTCTTATTTCACTGAGTTCTTCGTCAATTTTTTACTACTATCGTTTCTTTGAGTGTCTTTAGACAACAACCTATAAGGATTTCTTTATATTTTTTCAGTCTGCCTGAAAACATACCTTCCATTCATTTGATTGGTACTGTATGGATAGCTGGTTTACTCTTAGCAGGATTGCCATGTGGCCACTTATTGGTATGTTTACGGGTTCTAAGCGGTAATTTATTTTGACTGGCTTAGTTAATAGGATATTGTGGTTCCATATATTCATCATTTTATCTCTAATTCAATTCTGTGTCCTGATATTAATATTATGTATATCAGGGTCTAATTTTCTAAAAAAAATCAGTAAATTTATTTTTTATTTTTGCATCCATTTGTATTTATCCGTATAATTTCTTATTTCCGTCTGTCTATAGTGGATAACTTCTTAGGTATCTTATCCATGTAATCATAGTCTTGGGTGGTTAGGTTCAGCATTTTTCTTCTTTCTTTCATTTTGTTCTCGTCCACATATATATTCTACATGGAAGGTTAAAGGCGATGCCGCCGTTGATTGTTCGCTTGGGGTTGTACTCCTTTTGATTTAGATTTCCTTTTCTTCTGCGGTTTTCTTCTGGTTTCTCTTTTTTTCTGACTGAATTCCTCGATTCTGGTTTCTGATACGGTTTCATCTGTATTTTTATTGTCTTCTTGGTCATTGTTTTTTTTTAGATTGTTCGATCAGTTCTTTGGATGTGTTCTCTGTTATATTCATGTTCAAGATCGCTAAAGGGTCAAATTTTGTGAAAAACTTTATTGGCTCGAGTCCATTTTCATTTACTATCACATTATGTGCAGCAGCCTACTTCCTGGGTTCCCTATGTTGCGTGTATTTGCGTGTATAATGCGGGTAAGTATTTTAACGTATAAATCTCCCTATATATTGTCTTGTGTTTCCATACTCGTTTGTTGTGTGAATATTTTGGTTGAAACATCCTATGATGTATTGCTTTATCCATTTGCTTTTCCCTGGTTTTTCCTTTCTTTATTTTTCAGGAGATATTTTCTTTTAGTGCATGAAATTGCATAGTCGTGTGGTACTAAGCAGTTAATGATTTTTGGACGTATTCTTGCATTTTCTGATAGGCATTTCTAGCAAAATCTGTCATTCATGTGACATTTCATAGTGATTTGTTCATCCTTGGTAAAGCAGAGTAACCAGATATGTATATATATATATATATATATATATATATATATATATATATATATATATATATATATATATATGAATGCGCTTCTTTGAATGGTAGATTGCATGATCCGCATGTAGAATGCAATGAGTAGTGTATCAAGTATTTTGAATGCTATTTCGTTGTTATCACCCACGATTTTGAACACGTATCTCTATCTCTGAACATTTAACGATTTCATGTACATTCAGCGTGGATTGACTTTTCTCCAGTTCCTCCCTTATATTTTATGGTGATTCCATTTGAATCTATGGTTAAATATTTCTACATACCATGCTCCTGTTGCCTGTAATCTACTCTAGAATCTTTGCTTTCAAGTTGAGCTTTTTGAGGGTTATATTCCCTGATGAGAATAGGAGTTGTCCTAGTTGCTTGTTCTCAGAAGATATGATGGAACTAATTATGTTACAAGAGACCAGAAATTAGTGCAACCTCCTTTTATTTGCTAAATAAGGCCAGCGGCTCTTTCTAGCAAAGACAGCTAATCATTTCTAATTTAGTATTAATATAAATAATTTATTATAATTAATTTTTTGGGAGCATTTCTTCGAACACCTCTAGTACTATCATAGAGTAATATTATAAAATTAAAAGTTACCTTTTCCCACAGCGCCAACATTCACTATTCTGAAAGGCTGATTTTTATATTTGCTTTTTAAAGATCAGCATCATATACCATTAATATTTAATTTAGAATAGATTTAAATGCTTGTTTCGTATGTAATTTAAACTTCCCTAAGCATTTTATTTTCAGTTTTGACCCTTTCATGGATCATTTCGAAACTTAAAAAGATGGGAGAAAGAAAAATAGGCAATGAAAACCATGCTGAGAAACGTGTTTTTAGGTCTTTAACTCCATATTCATCAAACAATACAACTTTGCCTGCATTTAAAAAAATGAGAACGCAAACAAATAAAAGTTAAATAAAACCTAGGTGTTTTACTAGACGAAGTGGATTAAAAATGCTTGGGCAGGGAGTTCTAGTTAATTTTTGGGGGGCCTAGTGCACATTATTCGAGTGGAATCTGTAGCACAAACCTTTATCTGGTATTTTTGTATACACGAGTATATCTAGAAGTCTTTAAGCCTCATAGAATACAAGTCCTATATACTAAAGCAAAACGATTAAATCAGAAAAGAGAACGAATTGCACATAATAATTTTTATATTTTTATTCTCAATATAAATTTTCTTTACGGGTTCTTTTTTGTCCAAGAGGATCTCGTTGGTTTCTACCAGTTCAAGTCATTGTCTCAATTTCATTATTATTAAATATGATAGGAAGAAAACCGAGTTTGTTATTGTAGGCGGTGCTCGTACTCCTGTGCATGGAGCATCGATCTCTATTTCAATGAAATAAACTTTGATAAAAACAATTATAAAATTAGTTTCCGAGATAGAATAAATTATAATTTATTGAATTATTAATTTTACCACGTCATGCCTAGTTATTTTTTTCCTAAATCTGTAAGTTGGAAAGATTTTTAAATATTTCCACGTTTAAAAAATAAATCTAATTAATATGTGTCCCTCAAACTTTCTACTTAAGAGTTTGTTTTATTTTTTCCTCCTTGGATAATTGCAAGTATTTTATTTAAATTGTATCATTTTCGTGTGTTCGTTAGTTAACTAATTTTATCTTTTCATTTTATACTCAAGATAATTTTTGCTATGAGTTATCTTTTTTCTCTTTAGAAAAAGGAAACAATTAATTGAGAGGAAGGCATCAAATCAAAGTTTGCGTATTGGTTCAGTTTATCTTTCATTATACTAGTCAACAATGATTTCGCTACTTGGGTGTTAGCTTGTGATTTATACTGAATCAAGTATGCCGATTCATAATCTGTAATCAGGTACGTGAGGTACGCACATACTCTTTAGTTACACATATGGGCCATGTTGCTTTGGCTACGTAAGTGAGAGGATATGTTATCTGTGTTTGGTTCCTGCGTTACACTCCTGCTTTATCACGTTACAAAATTTAGCTATTATTGTACTGGTGTTGAAATGGTATTTACATAGTGATTAATTGCATTTTCTTTCAGATTTATCTCTTAATTTATTTGTAAATGAAATAAGATTGTACAAAAGTATATAACAGGATATATACAAACGAAGTTGAAAACATGAATCGGCGAAGATGTATAAATAGCCCAGACAACTTTTGTTATATCTGTGGAAGATATATTCCGAGAAACCAGCGGAAAAATTTAGCTAAAAGAGTGAAACCTGCATACAATTATTATTTTGGTTATATTATAAAGTTGCTCACCAAGATAAATCCTGGGTACCTCACAAATCTTGTACTGTATGTTATACGGGGCTCACACACTGGTTAAATGTCAAACGGAAGGGTATGCCTTTTGCTCTACCAATGCTGTGGCTTGAGCCAACAAATCATGCTTTTAATGCTACTTTTGTATGACAAATATTGCGGGATTCTCAGATAAGTACAAGTCATAAATTGTATATCCAGATTTTGGAAATAAATTAAATCTATAATTAGAGATTTAATTTATTTCCAAAATATTTCTCCTATTATTTGTCCTTTGTAATATAGTTATTTTACTTAAATTATAGAAAGCTGCAAATTTCAACACAAACTTATGTTGCGCCTATCAGTAGTCAAGAATAGCTGTTTTCTATCAACTACGATAAATTTATGGTCAAGCTCCGATTAAGTGCGAATTAATCCCCTTTTAATTTATTAATTAGTTGATTCCAGGTTCAATCTTACACTTGTAAAGATTGGTTTGTCAACTGTAAGTTACTCATCAGGTACAAACAAAAAAAGTGAAAGTTTAAATTCACCATAATATTTCCTTCACATTTATAAACAAAGGTAAAAGCTTAAGTGATGTGATCTTACTTTGTCATAATTTCATTCAGTTCAAGAGAATAAATTGTATCAGGAGAGACCATATTCGTATAACAAGAGTGAGGCCAACTGAAAACGTAGGTTTTCCTTAACAATCATATGTGATTTTTATTGTTTTAAGTTATTCCCCAAACAAAACATCACTAAAACCTTTTCAGGTGTTGGAGGCGAACTACTACTCATTTCAACTTTGACTTGTTGGCGCCTTAATCCACTATAACATCAAAGACGGATCAAATTGCAAAAAAAAATATCTAACAATCAGCAAATTCAGTTGACTCTAGGGTTTCCTATCATAAGGTTGGAACCATTTCGCGCACTATAATGGCGATCAACAATGTTTATTCAGAAAAGGAACTCGCTGTCGTCTTCTCCCAAATAAGAAATTACTTAGGGTTGTTTCGCTTTCATTATAGTGCTATCAAATCTAAAGATCCAGCAAGATTATAGATTCAAATTATCATATTAGTAGTTTTTTATAATATCCTCTACTAGTTAATAATTTAACTTGCATTCATCGAAATGAACAATTAATTTAGAGCAATCTAATTTACCAGTCAGGGCAAGACTTTGTCGCTCCGAGTGGGTGTAAGGTAAATAAATGGTCGCAAGCCTTTACCGAGTGTGAAAAAATAAATGCGTTTATATAAATCGTTCCGAAATTTGTCAACTAGAAACATACTTTGGGCATGAATGTTATCTATGTGTTTATGAGTAGTGTGGGGTTTCACAATTGTTATAGTAGAAGATTTGCACTTAATTTAACTCAAATGTGCTGAGAGACTTTTTCGGACAAAGATCCTTTATGCAAATTCGTGATGAGATCACCTGGGGCACATGTGCTTGCCCATCTTGAGCCGGGTGCTGGTCATCGTTGCCGAGGTTAGAGAATAAGAAGCATTCGCACCACTTTTATCTTGGGCAGAGCGGAACAAACGAAAGCTTTTCCCTCAGAAGGAGATTTTTCTTGTTGAATTTAAAGCGATCTAGAAACGAGGCTGTATCACACAGAAAATTATCAATGAAATAACTGGAAAGTAAGTAATAAAGATTGAAGAAATGAAAATAATGAAAGATGTATATTTATATATATATATATATATATATATATATATATATATATATATATATATATCCAACTTTACCGCAGGAAAGAGAAAACGGAATAATTTATTTTTCTGAAGAAAAATTATCCCGTTTTCTCTTTTCTGCGGTGAAGTTGGATTTATTTCATCATTCTCTCGAGCTCATGAGAGATATATGCATATATATATATATATATATATATATATATATATATAAAGAGAGAGAGGCAAGAGTAAGTTGAGAGATAATCGTGAATGAGCAGCAGTTTGGATTCATTCCTAGAAGAAGAAAAATCAAGCATTATTTGCTTGTTGTGTGGTAGAGAAAGGGAATGTGAAAAACAAAAGAAGTTCAACATAGATTCTGTTGATTTAGTGAGAGTTTATGCTCGATTAGTCAAGCATGAAGGTGGGAAGCATGGGGAAAGTTTTTTCAGAAAAGAATGTAAAAGGATATTTATGAATGAGTGAGTGGCCAAGTGAAAGCAGTGTGTGTGTTACAAAGGGCCCATATATTTTTAATTGCCTGCAAGTGACTCAATAGGTTATTATGTCGGTCCGTAGGTCAGTCGGTCGGATGGTACCCGTTCCACTTTTCCATTAGGTTCTGGCAATAACATCGTAACTTTTCAGCCGATTCTAACAAAATTTGAAACCCTTATGTTGTTTTACATTTATCTTCGAATCAGATAATTGCTAAGGTCTTCCCAAGGTTAGTCAGGGAATTATTGAAAGTTTTGAAGGTCATAAGCTCATATGGTTATAATTCAGAGCAAATGAGAGCACACGACTTAGGTCTATTGAACTTATTTACTGTTTGAGGGATCCCTAGGTGATGGACATCAAGGGATAGGCCCCTAGGTTAGTCACTTAACGGACGATATCTTTATGATTGACCACAACTTTTAAATATTGAAAAAATTACCTGAGAGGAGAGAAGCATTAAAAGATCGAAAAATGAAAATTAATAGTAGGAAAACTGAGTAATTGGGTTCAGTCTATAAGATCATGTGGGTAAATTAAGACGTGACACGATAAAGTACGCAGAATAAACGCATTCAACTTTGTCGGGTTGCATATTGTGGAGGATGGAGAGTTCCATGACAAATAAACCACCGAATTCATAATTCGATCAGCATTGATATGGTGGAAGAAAATGTCAGCAGTTCATGCCTTCAATAGATCAGTGTGAGAGTATAAGGTAGGTAAATAAATTTCAGCGCAAGAGAGCTTAGAGAACGATGTGGTGTTTAAAAGGATAGAGTGAAAGCGGCTCAGAAGAAACAGCGACGGGATTTGTACCGTGGAAAAGTATGCATTGGAAGAAGATATAACCTCAGGTATTCATGCTTGATTTGGAGGCAGGAGAGTGGACAACTGCATAAAAGAGGACATTGAGTGGGTGCCTTTTATATGGGTTCACTTGTAACAGATGCATTATACAGAGTTTGTCACCCAACTTTAAAATAAAACAAAATAACCCATAGAGAGTTCATTTATATTACTATATTTACAAAAAGTATATGTTATGACTTGAAGGATTTTACTATTTATTTTATTCAAAGAAATGGGCGAAATCCTCACCCACGGGTTCCAAGCGGACTCGGAACCTGCTTCAGAGCTTTTTGAAGGTGCCCCTGTTTAATTGCAAGAAAAATGGTTGGTTTCTCTCTCAACAACGATCCACAAATTGTCTGACAGTCAAGGCTGGGTTCTACTGCGTGTTTTGCATGGTACAGAGTCCTTCTCAACACGCAAGGCCGTCCAACCGCCACCTCCTGGATCCATATCAATGCCATCCCTCCAGAGACATCATTTACTCCGTATAGACACTGAGGCCTCCCGAGAATATAAATGGGGACATAACGTGCCCCTCGTTTCCGACCGCAATAAACACAATGAAGTGAAACAGGAACTTTGTCTTCATGACTCGCAGTACATCTGTAGTGGGCACAGCAGGTCACCGGTTGTTTACAACCTGGTCTTGGATTATCGTCCTCAGATATAGGCACTTTTCTATATCATGACACTTTCCTTATCTGATTACAAAAGGTAGCAATACCATCCTTGATTTCCTGTGTAGACTTAGCCTAGACAGACCTGCGTTGGCGAGATTTGGTTGATCAAAGTCCAGTACACAGCGACTCATTATTATACAAACAATTGACTTAAGGCGTAAACGAGAAAATGTGAGCCTATTTAATTTAACAAAATTATCCAATCTGAACTGAAAACATTGCCTTTTAGTCTTCATTGGAAAACGTGTAATTGTTTTATTTATTTGTTTACCTTTAAATTGATCAAAAGGATACACTTAATTTTCATAGTTAATATTTCGTTATTAAAGTAGTTGCTACATACTTATTAAGGAACTTCATGTATGTACGATATATAGTGACAATCGCCTTTGTTCTAGCCTAGTCGTGATGTAGACCATCTAGAACCAGAGCCTTATTTAAAAATTAGATTCGAAAAGAGAGTGACTGTTTTTAATGTAAACTATTCGATTACACGAGCGCTCATACACACGTTTTCATTTAACCTATTTTCCTTTACCTCAGATAACCTAAGGTGTAGAAAAACTTACCTAATTAACTATACTCATCCATTGTTCGAAAAATAAAGAGGTAGAGTCTTAAAGGGTGAATATGTTGAGGATGGTATGTATAAATTTTAAAGGAATAGCTTTATATCCCCCTAAACTTCATAACATAACACAGAAGCGTACCATTGCAGAAAATTGCGTAACTTGATTTTATCTCCAAATATGCATATGGTCACCTTAGCCTGTCCCATTTCATTATTCTTTTCAGAATGAAAACTGCAATATTTTTGTCATATTGTTTCCAAATAGGCCTAATATATTCATGTATACAACAGTTGTCTGAGGCCTATTAAGGTGTCTTTCGAGTAACCAAAGAAGTGAGTATGTCTTTAGGACTCACAAAATTAGCAGAACATTTATCATTCCTTTCATATATGAAATCGGCACTGTGTATATTTTCATAGCTATCAAATCACGTAAATTTTCATTGAAACTAGATGGTGAATAACAAGAATTATTACACTGTAATCCTTTGCCTACGACATATTTTCCATTGGAATAACATAAGAGTCATAGTGGACTAATCCTTGTATGATTATTACTAATTACAAATCCTATTAAACGCATAAACAAAATTATAGGCTGGAGATGCGAATGGTTCCACCGAGTGGAATGCGAAAGTTATATGGAAAAGGTTGGTAAATTCTTGTATCCATGTTTGAAAGAGTTTCCATTATGGTTACTTTAATTGATTTAAATATAATAATTATTTATTAATTAATATATCTTTGAAATAACTTTCAAAAGATTATTTTACAAATAATCTTTCCAATCTGTAAGGAGATAAAAATGCATATTATATGTATGCAAATGTGTTCTGTATGTAACAAAAGTACACACCTAAATACAAAGGTCGCGTAGGTATTTTCAAGGAGCTTTACCATTTATTGGATCTTGTTTCAACCTCATTTTTATCTTACCCTACTCTTTCCTCTGCCTGCGAAGGAGATTTGTGTACAAACTTTCATTACATGTTTTGGATAATTCAATATTAATATCTTTAAATATTTGAAATTTACCATAACAACTTCTTAAGTGTATTCAAAAATTACACATCTCAATACAAGCTAATGCAAGTATGTTCATGAATCTCTAAGGTCCCAGTCACACCAAGCTTATGACCTGTTTCCGACTACCTGCGAACGAAAATCAAGTGATTGGTCGGCGACACAAAACCTAAAAAGAGGTAGTGGCAGGTCGTGGGCGAGTAGTCGTGCGACCGATGGGCTACTAGAGGTGGACTAGTAGCCCACTAGTGGGCATCCGGGTGTCGATCAGTGTGGCTGCCACCTGACATCGGGCGCCGACAACCTACGAGCAGTTGGCCACTGGTGACCCATCAGTCGGCCACCAATCAGCCACCAGTCGCCGAGTAGCGGGCTACTAGTCACAACCATAAAACTTCTGACAGGTCTCCGGTGCCCACCTCTCGTTCACAACAATTCTTCGTAGGTTGCTCACTGTTCGGAGATGGGTGATCCACGAATCGGTGAGCGGTCGGCAGTGGTCGGCCAACGGTCATCAATTTATGATGACCCTATATATAGGCCGGTTGTGGTGGCCCTGCACACACCTCTGTCTACCTCAGTAGGGGCAACACCATGACCACTCCACTAGCCCCTCACAAACTAGTGATATTCGCACAACACGCACTTCAAAAACAGCAGGATATCATTGCAGTTATCTTCTCCTGTATCGTCTGAAGCAACCGTTGAATCGCATAAGGGAGGTAGAGTTTGCGAGCGTTACGCTCCGGGTCGATTTTGACTGCTGGTAGAGCGGTCGGCCTCCAGTTGCCAGATGTCGTAACTGCAACAGCAACTACCACTGAGACCAGTGGCCGATCGGTCGCGCACCACTCGCCAATCAATGGGCGACCATTCGCCCACCAATTAGCGACCAATCGCCCCGTACTCAGTTTTGACAGCTCCTGATTGGTGGCCGACAACCTGCGACTATGTACGTCTGATCGGCTACCACCTTCGACTGGACGCCCACTAGTCAGCAACCACCATTTTAACGGTTAATTGTCGCTAACCAATCGACCACCGGTTGTCGTCCGATCGGTCACCAGTGTTCAACCGATCTTCGTCAGGGGGACGACCTCTGGAGGTATCTTTGCGGTCCAAACAGGTCGCAGGTGGTTTTCAATGTAACAACGACAACCACCGGAGATCACTTTCTCGGCCGACCAGCTACGACCTTATTAGCGACTACCAGCGACTTCCAAAGACTACCTGCAACCAGCCAGCGATTGGTGTGACTGGGCCCTAACACATTGGATTTTCATCTGATCGACGAGTTTTGACCGGCTGATTGGATCTTGAGCTACAAACCTTTATTAAAGCAACTTTATATTAGTTGCTCTGATTACGCCTCTTGGACTAGGGAAAGCAAGAAGCGATTTTTGAGTTTTAAGCTAGAGTATAATATTTTGAAATAAATAAGTCATAGCAAAGAATTTGAATCATAATGCGAAGTTCATTCAGCAATGAGAAAATTGGGAAAGTATTTAACCGGCAAGTCTATATTAAATGGTTACATAATTTCTCTCTACTGTTATTCTGTTTTATGTTAGGCCCGCAAGGGCCTAGCGTCTGGCCTGCCACCCACCTTGCTCGGCATTAATATTTCAAACCGGCCCGCGTACTCTCCCCCCCCCCATAAAAAATTCGGCCGACCAGCATCTGTCTCAGTAGACTTGTAGAAGGAAAGTGGAATGAGTTTTACGTCTGGCAGTGAAAATAAGTAAATAATGATTTAAAAATATGAGTTTAACATTGCGCATGTTCAATGCATCGTGGCGATGCTTGGCAGAACTTACTGAGTCAAAGAACTCTTCTCCAAAATGAAGTACACGAAGTTTCACCTTCACTGACAACTCTCGGACCGCCACCTAACTTACCTTTTTCTGTTGTCTACCTCATCCATCGAGCCGGACACTGAAACACTTCTTCATGGCAAACAGCACCAGCCGTCTCACTGATTTCTATGGTTTTCAATAAAATTTTTGTAAAATGTATTCTAGTATATATATGGTCCCTTTAAGGATTTCATTTGTCACTCCGGCCTGCGGTTTACTCCCAAAATCTCATCCGTCACTCACATCAAAGGTTGCCGCTCTTGCCTTACACGATTGCGATGAGCCCTGGCCATAGAATATTTTCAAAATAACTGGTTAGATAACCCTGTAACTAAACTTCAGAATGAAATGTACAAACATAGTTATAAAATCCTTATGCTCTATTGATTATTCAATTTTCATTAATTTCAGAGTTAAAGTAATCAAATTGATTGTTAAAATCAGTTTTATTTGAAATTCCTCATCTCTATAATAAATTAAATACAGTACAAAACACACTTGCTAGCAAAGTAGCTTTATACGTGAATCAAACTTTAAGTTTTGCAATAACTTATGTCAAGAGGCTCACTACTTTATGCCAAGGCAATAAAGTTAACCATCATAAGTTTGTGGAGAAGGAGGAAACCCAGTTTATGGGAGAGGAAGGACGGACGTCACGAGTTGAAAAGTTAAAATGACGCAGATATTTTAGAGAGGCCCCTCGAGTTCTACGAGTGAGGGAATATATGGCCTTAATCTCGTATCTGACTCCAAAGATACTCAAATAATATTTCGGCTTGGCTAGGCTTAACTAAGGCTTGTGATCGAGAAAAGACTGAGAGGAATCACGAAAAATATAAATTTTAATTCCAACCAGCAAATCAAAAGGGAGGCTCGCGTTTACACGATTACGGTCAGGGTATATTTCACTACCGGTCAGGAAAGCAAGTCTTACAAAAACAAAGCTTAGGCGGGGACAACGGGTGCTTTGCTATGCTGAACGAACCGTAATTAGTTCTTTACTATCGATCATCTATCTGACTTAACTGTCTACCCAAGTGTGAATGAATCTCCTTCTTTCGAATTCTCCATTTTTCTTCTATAACCCAGAGGCGTGGACTCTGGGTTCACAACGTTTTAGCTCCGCCCACAGAACGGGATATTCCTTATCCCATGGTTTCAGAAGGTCATCGATTAATGTACCTACAAATTTACACTTTTTCTATATAATTTGATCATTCCTGAGAGGCAAACAGCTTTCTCAGCTTAATTCCATTCCCAGACGAGAAATGTTCGTTTTTATTACACTGTCGCTAAATCTTACTGCTATCTGAATTCTCGTATTCCCGCTTAGTTCCTTGACCGGTTTACAAATAAATAGATATTTATATCTGCAAGAAAATTTGTTACTATTCTTCATATTGCTGGGAGGCACTTTGCCGGTGCATTTTTATTGCTAGGGCCATGCTCTGCACAACTTCATGATAGGAACTCCCTCAAATTTTCCACCATTGACATCCTCAATATTTTACTCTTATATAATCTTTCTTTTTATGCTTAAGTCTCTTTCTAGCTATCCTTGGTTTTGGCTTATAATTTTTATAAAGTAAGATGATGTCATTTTATAATGAGAATTAGTATATGTCCGTGTAAAATCTTGCAAGACATTGATATATCTCAATATATTTTTATGAGTAAATATTCGGAATATTTTTTTCTTTTGTTGTTTTTTGACGCGTTCTACCATTCTTGATTTTTTACTGATTGTATATTATATAACCATACATTGTACTTTCTCAACAGTTATTTTCATTTCTGCCACCTGGAATTCTCTCCTTTCATCGAACGTACTGTAACATTAATCGTTATCATCCTAATCTTTCCCTTATGTTTTTTTCAGAGCTATTACTACCAATTGAGTCATCTAATGCTTTACTGGCATTAGCTATAATTACATTGAGCATACAATAACTATAAATAATAGAAAAAGAGAGCCTCTTTTCAAACTCTGAAATTTTTAAACGTCATTATAAGGTAATAGATTAAAAATGAATATGATGGTTCTCATTTACCTGTAGATAGATGGGTGAATATCAATTTCACATTTTCATAACAAAATAAGTAACTTCAATGATTATTGTATTTAATAGAATGATGTTAATACTCTGACTAGATTTACTAAGCCGATGAATTATTAATTGAGCAATAACTCTTTAAGTTATACATATTCAATAAGAAATGGATAAAGATTGTCTATAAAAAAATTTAAACAAATTTTATAACTAATAAATAAAATTTTAATATGATTAATTATGACTTTCATAATTTTCGCTAAATATTCCATTATTATCTCTTCCTGAATCAATAAGTCTTCTGTTACGGTAAAATTGAAATCTCCCTCTCCTCTTTCAATTTTCTTAAACCAGTCTGATGAATTTAATCCTCTCTACCTGGATCGTGTTGGTTGATAACTAAATATTCGAGTAAATCTTTGCATGTGATCTCAATATATTCAAACGTCTTCTGCTTAATAAACATTGAAAGCCAACAAGAGAATTTGATTATATATATATTCAACATCTAAAAGTTCATCAAATCTTTTTTTTTAATTTTCATCCAAACCATCACTCAATACTTGATAACATGCATGAACAATGCTTTGTAATTTTAGACTTCGCACAGGTTTTGTTTCAAAATTTCTTCTAGTTATAAATATTTGTTAATTTCATACTGATTATGCAAACTTTACCGATCTTTTTGTTTCCATAGTTCTTTACTATGCATTCAACTACAGAGAAATCTAGATTCTTGAAGATAGTTATTACCTGAGTGGAAGCGCCAGATCTCGTCGTCGTTTTTTTTTTAAAAGGAGTAAAGTTCAATTGTACACATTTAGAGAAATGAAATGACCTAAATGACCATGGGAAATATAGTTATTCACCCTGGAGATCTAAAATCTGCCATCGGATTGGCGCTGGGCGGCACTATCTAGTGGCAGAAGCCTCATTTAGCCGTTCAAAAGCACTTGTAAGTGGTTTGAACTGTGGAAAACTATCAATGCCATAACCATTTATCATCTTATCACAAAACACCTAAGTCATTGGAAGGACTTTCTTTCTTGTTGTTAAGAAAAACAACCAGATCTTATCTTAACTTATGAACAACTCTATTATATTCTGTTTTACTGTAGGTATTTTAAAAATCATCAATATTTATCTAAAGTAGTTTTGGTGTTTTTCAAATTGCTAACAATATTTCTCTTGTATTTTTCTTGTAAAATATTTCTAACATTGAATGATTTTATTATTGAACGAACACGTCTGCTTATACGAACATGAGAAGATCGTATGGCAAATTTCATTACTAAACATAAATCTCCGATGAGTCTTTAGTGAATTCGTAAATCTCGATCTTTGGGGATTAGGCATCCTAAACCTACTAATAACAATGCTTTGATTTTAGCGGGAAATAACTTCATATGTCATAACATGCACCACTCAGTTTTATATGTAATATCTATAATCCGATAATTAACAAAATCAAATCTGAAATTAAATCATATTATCCTGGAATCAATTTTGGCATCATCACCATAAGCAATGAGATTTTCTCTAAGCCTAGCCACATCTCACATTTAACTAAAGAAATACCAAAGTTCAAGGACACATTAAAAAGAAAACTCTAGATAACATTT
The DNA here is from genome assembly GCA_963969495.1 of Ceratothoa steindachneri. Taxonomy (NCBI): domain Eukaryota; kingdom Metazoa; phylum Arthropoda; class Malacostraca; order Isopoda; family Cymothoidae; genus Ceratothoa; species Ceratothoa steindachneri. The sequence goes on from OZ018326.1 coordinate 97,856,700, forward strand.
CATACATCACGAAGCTGTCGAACATCTATCACTCTTTGAGTTCTAACAAATAAGAATTCTATTAAAATATTAAGAATGTGTCCCTTCTATCTTCAACTTATAAATGAATAAAGGGCTGAATGCCTTTCCTTATCAAATAAAAACCAAAACTCTAGACCAATAATAGAAGAAACTCTTTTATTTATTTTTAAAGGAGGAAATATACATTTTACATGATCCTATCAAAAGAAGTAAAATAAAGGATTATTTTATTAATTCATCAAATATGTTCAGGATATCTATATTCAATATCATAGGGATAAAGATTGCTTATACACCTTTTTAAACCAATCTTATAGGTATTAAATAGAGTGTCATTAGGATTACTTATTAGGTTATTTCCCCATGTAATACGACCTCATTTAAGGGTAACTTGAACTTTGGTACTTCAAGTCTCATAGAAGTGCGATGCATTCAAATCTCAAAACTGATAGATAAATATCTGAGTAAACTTCTTTACACGTGATCATAATATATTCAATCAAATCTTTTAAATCAATGTTTCTTACGAGATCTATGATGAAACCTCCTTTGGTTAATAAACACTAAAATTCTTCGATAAATAGCATGAATTCATCAACAATATTTTGCACAGTTTGTCTTCGTAGAATTTTCGTTTCAAATATGCTTCTATTTGTAAAAGTTTTTTTATTTCATATTCATTATGCAAGGTTTTGTGATTAAACTTGCATACTTTTTACAATATATCCCAAAGTGTACACTAGGTGTTTGTGTACTATGATTAGGATCACACAAAAGCTGATCTGTTACTTTCCATAGTTCTTTACTATGCGTTAAACTTTCGAAAGATCTACCTTAATAAATGGATTTTCTGAAAAAAATAACAACCAAAACTCATAATTGCATAAGAAGAACTTTTTATTATATTTTGTTGAACCGTAGTTTTTTTCAAAAATCATCCGTATGTAGACAGATTTAGTTCTGAGGATTTACAAATAATTATAAATCTTTATGCTCATTTCATGTTGAATAATATTCCTAACGCAGAATGATGCCATTATTGAAAGAACATGTCATAAGATGCGAAAATCAGAATATAATCTGGCAAATTTCATCACTAAACATGAATCTCAGATAAAGTTACTGGGATTTCACTAATGAAAAGATGCCACAAATATTTATTTTGCTTTAGTATGTGAGAAATAATTTCCATTAATCCATTTCTAAGAAAGAGTTCCTATTCATTTGTGAACATGAGATGTTAGTTGAGGATAACGTACGAGTATATCACCATTATAATAGCACTGAGTACTCATAAATAAGCTCTGCCTTAGATTTCTATTTGTTAGCTTAAATTAGTAGCTGAACCATTTAAATCCATTTTTTTCTGGTTTTGGAATGTAATTCGTTATTTGCCAAGCTTCCCGAGTTGTTTAAATACATTGTTTGAAGTCTTTTTAATTGCATCTCACTTTTGCTTACATTGACGGTTCTGAATGTTGGAGGTTGCGAAAATAAAAATACACAGAATATTGGAAGGGTCCTTTCCCATGACTTAATCAGATAGTTTAAACAATTTATGATATTGGATTGGGGGAGTATTATAATTTCGATACTAAGTACACCGTATTTCCATACTCAAATACTTGTACATTTTTTAAAGCTTGATAAACTGATACAACTTTCTCACGACTACTTTCTTCTAATACCTTCAGGAAACTAATAGAAAGTAATTCTCAATCAGATCTGATATCACATTTTATATCATTAAGAGGGTTATATACTTAATCATCTTTAGGTTTCAGATGATTTTTGACATCACACAGATAAATCGAAAACACATATTCCTTGGACCTTGTATTATTGTTAATAATTACCGCATATTTTAGGTATGACGGGTAAGCTGATAATTCGTATTGTTTTAGATAGCTATCAAATGTCTTCATGTAAACGATCATGCGGACTTCTTGTGGCAGTGAGGAGTTATTTAAAATTGTCTTGTGTTCTTTGTGGTATTCACCTTGTACTATGGAATGAGACTCAAAGAAACGTCGAAAAGTAGCATTTGGATGTGTTTTATGAAATATTATATTGGGTTCACGTCGAAATAACCTTTGACTTAGGGAAGTCCAAATAAATTATAGTGGTCTAAAAAGAGCACTTGTTCCCAAAGTCTTATTACCTCTCTTTTGGAAATGTCCGAATGGACATTGGTCAAATGAACAGGTTTTTTTGTTTCCCCCTCTTCTGGTGCTATAAGAAGCGCTCGTGCTGGGTATTGAAGTTCAACGCTCAGCCCGAAATATAATTAGTAAATTTCATATAATTTTTCTAAAAAGAACCAGGCCACAGGCATAAAATATTTTAGGTTGAAAAAATATTAAAAACTGTATATAAGAGTGTAGGTAATATATTCAATGAAATAATCTTTATACATTTAGTTTAAATCAAATTATAGGAGGTTTTGAAACTAGGTCTAATGAAAACTTCGTTAAAGCAATGGCTAAGGACAATTCTCAGGGATTCAAATATCTGTGCAAAAAAAATCCACACCTGAGCGCGGCAAAATTAAAAGAAGCCATATTTGTGGGACCACAAATCAGGGAGGTTTTAACAGACCCTGACTTCGAGAAGACCCAAACCCCCCCTGAACTAATTACATGGCTAGCCTTCAAGTGGTTATGTGCAAACTTTCTGGGCATAAACAACTCACTTGCACACAGAGATGGCGTAAAAAACCTTCTTCAATCTTATAAAGAAATATGATGCCGTATGTCTAGGTGCATTCGAACCTAGACGTTTTTCCAGAAAATGTTAGAGCCGTAAGTAAGGAGCAACGTGAACGTTTTCACCAGGATACCAAGACCGTGGAAACTCGCTATCAAGGATTTTGGAATGAGAGCATGATGGAACATCATTGTTGGATGTTGTATCGTGATAATCCTAAGAAAAATTCAGACAAATCCCATACACAACGTTTTTGAATTCGAGTTTTGACTTATTAGACCTTCAATCATTGTTTTCTCTTCTTATGCATGCAATATAAGTATCATTAACTTTATGATGCTTGAGGTATAAAGAAAATATGGCTAATTTTCTTTATCATAGGTTTACGCCTAAAGAGAATGAAAAGTTTTAGAGATTCTCTATGTTAAATGCATCAATTTGGGTCAGTTGAACATCTTAACGCAAATGGAGATATACAAAAGGCAACTTTTTCTATCAATGGCGCTAAGCAAATTTACGAGGGGCGGTCAATTAGTTTTTCGAATCGGTAGGGCAAAACACAGGAAGGGGGATGGCTGTTTGTAGGGGTGTTAGGACAAGTTATGACAAGTCAGGACCTGCAGCCACACGCTCCAGCCTCGTCTATATAAGAAGCAGTAGCTGATCGCAGATCGTCCGTCACAAATATTTGAACAATGGAGAAGTTTGAGCACCGCGCAGTGATCAAACTTTTGACCAAGGAAGGCAAGAATGCAAAAGAGATCCATAAACGCATGGTTGCAGTGTACACCGACACCGCCCCTTCCTATGGAATCATTGCCTGCTGAAATAGGGAGTTCCGCCATGGTCGTGAGTCCCTTGAAGATTATCCCCGTCCAGGACGCCCGTCAGACGTGACCAAAGAGAACAATGTGGCCCATGTGGAGAGGATGATGCTCGAAAATCGACGGGTGAAGGTCGGAGAAATCGAGCGAGAACTTGGAATATCACATGGAAGTGTTATCAACATCATCCACGATAATTTGGCCATGACCAAGGTCTCTGCCCGTTGGGTCCCTAGAAACCTCACGCTCCATGATCGACTTCAACTTCGTCAAAGTCCACAAGGCCAGAGTTGCACAAGCTGCCCTGCGCGAGTGCATATTCGAGGAGCTCAACCATCTCCCATACAGTCCAGATCTGGCCACTAGCGACTTATTTATATTCCGCCAGCCCAAGGCTGCACTGCGTGGACGCCGGTTTGGGGACGATGAAGATGTCCAGCTCGCCGTCCAGGAGTGGATTGAACAGTAGTCTGGAAATTTCTGGTTGTCGGGAATTCGAAGCCTCAGAGACAATTGGCGCAAGTGCATTGAAATCGAGGGTAGTTATATTGAAAAAATAATAAAACACTTTGCCTCATATCTCGTTTCCTTATATCCGTATTGCAAAAACTATTGACCGCCCCTCGTATATTACCAGTTTCGGCAAAAAATCAGAGTAAAACGCTACATTCCTTTAGCAACGGCGGTCATATTCCATTTAAGAAAAGCTAAAGTTAGATTTGAAATCAGCGAGAAAAATGCCATGAAAAAAGTTTGCTTAGGTCTCTGATGATTAAGAAAAGTTCAAATTTGTTGGCCAGTGTTATTTAAATATCAAAACCTTTCTTATAAATATTTTTTAAATCATATTAAAACAACATTTACTGCCTGCCCAAAATAAAGGTCGTTCAGTGTAACAATTATTTAGTAACTAATTGAACCTCCTCTCGATAGAATTACAGCTCTCATCTGATCTGGCATTAATTCTACAAACTTTTGCATCTTCTGTAGCTTCAATTTCGGCCAATATCGTAGACCATTATCATCCACTCTTGATGGAAGAGTCGATGAGGCACGCAGGTCCCTCATAAGTTAATCCCATTAATTCTCTATGAGAGTTAAATCTGGGGACTGTGGTGGCCACTCAATATGCAGAAATAACCCCTTATGCTAGGTAAACCAATCTTTGACGATGTTAGACTGGTGGATGCGCGCATTGTCGTCCTGAATCATTCCATCGCGATTAGGATTAAGAAAGTCCATTGAGGGAGGAACTTGACCATCCAGGATTTGCAAATACTCGCAGGTCTTCATCTTGTTGCTGCAGATGATTGCAGATCCATGTCCCGTCAAGCAAAACAGCCCAACCATCACATCACCTCCCTGTGCCTGCATGGAGGGGGCGATGAAGGATGGATCCAATGTTTCATGAGGTTTTCGCGCTACTCTAATTGCAGATCATTCTGAGAGAGGGTAAACCTAGATTCATCGGACCAAATGGCACGTTTCCATTCCCCTACACTCCAGGTTTTATGTTCTGTGGCGTACAGAAGCCTCTTCTCGATTTGCTGCAGTCAAAAATTGCTTCCTGATTGAAACACAGTTGCGTACATGCATTAATTTCAGTTCACAACGCATAGTTCTCGTTAAAATCGTTTTTAGACCTTCACAGAACATGCTAGTTAGTTAACTGTTGCGTCGAGCAACGCCGATTTTTCTTGAACAAACCCTTCAAGAACTGCCTGTCTCTTTCGTCAAGAATTTGATGCCTATCACATCTATTACGAGATGAACTGGCTTCGCCATCTTATTTCCAGTGTGAAATTGTTCTCTGTATAGTCATCATGCCTATACCTGTTTCTTTAGAGATATCACGTGTTGATTTGCCACGTTCATGGAGGGCGACGATGCTTCCTCTATCAAATGGTGTAATGTCTTTTCCAAGCGTCTTTATTTTTTCAGCTTCTGTAAAAGTTAGGACAGTTATATCATCTATATCAGGTGGTGGCTACGTCAGAGAAACTACTGAATATTGCCATATCAGTTTACTGGAAATTAAGTGTTTTTGAAACAAATAGCGACAAATGACATACAATGTATCAAAACATAGTGAAAGACCTTTAAGTTGTCAAGAAGTGTATAATACCAGTGATTTATACTCTTAAAAGTAATATATTTTTAATTAAAACAACGGTTAGACGATAAAAATCGAGTAAGAAAAGCTATGTTCAAATTTTTTAAACACTCTATTATGATCATATTTTATTAAAGAAATAGTAAGGAAAAGTACCTTATAAAATATTTGTGTACAATTAAATAATAATTAAGATTCTGTAATAATGTAAAACATTGAAAAATAAAAATTAGGTAGAATGCACAAATTTAACGTTAGTTGAAACTCATATTGAATGTACAAAAATTAATTGCATCTGTATCTGTTGTTTGCAGTGGAGTGTGTGCCCCATTAATTTATATGTAGAAATATAGAACAATAATATTTTTAGGTTGCGAAGAAACTGTGACTGTTTCAGATATTGAGACTTTAATTTTATTCATTTGCTCATCGAAAATGAGTGGTATATTTGTCTGCTTGGTGATTATGAGTATCTTATATGCCTTTATTGACCATAACCTCATTTTTTAATTCATCATATTCTTTATGACAAAGTAAATAACACAAAATTATTTTATCTACATTTTTACTAAATATCAGCCCTTGTTGTCCTTTTGAGTTAAGATAAACTGTGTTTTAACACAACACATGCGGTGCATTGAGACATGAACATGAACCTTTTCGGACTTCTGATATTCATCATTGTCTTAATTATAATGAATATATATCCTCATTTATGTCATGTACTATAAGCCTCTATTTATTTTCAGATCCCAATTTAGTGAAGAGATAATTTCATCATATGAAAAACGTAACCGCTTTGTTTCTTGCCACATGATAAAGGAATTTTAATCTTGTCATCAGAAGTTTACCTTACTTTCGACAGATTATCTAATTATGATGAAGCCTGGGAACAAAGACAAAATCATCCAGACACTAATGAATCAGGGATAAATATTAATATTCCCTTGAGAAGTCGTCGGGGATATCTACTTGTTAATAAGTAGCGTGTCAAACTTCATATAGAAATAGTTAATCAGGAGAAAATATTAAGAAATCTTTCAAGATTGATTTTAAATCTCCTTTAGCAAAACGAATGTATGTATCATATAAATGTTGACCTTGAATTTAAAGGTGATAATGATAACATAAATTATGACATAATACCATTTCATTATTTGACGAATAGTTGACTTACTAAAATCTCTAAGAAAGAATTGAAGAAGCATTACAATCCTATTGTTAAGCGACGTTCTCCATATTTGATATGAAAGTAAGAATATATAAAATTCAAATAGGGCATTTATCTATTTGTCTCTCTCTATGTTTTGATCAGAATATGCTTTACTGGGTTGATAGAAGAGAGCGAGGTTGTGTGTTTGTAGCCTTTATCATTGGTCACAAAATCTTAGTGGAGAAAAAAGATTGACCAAATATATTGATGTCTTCTTTGCTAAAGAAAGATAAATCTCTAGCCTGCATTTTGGGGTCGACTATGATTTACTCAGATACCCCAATTCACATTTTCTTCTAGATTTCCTATGATCTGAAATATAGAATTCTCATATTCAATGCAACTGGAACAGAACAAAGATTCAATATCCCTTATAGGCTTATAATTCAGTCAAGGAAGACATTTATCCTCTATATCTGTCAGCAAAAATGTGAATAATAACGTAGTAGACAGTTGCTTGAAATTTAGCAAACGAATGAGTGTCATAAAGAAGTCATATGGGTTGTAAAAAGCATGATATAGCTGCCATGATAATATTGTCACACATTTGAAGGATTGTATTTACATTTGTGTCCAATCTCTTGGTCATTGCAACCAGGAAGGGGAATATGACTCAATTCAATGTGAAGATTGTAATAAAAATTTCTTTACTCGGTCATATTTTGACAAGCATAAAGATATTAAAACTGGCGAACGGATGAAAATATGTAAACCATGGATGAAATGGTAATTATGAATAATTATGGGCTTAAAAAACAAGATTATTACAAGCTACACTGTAACGTCGTTCATGAGAAATACGAGACCGGTAGATTAGATCATGTATGTATACTTGAGGCAGATTTCGTAAAAGAACATAATAAAAGAATCAACAGCTCTTTGCTATAATTGTGAACCGATAAAAAGAGAATGCTTTTATATTCACTCTTACTTCTTGTTAATGCAGATAATCTGTATTGTGTATTAACATGAGAAGAATGAAAACTATGACCGCTGAACTAAATTGCGGAGGAAGAGCCTGAGTTTTGTAGGGTTCAGATAGAATCTTACCAGTTATGCTATTTATCGACTGGTTTATTTCGTTTAACTAGGAGTGGAGAGAGGGAAATCTTTTTGTTTTGGCTCTAAACAATTTCAAGTTTAACGCCCAATTTCTATATCAAGTGATTTTCAAATCTATACTAATGACTTTTCAGCGTTTCACCTCTGCCTTTTTTGGCATGAGCTGCCTTCTTTCTCCTCATTATATAGAACATTTAACCAGATATATTTTTACATCACATGTCTGATAAATGATTAAACCACCAACAGCTGATTTGCATTGACTTACATCGAGTTGCAGAGTTTTTTGAATGAAGCCTCTAGGGTGATACCAATATATCTACCTGCTGCTACTCTTGAAAAGGTTTAACTATAGTGCTTGTACTTTGGTAAAGCTGACTCCCTATGAAGAAACGGTCTTGGAACTCACTTTATAACTCTATACTTTTAGAGGCCATAATCTTGTCACTTGCTTTGATCTTCTTGAAAGTTTAGCCGTTCATGAAGATGGTAAATGTGATGCATTAGTTCTAGCCTAAATTTCTGTACCCAAGATGTCACTGTAATGGAAATCAATTATAACTGTGCGCGAGCTTCCTTAGCATGATCATTGTTAACTTGAAAAGGAAATAATAAAAAAAATTATGTTCGTTCTCCTGCATTTTTATAGCTAGGGGTGGTGACAATGGTACTTTTTATTCGCTAAAACAGGAGAGCCGATTATTAGGTTGGCTGATTAGTTTGTACGAAGATAGACTAAATTGAGGAGCATATTATTTAAAAAAGTAGATACTTATGACACATCTATGTACATATGTATGTATAATTCTAATTAAAGTGTACCATAATATCTCCCTGCAAAAGAATTCGCCATATATTGATTATTTGGCGACGACCTTGCAGCAGATTAACTCACCTTCACGACACCGTCCCTTTGTTTTCCTATTTAAATATGCGTTACTCCATAAAATGTTGAGCATCCGCGACTCCGCATTCTATAAAACATATGAGATCACACGTTGTGTGTATGTTTTCTTGTGGGAAGGTCCCATTGTTCATTAGCGGGAGATGTTACAAGTTTTAACGTTTAAATCGAAGAAAATTCATAAATAAATTAACCCCAACCTTTATTTAAGTACCCGTACCAATTCACTGATTTACTTATATGCCTTCTAAGAAATGAGGTAGAAATACCGAAGTCAGTTTCAATACTTAGTTATAGAATATAGGTTATTAGAGTGTTAAACTTTCGGTTAGTTTTTGCGAATGCAAGAGAAAGAGCAATTTAGACGAGGCAATGGGGCCGTGGCAATAAACCTAATAGTTGCCCCACTCAAAACCAATAAATCAAACAATCAGAAATAGGGCCGGAAAAGCAAACTACTAGTTTGGGGTAGGGAGGGTAAAAATCGTCCGGAATAATGATGGAAAGATAAAAGAGATGTAAAAAAATACCAACACAACAAAAGCTCAGAGGGAAGAATAAGTCCCCGCCCCTCCAAGCTCCGACATAGAAGATTGAATTAAAGCAGCCGGCAAATTAAATGGATTAGAAGAGGATTCTAAATTAAGTACCCTTAAAAGTTTAAATCAAAATGTCATAAAATTAAGCACAGGTAGTTTCAATCTAGTTTGTAGCTGAATGAAACACTGGCCGGTGATAGGTTTGATGTCCTACCTGGTACAAGTTGTGCTGTTATGCCTGGTACAATGTGTGAAAGTTTACAAAATTTATTTAAAAGCGGGCGCTAGTTGGAAAGATGAAAAAGAGAGAGAACGACTCGGTGAGAACGACTCGTGGACATAAAAAAGGAACACAATAGCTCCATATCCGAGAAATAATGCCACGAAGAATGGAGGAATTTGCCGAAAAAAATGCGCAAACACAAAAGGCAGAGATAATTGGAAAATATATTAAAATAATATGAGAGAAATTATGACAACAAGTTTACAAAAGTGATTTGTCAGAAGCGAATTCGTCAAACAAGGTTAATATTTGAAGAAAAATTAATTATAGACACTAAATTTGGAAGTTGTCTATGTCTCCTTTATGAACATTTATAGAAACAATTAGAAAGGGCATTAATTATTTATATTAAGTACAGGAGCAAAAACTGATGGGTTGTAGTTCTGAAGAAAGCAAATGCTTTTAAAATACGTCTTGAATCGACTTAAAATATTTGAAGAAGAGAAAGTACATTTAAAAGTGAGAGGGTGAATTAGTATTTATACCAACCAGAGCCGGTAGGAATAATGAAAAAATAAATTCATTTCATAGGACGAAGAAATGCAAGTTATTCTTACATACAACTCGTAATATATTCTAGAAATAGTAAGAAATATTGAAATATTTCTTCTGCTCTATCTGGTAGTAATGATGGCATCCCACCTCTTTTTAAATTAGATGGGTCTCTTACTCATTTAACAAAGGTTAGGGTGACACTATTTTCTACTATCTTTAAGGAAAAGCTAAGTGCTGTAGAGTTTAATCTCTCCCCCCCGTCATGGCACCCTGGAGCTAAGTTAACAACAATAGATTTAGAGCACGTGAAACTAAGCAGCTGATGTTAAACCTAGATCCACATGGCAGTTCTGTTCCTGATGGTATATTTCCTTTATTCCTTATTAAGACCGACTGGTCATTTTGTAGCTATCAAGATTGCTGTTATCTTTCGCAAGTTATCTAGAGAAGGAAGGTTCAGCTTGTGTTGGAGGACTGCTAATGTTACTCCTACTTCTAACTCTGTCTCTGCTGGCTCCTGTCCCTCAGACAACCGTACAATTTCCATCCCTCCTACTCTGTCTATGCCTTCACGTGTTTGTTGTCTAAACGTTTCAATGCATTTGCTGAGAGTAATAATCTCTTTTCAAGTCAGCAGTTTGGCTTTCGTAATGATCTTGGTACTTGTAATACTGTCCTAACCACTTCGGACAAGGTTCAAAACGATTTACATTCTGGCTTTGAAGTTCGTATGGTTGGACTTTATTTTAGTACAGCCTTTGATCGTGTTAATCACAAAGCCACTTTTTACAAGCTTAGGCAGCTGTGTATTGGTGGCTCTTTTCTCAATATCCTAACTTAGTTCTTGACTTAGCGTAGACAACGTATAGTTGCGGATGGGCAACTTGGTGAGTGGAGAAGGGTAATTTCTTGTGTTCCCCAAGGTAGTGTTCAAGGACAATTGTTATTCATTCTATATACATATGATATGTCGGTTGAAATGAAAAACCAACTAGTTGCTTATGCTGATGATGCTACTTTGCTAGGAGTTATACCTTCTCCTATTCAAAGGTATTTGATCTCTGAATCACTGAATAGAGAAATAACAAAGATAAATGATTGGTGCAATTTAGGGGGTATGAAGCTTAATTCAAACAAAACCCAAAGTATGATAATTAGTAGATCTAAAACTCTCTAACTTAAGCATCCTGATCTTATCATTGACAATATCGTATTAAACACTTGGGTATCTTTTAAAATTTTAGGTGTTCTATTTGATACCAAGTTCACCCTTGAACAATCTGTGCGCTCGATTTCTTGCTCTGTTGCTCAAAAGATTGGTTTATTTAGGAAATCGTATAGAATTTTTTAAGACATTCCTGTTATGAGGAAGTGTTTCAACTTGTTCATACTTCCTTTTATGTAGTATTGTTCTCATGTCTGGTCCTCTACTGCAGCATCTCATCTTAAGTTACTGGACAGGAATCTGAGAGCTTGAAAATTTTTAATTCCTGATCTTGAGGTTGACTTGTGGCACTGCCGCTCTGTAAGTTCACTGTGTATGCTATATAAAATACATCATAATCCTAACCATCCTTTGTACAGTGAACTTCCTGATCTTTATCGTCCAGCTCGATTAACTAGAAATGCCACTAGTTGAGAGATGTAACACATCTTAGTACTCTAGATGCTTCATTCCAGAAAATACTAGGCTATGGAATGAGCTCCCCAGTCTTGTCGTTAAATCTTGTAAACTTAAAAAGTTTAAAACTGCTGTTCATTCTTTCCTCCCTAGGCGTTAAGTTGTGTATGTCTTTCTCCTGTCTTCTTCTCTTTTCTTCTAGTTTATTCTTATGGGACACTCTTTTTTGCTGGTGTCTTCGGGTTTTTAGCATTCTGCTCTATCAACAAGCGGTTTTAGTCCGTAAGATAACAATAATAATAATGTACATATATGTATTTACTCTTTAAGACAATAGAAAAAAAGAGGTTCCAATTTCGACATAAGTAAAAAGCTAGTTTTTTCTAATTCACATGTCAGAACGTTTTGAAAATAGTTCTGAGAGAACCTATAAAAGGAGTAGTTAAATATTTATTTTCTGCAATCAGAATCATTACTAGCTCGTTTTTTTTTATTTAATTCATTTATAACCCTCTTCCTGATAGCATTGGCCTATCTTGGAGTTGCTAAAAATTAAGGACTGTAATAAATCAGAGTTGATGAGGTAAAAATTCACTGGTGTCACAACATTATATGATTGCATCAAGAGTTACAACTCTATATTCAGACGAGAGGATCGCGTGAGTATAGCGATGACTAAGCATCAGAAGTCAGGAATCCAATGCCTCACATGCTTCCTACGAAGACAGAATTAAGCACTTATAAAAGGAAACACAAAAATGTCATTGACTAAATATAAAGATTTAAGAATTCTTATTTTGATCAATTTAATATGATTCAACGAATGGAAAAAATGTAAATGAAAGAAAAAACAGAAGTGAATATGTTGTAAAATGAAGATAAAAAGCAAATTAAATGGATTTTTATTATTTTAAATCAATATCTAACACATGGAACTCATTTAAAAGGATACAACTTGTATCGGGGTAATCAGCACATCAGCACGATCCTAGTGCTGGTATACCCTGTAAAGAAAATGTTGTTTTATGTTTATAGCTGCATTTATACTTATCCTTCTCCTGTTTAGGATGCATCCTTTCTTCAAATATACATTAATTATAGGTATTTTTCTATTTGCTGTGCAATAAAATAAAACGTTTACACAATCAGAGGTTATTTAAAGGAATATTCTCTGCTATTTTCATGGAAATTAAGCGACAATTATCAAGTAAATTTCTAGGTTTTGGACGTTGCTATAATAGTCAAAGTAGGGAGAAGTACTTTTCCCTAAACTAATTGCCTATCGAAATATATATTTACAGAATTCAATCAATAATAGAGAAAAAAACCCTTAGGTTTATTTAAGGATTGCTCCAAAAAAGATAAAAAATGAAAGTCAGAGTTTGTGAAAGTCAAAGAAGAGATGATATAAATGAAAAATTAGTATTACTGCAAGTAATTATTATATTATATTATTTATCTTTTTTTTCTTAAAAATATTTACTGTTGTGCTTTAGACGACATTTCTATGCAATCCGGTCTATGTCTGTGTTATTTTCTAGGAAAATGAGTTTTATGTTATCCTAGTGTAAAATCCTTTGTTTACTCGGTTATCGTCGCAATTTAGGTTTGCCGCTTGTAAATCCAACTCAAATATTGAGTTATATATAAATTTCGTATCTCGTACATAACAATCTTTCAGGGAAAGTAAATTGAGCTGCTTCTACTGATCTATTTCTCTGTTCTGGAATGAATTTTGTTGCTTAAAACTAGAAACATTCGATTAATAAAATGCTTTATTTTCCTCCAAGGAGACCATAATTGTACCGCATGCTATTAATGAGTTCTCGCAAGGACCTCATACGATGGAAAGAGAATATCTAGCCCTGTATCAGGGGCGGTGGAACTCTTGTATCCTTTGGTATTTCTATTCTAAATGTTACTAAGAGTTATTTTGGTCGTAAAAATAAAATTTTAATTATTTGAGAGTCCGCCTATCCTTCGAACCTCCCTAAATCTTTTCCATATTTGCAATATAAAAAAAATCAGGACAGATAATATTCATTTTCAAGAGTTTAATTACTCAAATATGCAGTTAAGTATATCGAAGCGTTGTAGCCAATACCTAACCTTCATGGAAATCATTATTATCTCATCTCCCCAATTAGATTATTCAAAATTGTACACTTTTTATGCTTTTACACACTTTTCTCCTCTCTTCTTTCTTATAACAACCACTGGTTTTTCATATTAAAAGGTATACTTTTTTTTGAGTCGGTTACATTTAAGATAAATTTATATCGATTTTCATCAGCAGAAGTAAAGTCGACAATGAGAATATCTTCATTGTACGTTAAATTTATATTTTTTTACTTTAATCCTTTGTTTTCTTGTTTCATTATTTCTTACATCAAATCCAATGCTTACAAGCTGCACATTTTCAGATTTCATCTTACAACATTCTTCTAGCCAATTAGTTTTTTCCCCTTTCAACTTTGTAGTTTCTTCTAAAATTCCAGTTTTTTAAAGATTCATATACTACAAAGTAATTAATTATAACTATTGATAATTTAAATTTTCAATAATGAGCTACAAAATATAAAACATAATGTTTAGTTTTCCCCCAACAAACCTTTTTTATCCCCCTTATTTAATTTGTTCCCTTAAAGAGAAAGAGAACTCGGATTAATGAGTTATTTTCCTCTTTTTTCTGAACCGGGTGTCGTTTATTGAAACAGAATTTCAAATTTTATTTTTCTTCTTCCCCACCATCTTAAATAGGTAACCATCGGATTCTCTCTTCTGAGTGGTGATAAACTATGTCAAATGGGCGGTTGAGTGGGCGAGGTTTAATGTAAATATTGGCGTATACCTGCTTTTGTTTATCAGGCTCGACCGTCAATTAATTGATTGGTGAATAATGGCTTCGTCAAATAAAGGTGCAAACTTAAGCACACAGGCCCTTATTTTGTAGAGGATTCCAGTGATAAAACAATAGAATCTACTCTTTTGTCAATTCCTATTGATAAAGTGGCTGATTCAAATGAAACTAATGAATGAACCAAATCTTATTTGAGTGATTAATTTGTTTGGAAAGGTGCTAATTTTTGGCCAAGAAAGTTTCACTTCTCATTAAATTTAGGGAATTCAAGATTCGTTCCTAGTTACTGAATCATCCTCACCTGTTGAATACTTTAGGTCATATTTGTACAGCGAATGTATAAGACTAAGTGTTGAAAATACAAATTCTTATGAAATCTTTTTCCGAGAACATTAAGGTGTAAATAGAAAAAGTCTCGATATTGGCTGAAAACAAATATAGAATAAATGTATACATTTTTAAGATTGTGTTTACTGATTCTGCGTATAACGAAGCCATCGCTCAAGGAATATTGTTGAAGAGATGATATGATGGACACGGATATCATTTTATTTACACGACCAAAGATAGTTTTCTAACCATACTTAGATTTCCAGATTTTGCAAACAAAGAAGTTATACAAACACCGATCAACACTGCTGCTGACCTTGTGACTCGGAGGTCATGAAACTATCCAGATCTCAGTTTACTTTTGTAAAAAAATTCACATGTACCATGCAGTTATATCATTCAGAATTAAAGGAGACCCTCATTCTTATACTTCACAGAAGAATTTTCTAACTGCATAAAAGATGGACTTAAACTATGTCCGAACTGTAGACTTCTAAAATAATAATTACAACAAAGCAATCAACTAAATACTTACATCATTAATCAATGATCAAAGTAACGAAAAACCATATTCTTTTAAACACCAGCTTTCTATCAAGACAAAGACAAAACAGAGAAATTCATTGAAACTAAAAACACACTCATAACGAACCGACACGCCCCATTCCCATTAAAAAACCTTCAGTTGGTCACCAAATCTTAGAAACTCTATTAACGCAAAAATCCTCTAGCATTATCTAAAGCAATTAAGAGCAAAATACCCCTTCAGGTAACCTCCGAATAAAAGTAACCACCCAAACTAACATCCATTACAAACCTTAAAAATTCTCTTGCCAAAACATTGATAAACCATGGCCACAAACAGACAACTTATAGAAAGTAATAAAGAGGACACACGTAATAATTTTAGCTCATCATATATCAGGTCTCTCTTCTATCCTCCAAAATTTCAAGCACAGAATAAAAATAATTGATCAAACCAGAATATATCAGATGTAAACATGACAAAAGTGTCACTAAACACATATTACATCCCCTTATAAACAATGCTAAGGATTTTTTTATAGCTTTTTCGATCCAGATATTAAATAATAAAAATTAAAGAAATAGATGAGGAATGTTGTACAAAATGATGATACACTATTATCATTGAGTTAGCGATTTTCGTCTCACTATAATTTCGCTAACAGAATTACTCAAAGATTCAGAGCCAATTTAATGCTGCTAAGGAACATCTATAGCTGTCATATCACTTGCAATAAAATTCAATAACATTACTCAGGAGGAATATTACAAACAATTAAACAGAGAGGTGAGAAAGAATAATCGACAGGATGAAAAAACACAAACATAAGAAAAAGACCCAAGGAGATTTGATACAATATTACTAAAGGACAGTAGGGATAAATAGACATACAATTTATTGTCAAATTTAAGGACAGATCTCGTTCAGCCTCTTACTCTTCAACAGGTGCTGAAAGAATATTTTATACCTGTGCCAATGGAAAATATAGAACTCGATCATCATTTGAAACATCTATATAGGCAGTTTTATACAATATAGGATTACCTTACAGCCAACTTGTACCACAATGACACATTTCAGGAAACTATTAATTAGATTAGAGAAATGAAATTGCAATTCAATAAACATGGAAAAAAGAGAAATAATATTTTAAAAAATAAGATCAATTTAATATTTTTTTTTATATTATTGTGCATTTTAAAAATATTTCCTTACCTTTACTATCGATTTGTACCACCGTTTAATTGTCTTTTGTGCTAATTCGCTCAAGACTTTGTTGCTTTCCTGGTGGGTAGTTCCTAGAAGCCCCATGGCTCACTAAAAAAAGGTATCGAAGTTAGAATATAAGTTAATTTAATGACAACTTAAAATGAAGGAAAATAAATTGGTTCGCTCAGGATTCTTTCAATTTTGGCCGAAAAGTAAAAGAAGAGAATTGAAATATCTTTAAATATGTTGTAGAAAATAAATATTAAACAATATTTTCTATGTTTAATGCAATGTAATGAATGTACAGTACAAAACTGATTATTATGAGTAAAATATGTTATAAAGTGATCCATCTAAAGGATGAAATAAATGTTAGTCACAGATAAACTCTCCGAGTTATTCTAGTAACTGTAAAATATATTAGACAAAGTGATAAATATTGTAAGATATGTGGACTAAGTTATTATTCATCATGTCACAAAAGAAATCACTACAAGAGTCCTCAATTCTTTATAAATATAACTTCAAGATGTAAAGACGATGCCTTTATTTAATCAAAGTGGGTTAGAAATAGAACAGAAGCCCTTATATACCTTTTAATGACTATATTGGAGACAAAACCTATATTACTAGGTTTGACAGACGTAGTCTTGTCTTGTACATGCTTAATCCAATTTAAACTTACCATTGCAAACCAGAGGTAACCTCCTATTGAATATAGTTCCAAATATCAGCAACCTGTGTGTTTCATCATTGTTAAGGCAATATTAAAATTACGCACTTACACAACTTTCAGGAAACAGTTAGTTTGTTTTAAGAAAGTTCAGATTTAAAACTAACTCTTTAGTGTGAGCAATTGTTAGAATTTTGGCCTAATTATATATAATAGGTAAAATAAAATTTAAAAAAGCATAGGGAACAAGAAAAAAAACCTAAAATCACAGTCCAAAATTATGAATCAATTAAAGCTAGTTGTCTAGCAATGGCCACTACAAAAAATTCTAAGATACCATTATTTGAGAAGAATTTTGTGCGACAATTTTGGTTTGTTTTCAGCATATATACAACATCCTAATTTTAAATTTCATTTATAGAAAAAATCAAAATCAATTTAATATGAAACTAGAACGTAAAGAATCATAACCATGAAAGAAATGACAAACTCCGTAGCCTGGCCGGCTATCTAAATTAATGCGCCAATTTCTCATGAGTCAACGTAGAATATTTAAGAGTCAAGCCGCGTATGGGATAGATTATCAGTTATGGTATTATGTCACCTTTGTTGTCTGTTTAGTAAATAATAAAAAAATAAAAAATTTGGAATAAAAAATTACTTCCCTCACTTTCATTAAAAAAAAACAATGAAACATTTAATATTCGTCCTTGAAAAAATACAATGGTGCAACGTATTCGTATTAGCAGGAAGCATATTTTTTTTGTAGTTGTTAATTGACGGCTATCTATCGAGCAGTCTCGTGATCCGAAATTTCATCACAATGAGTATATATGTATATATATATATATATATATATATATATATATTGTGTTTGTGTGTGGGATGATTGAGAGAGGTGCAGTTATTTAGTAAAGATCGAGATTTGGAACTTTAGGCAAATATGCACTTGTTTCTAATATTCATTAATTCATCAGATGAGTGAATATTAGATTTTCAGTCATAGAAAAGCTATCTGATTAATATGTATTATAATTATTATTATTATTTTATAAATCCTAGTAAGAAACCTTGTTCAAAAGTAATCATAAATTTTGTCATGAGCAGCAATCCTGCCGGACAAAATGGGTAAGCGCAATCTCCAAGCAAACCACGCTTTTCACAATAACATTAAAAAAAGGGCAAGATTATATTCGTCTGAAAATACATAGAAAAGTATGCCAATTTTGCAGTTGTATTTTACATTGAAAACATCGATAACTCCAGGTTCGTTTACCTTTCATCTAATCTAGTCAATTTTAAGTTGGAGAAGCGATCTCAAGTCAAAGAGCTGCATTGACCCTCTACTTGAAGTCCACTCAGCACTCAAAATATTGACGACCTTGCTGACAAAAGAATTAAGTATAGAGGCTCATATTTCTTTATTTTATTATTCGAGTTAAAGTCATTTTATCTTCGTCATGGAACAGTAGTTAATTAAGTCCTCTACTGGAGGACATAGCGACGACCTTTGATCTCACTTTGGTTATATTGTGAGGCAAGCCATTATTCAAGACAATTCGAATAGCCAGCTTATTAACACACGTCAATTATATCAATTATGCGTATATATTCATACTACTTGACATACCCTGCCATCATATCTTTTCAACGCAAAGAAATGTTCCTTTTATTGTTATCCTGGCTAGCAATAATCAATTAAAAATGCACTAAGCGCTCCCGAGGTATATTGGAAGCACAATAATTAGGCTATTAGCTTGGAAAATAGACACAGTCACTTTTTGATGGGAGGATGAGCCAAACTCATTGCGCTACCGACAGATGGGAATCTATAGCCTCTTTTCTATTGCATCTTTCTTCTAATTCTTGATCGGGAGGTTGAAGCTACTTTCCTTTTCTTTTGAATTCTAATTAGGCATTCAGGATTATTTTTGTGCTACTATCTCATATGATGAAGATTTTTCCTACTTTATTTCTTATCATTTTCTATCCTGATAGTGTTGTCCTTCTCGCTCCACATTAACCATTAACCATGTCTCATTTACGTGATTCAAAAAACACCAGTTTCAATGTGTTAAATATCAGGATTTATGTATCATATTTCTGGAGAGGGAGAATAAGAGAAATCAAGAGTGGTACGAGGTTCTTTACTACTGACGTTTCGCGCCGCAAGAGCTTCGTCAGGGTGACAACAAACAGAGAGAGAGTAACGTGGTGAAACTGGGTAAGATAAAAGAATAGAGTTGATGAGGGAAACAGAATAAATAGGTCACTGGTGAAAGAGTATCTCTATTTTGGAAGTTTTAATTAAGTTTTTATCTTTTTTGTTTGATTTTTTTATAAACTATAAAATTTATAGTTTATACTAATTAAATTAAACATGTTAATTTAAATAGGCTAGATTTAAATCTGATCGGAATTAAGACCTTTAATTGGGGCACGGTTTTTATTCCCGCTGTTGCTCATTGAAAAAGTTTTTTGAGTGAATTTCAAATTAGAATTTACTATTTCGAAAAATTGGTAATCTTAGTGTTGTAATTATTGCTAAAGAAACCTGAGAATTACACTAATCATTTGTAGTATTTTGTCGACTTGTTATGTGTACTTTGTAGTCACGTCGTCGTCTGTCAAAGCCTTGCTGCTTATAAAAGGTATTTTTTTGTCGAGCGACTTAGATGTCAAAGTGTGTACGAGAGAACTAGGGGGACAGGCGGGTACCAATGGCTTTCCAGATCCTCTTTGCTTTCTTGTGGACCGTCACGTTAATCAGAGATAATCCAACACAGGCCTCGAGCTCCCTTTGTCTTTTCAGTTTACTTCTTCCGGTGTTTGTGATAATAAGCACCGCGTAGTTCTGGATTCTTGGTAGTTTCGCATTGTTGGTCTCGGCGCTCGCGTTCAGCGGTACAGGGGGTTACAGGAGTCTCGATCGGATGCACGCATTGAATATCCCGAGTTTATTTGAGATATTTGAGGTACAACACCTATAAAATTCTCTCAAATTACTTTTGGCATTCGCGACTGTACGCTCGATTTGACTCGTGTAACCTCTGGAGGTGATCTTGAGACCTAGAACCGTGCTTCTGTGCAGTAAGGGATTCGCTCCACATCCACACGTATGTCTTTGTAGATCTTACGAAAAATGGGAATTATTTTGAATTTGAGGGCATTGGTTTATATTTTCCATCTCCTTTCAAAGGAGTTAATGTTAGTTATCTTCCTAGACGTGATTCGCGGCCATGAATTTGCTGTGAACATAAGCTGTGGTACAAATTTGCGAAATATCCTCAGCGAACTGAACGTATACGTGATCCTTGGAGACTGCTTGTGGTAGGTTACGTGCATAAATGTTGTATAAAAGGGGACTGAGAGAGCCTCCTTGTGCGACCCCTACTTCAAGTTCGAATTCGGGGCCTTTATGTTCTCTGATTTCTATTTATGATCTCCTCTCCAGTATGTAGTAGCATAAAATCGCCTAAAGACTGGGGGTTGAGGCCAACTGGAAGGTTCTTATAATGTAGGCCCTTCTTCCAAACCTTATCAAAAGCTTTTTGTGAGATTGTGGAGCACCAGGTCGGCATGCCTTTTACCTTTCTGGATCTTAGCTAGCTTTTCCTTTGCAACGGCTAGTGCCGTGTCGGTCCCTCTTTTACGTCTAAAGCTCTGCTACTGCTCGTCGTTATTCAAGTTGGTTCTGTCCAGAAAAGAGTTAACCTGTTAGCTAATGTCTTTTCAAAGACCTTGTCGGCAAACTCCGAGAGAGATATTGGGCGCAAGCTGGCAGAGTATTGCGGGTGTTTTCCCGCTTTTGGGATAAAAATCATCCAGGCCAATTTCCACTGGTCAGGGAAATAGCCCGTGTTTAGAGATGTGTTCATGATATTTAGTAGGCCACTCCAAACGTTAGGCGGAGCTTAGAAATAATTTTCGCGGGTCACTCCCGTGTAACCCGGGACTCTTTGACGAGAGGATTTTAGAGTAACAAAGAGTTCTATGGCAGTGATTTCCTGCGACACACAAAGATGACGAGAGGCTTTATGTATGTGGGCGTCTAGTTGTTGCATCACGTCTTCAAATTCAAGGTGATAGTTGTCATTTTCTTCAAGAGTAATTTTAAAAACTGAAGAGCAGAAAATTCTAAAGATTTCTTTAATCTCGTCCATCTCCGTAAATGCTGTGATGTTATGTTTGATCATGTAATTTGTGCGCGGATGTTTTCCTTTTAGACGTTTTACCGTCTGCCAGAAAGTGTGAAAGTCCTTTTCTATGTCAAGCCTGTCTATAAGTCTGTCTCATAGTAGTGTTTGTTGGTCCGTGATTTGTGTCCGTAGTTCGTTGGGGCCTATCAACACTACTACGTTAAACAAGTCTCTATATTCTCGGTCCAGGGCTTTCATGGGAAGGGTATATTGGAGAGCTGGGAGAGTTTTATATTTAATACGGGGAATACAATTTAAATTGGCTTTTATTAGTTGATTGGTAAGTTTATCCAGCTCCTGATCTATTTCTTCTAAGTTTAAGTCATACAACGGGTCCGGTATGTAATTTGGAAGGGAATTTCTGTGATTTTACCAGTTTGCTTGCTTGTAGCTTTTGCGTTCTGGGATTGGAAATTTGATGTGGTTTACTACTATTATAATTTTAATAGCTTGTTGCTCGTTTGGAATAATATGGCCCCGTTCAATGTAATAGTTAAAAAGAAACCTGACGCTAGAAAAAAACTGTCAGGTTTTGTGGCTGTTGTGGCAGTTAGAAATGTCTCGATGTTTCTACCTGCATTATTGTATGAGGTATAATCTTTGCTAGCGAAGACGAAGTTTCTCCGGTGGACAAATATCTGCCAGATTTTGGGCTTGATAACATAGCCGCGTATCGGTAGTTGATACTTCGTGGCAACGGCCAGTCCCCCGAGGGCAGTACATACTTCAATAACGAGGTAAGTTTCATCTAATTCTCCTAAGGGTTTGTATTTTATTTCCTTTTTGAGGGCTATTACACATCCGTCATATCGTTTCTGACTGTGTTTTTTTGCTAATGACGTAGTACTAAAAAATACTTAAGTGCTACCAGCGATATGAGTATTAGACTAGACTCATTCTGTCGTATTATATTGGAACAGGTGTAACCTTTACCGTCCCACACAGTGACCATGTTTATTATCGTAGGTTTGTCTGCCATTTTGTGTAGTGTTAGTTCTTTAGTGTGTGGGATGAAAGTAGACATTTATTCGCGTTCTACTTAAGCCCTGTGTGGTTTTCTGGGCGGGAAGCGCTCCCTGCCGTTTTTTTTCCTGTCTTTTGTGTCCGTGATCGTATAAAAGCAGTCCGTGATCAATTTCACCATCTTTTGAACGAGGGCTTCTTTGACCTGCCGCTTGAGAACCTCATTCGACAATTCCCACTTGTACCTTCAAGTCTTGAGACCTTCCGCTACTTTGCAGCAATCCAACTCTTTTGGGAAGGGAGCCAACTCGGGAGTAAAGATTTTGAGGGGGAATCCTCTAGCATGGTATTTGAGCCTGCGCTCTCTACCATGCGAAGAGGAGGAGGTGACCTTGGGCGGCCAGTTTTTCAGGTTTTTCTCGATTGTGGATACCTAGTCTCCTTGGGACCCACTGTCTCCGTGGTGGGTGTGTGCGTTTGTGAGTCGTTTGTAGTGGTGGTATTTTTCCTGGGTGTTGCGAGCGCGTGTTTCGGCGTCAACGAGTTTGTTGGTTTATTTAGAAGCGGATCGCGTGCATGGTTGTGTTTTAGGGCGTGGAAAATTTTAGGCATGGATCTTCACTCTGGAGGCTACGCTAATTTGCATAACTTCTTTCGAAGGCATGTTGTCCGGAAACCACATCTCCTGTATTCCGTTTTCTTACGAGTATGCGGTTGACTTCAGTGGCAGAGGTATCTGAGCGAATAAAGTTCACAATGTGTGCATAATATATGCAACACATTATTTTGGTGGAATTTTCGTTTTCGATGTGCAGGTATGTCTTCTGGTTATTAATCTCGGCAATAGAGGCTTTGGCTACTTTTGCATAGGTTGAGTTGGCCTTTTTTTCCTCGGATACGCGTTTTTTCCGTGTTTGTTTTTAAAATTCCGGTTTTTTAAACAGACATGCCATAGGCACAGTTAGGTGGTTGCCTTTGCAATTTAAACATTTTTGGGAGTTACTTTTACAGTCACGTCAAAAATAGTCGCGACCGGCGCAGATAAAACACAAAGTAAGGTCTTTTTCAGAAAAGTTGGAGGTAGTGTGTTTACCGTGCTTGTAGCACCGAAAGCACATTTTGTCAATCGATAAACTCCTCACGTTCCTTCTGATCTGAGCAGATTCTTATCTTGAATAGAAGCAGGCCGTTTTCCTTTGTTTTTTGAGCAATAGCCGTATCCCACAAAACAATCTTAAACACGTGCGTGTAGTTTTTTAATTTGATAAACTCAGCTACCTTGGCCCATGAGTGGTTCATTTCCTTTTCACTCTGTATTTCGTCTACCGAGTGGCAGACGAAATTACGGTGGAATCATATTTATGGCGGTTTGGTCGGTTTCAAGTTTATAGTCTTTAGGCATTTAACGGCCTTGCTCGAGGTCAAGGCTTCACACTCAGCCTCCTTCGCACAAAATGACCGAGGAACCATTATGGATGTCGATAGGTGTACTAGTCGGATATTTAGGGACCCGAAAACTTTTTCAAATATCTTGCCTCTGTCAGTTTTGGGGCCCTTCGAAAGGGCCCGGAGAGTTATTTGAAGGGTCTCTCTCATTTCCCCTGCATGCTATCGTAAGAGAGTTCGATGTAGAAAAGGGAGAGGGTGTTTTGAGGGAATGTGAATGAATTAATAAATGCACCAGGAAAATATTTAGAAAAGAAAGAGAAAAACAAAAAGAGTGGAATGAGAGAATAAGGTGGCGGGGGGCAAAATCCAAGTATTTGACTCACTCTACCTTAAGCTTTCCTTGCGGTTTGCGAATAAGCTACTTCCTACTTTTCTCCCATCGAAAACCAGTAGTCTACTTTCCGAACGATATATCGCGCTTTTCGCTTTTACCAATTTATAATCAGTATTCCAAGCGCATCAAAACAGAATTCACTTTTTTACTGAGAATTCACTATTCACAACCCGAATATTTGTATGGGCACAATGCTTTACAAGAGCGGGAAGGGGTATACTTTATGCCGGTACACCGACTAGTCAATGACAAGAAATAAATGGGACCGCCGACTTATATATGCACATAACTTAACATTACTCTCGCCATCGTCTGAGCTTGTCGCTGATTGGTCAGTTTCTAGATGAGTCCTGGCCAGTGTGAGGGGCAGTCCCACGTCGCGAAGTTGTTCTTCTACATCTTTTTCACAGCAAAATAGTCAAAGAAAAGCGCGAGGCCACTTACTCAGCCACTTTCAGACATATATTAAAAAAGCTGGATTTGGTGTTCAGGCATTCAGACGTGACTATGAATGCCGCTTCCAATACCTTCTTTCTTCTTTTGTTGGATGCATACGCGACTGCTCTCGTTCCCCTCCAGCTGATGCGGTGGTCAGCATCAAGTAGGTGTTCGGTGAGAGTGTTTCTGAACCGTCCTGCGCGAATATCATGATTGTGCTCCCTTATCCTATTTTTCACGCCCCTGTGTGTCTCACCTACTAGGCCAGGTGGCAATGGCTGCAGGGTTTCCTGTACAATACGGCGGTCCTTTTATTCTCCGTCGATGGTTTGGAGCGGCAGATGTCTCCCCCTTTGACACCTGTTCGAAGGGTGACTCTAGTAGATGGAGCCAGTTTTCTCCCTACTTCGATGGAGAGTTAGCTAGTAGGGGATGAGATGTACTTTATACTAGGCCTCACTTCCCCTGCTGCTGCAAGCTGATTGATGTTGATGTCCTTGCTCGTTGCCTTCTTGATGAAGGCCACCGGGTACCCCAGCTTCTGGAAGGAGTCTTGGATGTACTACTTCTGTGAATTCTTCTTCTCACAGAATTCCACTTGGGGAAGAATTATGTAGTGCTGTGCAAAGTCCTTCCTTTATAGTTGTTCTTTAGTTTCATGAGGTTTTCTTGATCTGGCAATGATCTTGAAATTATTGAATGATAAAACAATTTAATCGCTCCACTTCTACGATTGGTTTGTCGTAAGGGAGTGAATAGATTTACTTTTGTGAAATTGATTTCATATAGTTTTAAAATATGAAAAATTTTATTTCCCTTTCACAGAGTGGATATTTTTAAAATGATTGGGATTCATGAATGGCCCCATGACCTCTTTCGTAAATATTTTCTCGCTATTTAGATATATTGGCCTTTGTTCAATATTAAAAGTAATAAATCCATACTTCAAAGTCTGTTTGCATTTTCGCTTTAATGTTTTGTCAACATGATTATGGGTAATATAAAGGACTAAAAATAAGGTAAGTAAAAATAACATCTAAAAATTTCATTAATAATGACAACTACTGAGGTACAGTGGTGTTACTTTAGCTTTTTATTTAGTTAAAAAGCTTCTGTGAAATCAATTTACATGCACAATTCTAAGATAACTCGCATCAAAGGCGCACTGGTTGTTTACCTATAAACCTATGGCTTTATACTAATTACTCAGATAAACAAACAAACAAGCAAGCGCGCTGCTCTCTTTCAGTTGTTTTATGAGTTTCCTTATAAATTTTTCTAATTTATTCTCCTATAAGTTTATTCTTTCTCTGCCTATTGGAACGCCATTATTGGTAAGCATTAAATAAAAAGAGTAATATTTACTTATATATAACGAACAGAATAATTAACCAGTACTTGACAGTAATTAGATCAAAATAGATTTAGGGAATCTTAACAAGAAGCTCCCCTAATATATTTTCTTAACATTTAACCCTTTTCCAATTAGTCTAAGTTAAAATCAGATAATATCGCGATTTTAAATGTTCTCACAAGCTTTGACTTATTTTGTTAACTGTTTATTTAATGTTTCTTTCAAGTAACCCAGAAGAGAAGGAAACCAACCATTTCAAGGCCTCAGTCAGAGATATAAGGCTTGTTAAATTAAGGCGCGATTGCTTGGAAATATAAAGTTTCTTTTGCCTATGATTAATCTTCACATATTAATAATCATTAATATATACCAAATATAAATTGCAATAATATCTGTACTTAAGTGTGGAGTAGTACTAGTTTCTTCCACCATCATTCAAACTATATTAATAATATTTTCCCTGATTTTTCCATTTTAAGGGGGCAGTATTTGTTTATTTATTGGGGACATAAGAACCTTCATGGAAGGCTTAAAAATACATTATCGGGTGAAAAGAAATATCGAAATGTTTGGAAGATATCCATGTGGTCTTTGTGTGATGACTTTAACTTAAATTAAAATCCTTCACTTAGCTTCAGACATTTTGGTTTTCTGTTATTACGTTGTTTAGAGAGGAGAGCAAGGTGTCAAATGAAATAGGAAACAGGATGTGATAACATTAATTAATAGTGGAAAAATTAAAAATGTTTTTATTTCAAGGTATGTTCTCTCTCTCTTTCTTTTCATCATACCTATCTTTTCAGCTGCATTATTCCCTACGTCCTTAATGTGCCAATAAAGTGACTAGATTATAGGTAATTGCATAAATTATTTCTAGATTTTCCAGATGATTTAAGAGAGATCACATCATTTGGAATATCAAGTAAGAGAAGTGAGTAATCGAATAATGCGATAAACAAGTCATTCCATCCTCCACCCTGCATCCCACGATATTATTTGTTAAAGGCAATGTATAAAAGTTCATGAGTCTCATACAAATATTAGATGCTTACTCGTAACGTGCTCTTTAGCTTTTCCTTTATTATTTTCTTTTTAGTCTTATTGATCACTTTATAAATCCCATAGGCAAAGAGGGGATTTGTTAGATGAGTTGATGAATAAACTCATTGTTCATACATGTATAATTATATTAAAAGGTGACGGTAAAAATAAAAAGGGAAAGAATATGCGGTGAAAAATTCGTATTCCATTATGTAGACAAATTTTGGGGTTGGAATTATGAGGGAGACAAGCAATTATCCTAATTGTCCTGCGTGCGAACAACAAGGAATTCTTGTGAAGCCATTTGCGTGTTGTGCTTATTGTAGAAGATGAGTCAATTAAGTATAATTTTCAGGAGCTGAGAAAGTTAAGATTTCGATCTGAAGTCCAGAAAATACATGGATGATAAAAAGAGAGTGGTGGATGGCAGGCAAAGTTTCGTGAAATATGTGCGTGATTGATAAGGGCGCGTCCTGACAAGTTTATATTTAGGAAGATTCACTAGTTTAAAGAAAATGGAAATAATTCTTTAGGAAGTATAGCAAAGGCATTAAAAGATTCAGGTGCAAGCAAAAACAATATGTAAAAACATATATAACATTAAAATTGAAGGCTGACTGACGACCTTCAACAATCCTAATAAATATATAGTAGGGTGTTTAAAATTTTGTGAAGTACAATAATTTTATCGGGACGGATTTGCCTTTCGACCTTTCATATAAAAAGTTCTTCGTGCAAAATCTAAGCGAAATCGAACCATATTAACAGGTCGAACACTTTGGTCTTTTCTGTCATGTGTGGTGGGAGCGAGGAGGGTTTCACGATGAGGGTATTAACTTTCCCTTCTGAATGATATGTTGACCTTTTTTCACATTATGTCTTCCAAACAAAGCAAGAACCTTCTCTGTTTCCTGGAGAAGTCAGCGATTCAAGGTTTCTTGGGAACCCACCTGCTCTTGCAGGAAGAGGTCTTCATGTTTAAAAGGGTGACCTACAGGATTTCGTCGATATCGCGAGCGGTAAAATCGTGGAGGCCAACTTTCCAGAAGAAGATTTGGCCTTTCTGGGACTGCAGAAGGAGGACAGACAGTCCTGTTCAATGGGTGTGTCGATAAACTCAAGCGTCCACTGTCTCCAAAAAGGCTGACAAAATGAAGAAGAAGAAGATGAGGAAGAGTAAGCAAGATGTTGAAGAAGGTTGCCCTAGAAGACACTTCCGATTTATCCTTTGTTTCTTATGGATCATCTGTTTACGATGAGGACTTCCAAGGCTGTCCTTCTCTCGCAAAAAGCATAAGGAGGAGAAGCCCCTCTAAGAATCCAATGACCCCAACCCTGACCACGTATTAGGACTGAAAAAACCTTTCATGTCGTCAAGCTACTGCGTATTTCGTTGTTGCAGCCTCAAGCTTGGGGCAAGATGTCTTGAAGATCACCTTCTTTGCCTCAACGGTGCATCCAATGAGGAGAAAGAACATAGAAACTGAAGTAAATCGCATTGAAGATGAATTCATCTGTGATCCACTTCCCTTTGTTCTCCACTGGGAGGGAAAACTGATGTAAATTGCGGCCACATCTCAGATCTCAGAGGAGAGGTTTGCTGTTGTGCTTACTGGAACCAACTTCGAGGCGCTTCTTGGAATAACTATCGCGATTGATGGAACTAGGAGAGAAGTCGCGGCTACTGTCTCTCGGCTGCTGGAAACGTATCAGATTGCTGAGAAGGTCATCGCTCTCTCCTTTGATACGAGTGTGTCCAGTAGTGGCATGATTAGCAAAGCCTGCACTATAATTGAACAGTTCCTTGGAAGACCTCTTCTTTGGCTGGCAGGCTGGCATCACATTCACAAGATGGTACTTAAGGACACCAACGAACTCCTCTTCGGCCCTTCCCCAGGTACCGACATTCCCCTGTTCAAGCGATTTCGAGAAAGATGTGACTTCTTGGAAAAGATATCCGTCGGTACCCTCAAAGACGAAGAACCCCTGGATGAGTCGAGCGAATCACAGAGGATGATGATGATAGACTTCCTCAGGGAAGTCATCCGTGATTGAGTCCACCCAAGGGAGGACTATCTCGAACTCATTCAGCTCTCTCTTGTCTACCTGGGAGGATGGAGCAGGGATCTGGCTCGATTCGGGGCCCCTGGAGCCTACCATTAGGTGAGATGGATTGCAAAGGCTATTTAAATCCTCAAGATTACCTTATTTTTGCAACAACTGGAGCTAACGAGATCAGAAAAACGCGGAGTCCGACGATTGTCCAGTTTTGTGAGTCTCATTTACGTCATATTCTGGCATGAGGCAGCCGTCTTGAACTGTGCACCGAAGAATGACCTGAAGTTATTGACGACTCTCCAGGTGTTTGTGGCTAGAGAACTCTGGACAACGGCAGAGAAGGCCCTCCGAAGGCACCTCTGCTACATCTCGGAGCAAGAAGCGGCCCTAGCGTTATTCGACGAACGACTATCTCCCGATGACCAGGCGGCCATGGTTAAGAACCTAAACCATCCAGCAACCTAGAAAGCACTCAAGAGACTTGAAAAGAAGAATTTCACTCTCCCTGAAGGCCTTCCCAAATTGGTGACAAGAAGAACTCTAGAGGCCATTGGGGTCTTTGCTGGGAGGATGATTACTACCCAGGGCGTAAAACATGTTCTGCAGCAAGAGGCCTGCATGTCGCCAATGATGGAGCAGAAAATGGAGTGTCACTATTCCAAAGAATCCAAGCACGAACTAAATAGGAGCAACAGAAGCAGTTCCTCCTCAAGGTTGTTCATCATGATGGCAAGACCATTGAGGGAACAAAGGCCGGAGTGGTCGCTAAGTTCCCTCCTGCTTCTTGAGCCCCATCCACCAACTTGATTGCCCTTCTCTACTTACAGAATTGTTCAGCATTTCTGCTGCCCCCTTGGAATCTTGTAAAACTTAGTTTGGTAATTTTCAGTTCGTTGCAATTTTTTATCTTCTCCTTCAATTGATTTTTTTAAAATTTCACTTGAAATGTGGAATCTTGCCAATCTGTGCGACCAGTAAATATTGACAAATCAAACCAAATATTTGCATAAAGTATTTATGGTTCATAAGAAACAAGGAGACACCCGTGCTGACAACTTTCAACACATTTCATTTTTTTTAACCTAAAGGAGTGAAATGGAAAGAACTTGAAATTCCATCAGAAGTCTTTAGTGTATGGAGAAATAGAATTGGTGGTTCATTGTTGTTTTTCTTTTTACCCCCCAAATTCTTTTCTAGAGCATAGTTATACCACGAGGAAATCGAGGGAATTTTTTGATAGTTTTATTATGTAAAGTTGGTGATAATCTTTTTGATGCCATCGGCAATGAAATGGAAATTGGAAGAAGCCAACCGCTCTTATGGAAATTAACCGTAAAAAGCCTCCGTAAATATAAGGAAATAAACTATATTTCTCTAGAGAAGATTGGAGAAAGATAGTGAATTTAGAGGTTTTATGAAAGAAAAAAAAAGAGACAGCACTGAAGCTGGCACTTTCCTAAGGAATCTTTAGAAAAGAAGGTTATAAAAGCAGGGGAGAAATTACGGAGTTAATGAAATTGAGTAGTTTTTCTTTTATTTATAGCATAGAGGTACAAATCCTTCTCTTGTAGAAAGCTTGTATGGACAGATCTGTAAAATGTGGGGAAGATATTTAAAGGTAAAATAAGGTGGAATATATATAGGCGCAGATCATCCTAAGAGCATTAGGGCTGGAAAGTATAATATTTTCCTTATGCCAGCCGTATTATACTAGTCCATGATGAACCTGACACCCATTTTTCAAGTACATATTGGGGCAGTAATATCGAGCCATTGCTCTAGAAATCTGGCTTAGAGGGATTTTAACTCTGTAGAGCCCCACTTTCCCGAAGTGGATTATGTGGGAGCTAGCTATTTAAACTTTCCTTTGTCAACATCTCATAAGCTACTATTCGTAGTCGCAGTAAAGATAATGAAAGCGAGATATTTTTGATACACATAACTCAGCCAAAAGGGAGAAATATTCTATGTATTTGTAAAGATGACGGTGTACAACTCTTCTGAATCTATCGTGTGGCGAAGTAGAGCTGCTCGAAATGGGTTGCTCGATATTTATAAACCATATATAGTTTCCTTTTTGCCACATCTTTTCAAAGTTTTCGTTCGATAAGATCAAATCGAATTCCATTAACTTTCACATGTCAAGGGCAAGGACTACTAGGTCTGCCACAGAAACATTAAGGAGCTGAATTCCTTCATCCATTGCGTGTTCCTCAGCATGTGTAAGGATTTTGTCAGCAACTTATGCGCAGCTTTCAGGTCTCACCTGGAATGTGCTCAGCGCCGCGGGCGGCTACATAGATTATAATTATAATTTAAACACCTATTTTTTATGTTTAAACAATAAATAAGTGTATATCTAGATCAAACTATCATTGTGTCTCCTGTTGAGAATGTCTTAACGAGTGTAACAGGACTTTCGCAAAACTCGGTAATTTACCATTACTCAACAATCACAAGAAACATACCATGCTAATTGCAGTTTTTTTTACACATGATATCTCCTCACAAAGATTTACGTAAGATGTTATGATTTACCTGCTTTGTCGTTCTTCTTTCTCTCCTTTTAAAGGAACTGAAATGTGCATTGGTCCAGTGCTTATCTTTCCGTTCACATGTGGGAGATCAGTGAGAGAAATCAGCTGAGAAAAAAGGTTTCCAAAAATATTTCTCAGACAAATCTTCTGACAGAACGTAACTAGAGCCTGGCGAATACATTGAAGAGACCTGTTTGCAATAATATAATAATCATCTACCCAATTATATTTCTAAAAGATTAACACAAAATATGTCATGTTTTTATACAAATGAGGCAGATTAATAAGGGAGCTGAACAGTTTTTCATTCAAAATAAAAATTTCTAAAAGGAAACTTAGTCAAGAGTTTGACTACCTCAGCTGAAAAATCTTACAAAGGGATAGTTATAGAGGGAAAATTGGTTGCGTTCATTTTTAAATAAAAATTTCAATAAAAGTAAATTTGAGATTTTACGCGAGTTAATGGTAAATAGTAATAAAAATTATTCGTAGATTACATGCTGCTAAGACAAAAGCTAAGATTAAGATAATATTTGGGGAGAAAACGATTCGGCATTAATCAGAAAAAAGTAACGGCTATAGGCGGTGATTTCCATTTTACGAACGTATAGTTTCTTTA
Organism: Ceratothoa steindachneri; assembly: GCA_963969495.1. NCBI lineage: Eukaryota > Metazoa > Arthropoda > Malacostraca > Isopoda > Cymothoidae > Ceratothoa > Ceratothoa steindachneri. Next base: position 97,889,071 of record OZ018326.1, read on the forward strand.
ATTAAACTCTGGATAATGCAAGGACTTGACTTTTAGAATCAAAATTCTACGACCTGATAGGAGAACGGAATATAATAGATTTAATTTGATTAATCAAGAGAAGTTAAAACAAATTATACCAGCATTGCTGTCGAGAATCGAAATCGATAACTTTATTATCGTATTGTCGTATTGTTATATGTAAATCAAGGACAACCCATATAAGGAATAACATGACAATTTAACAGTATATCGGGCCCCTTCGGCCTACTTGGCAAAGTAGAAGGTAGACGGCTGATAATAATATAAATTTACTTCCCATTGCTCCTGGACATTTCCCTTTGACCTATCTACAATGCCTTGACAGATTTAGGTCTCTTTGCTCTGACTCCAGATCAGGCACGCCCGCGAGAGGCAGTGCCACTTGATCGATCACTCCCCTGAACCTTACTGTCACGACAACCTAGCACCCCAGACTGTTTGGTACATTCTCGTTGAATGTTCTAGTCCAGCGGAACTTCTTGAGCCATAGTGGAGCGTGTGTTGTCACTCCTGCTTGTCCCATTTACACGGAATATATTCGTGCACGCCGGAAGAAAGTGGGGTTAAGTTTTGCGGGGAAGAGGCCTTGGCAAAATGATTTAATTTTGGAATTGTTGTTTTCAAATTTCCGACTCTGGGAGATGCAAACCTCGCTCTTTGGCCTAAGCGTACCTATTTATTTTCGATATTTATGTGACTTTTTTCAATTTGTCTGAGTCTAGGATGTAAGTGTTTGTTTACCTGTAGTTGTTTTCTTTATATTTATTCGCTATTTTATTACGAAGTAAAATAGAGTAATTCGGAATCGAGGTAGTTAGAGTCTTGCTGGTAATTACTAGAGGATAATTATAAAGGAAAACTAATCCTTATGTCTGCTCTTTTAATAGCTTTTAATGTAAGTTAGGGTCTTTCATTGCTTAGACTACTTTCGCTTATTTCAAAAAGCAACAAAAAGCAAACTGCATATTCACGGGTTGAGATCCTACGTACTAATTTAGATCCTCCCTTATTTTATTTAAATGGGGCAACATAAGGATTAAGTTTTGAAGAAGGGCAAATTTCACTAGTAAATTCGAACTGGCAAAGTTGGGTGCCTGTATATAGGGAGATTTATGTGTCGATTTAGAACTTCGACGAGAGGAAGTTGTCTTAACATAAAGTTTGAAATTACCTGGTTTGTTACTGACTGCAATTATGCATGTCGAGGTTGTAGTTATCATTATAAAATAGATTTTATAGCTTTACATAAAAGTGTAGATAGTTCTGGGACCTCTACCTGCATACATTTCGTGAAACTGTAAATGATATGTATGTACAGCCATAGGCAAAATTCTAAAGTAAAAAATAGTTTTATTTTTCTTTCTTAGTTTTAAAAACTTACGTTAGATGAATAATTATTCTAATTTTAAATTATTGCAGGTTTTTTAAATAGTCAGCATATAAAAAATAATAAATTACTGCATTCCTTCGCTTAAGCAACAATCGCACTCAGGTCCTGTTCCTGCAGGAGATGAGTTTAAATCCTGGAGCTTTACTATTTGATCAAAGTGGTAAAATACCGACAAATATGGGTTAAATGAATGATGGTGTGCAATTATAATATATTTTGTAATATTATTTCAAAAAAATATTGGTTTGGATCTTTTTCGATTCGAAAAATGGTTCTTGCACAGAAAAGCGTGCAACTATTGCTCCTCTGGATCAAATTGGCCTGGAAGCCAAGTAGATAGTTGCTAAGGGTATTGTACCAAAGAACACCATCTTTATGCCTTCAAAAGAATGATTATATATTTATAGTGAAGTCTGTGCAGCGGCAATATCGCATCCTGGTAAGGACTCAGCTCAAGGATCAGGTTTCCTACAGTGGCAAGCTTGCTCACGATTTTAAAGAGGCAGGTATGCATGATTCAGCGCGGAAAATGAGGCCGATTCTTTTCGCCAAATGTCTGACGTCACATCAAGAAGAACCACACAGATAGGTTCCACTTTTGTGTCAAAATTAATAGTGCAACTGCTGAAGATTTGCAAAGTGATATTCTGTGAAGAAGCTCTTTTCCGCTACTTTGGAGCTTCTGGAAGAATCTTCATTAACAGGATATAATGGGAGTCCTTTCTTGAGTTCTGTGTCTTACACAGTGTGAAGTATACTTACAATCTTCATTTCTTGGGCTGCTTCTGATCTAAGGGAACTTCAACACTAACAATTTTTGTCCCGAGAACAATGCCATGAACGCAAAATAGTACCAAAACGTGCTTCATCAGGATCTTTTCCCAACAATTAAGTACAAATTTGGAGATGATAACTGTAATTATCGTAGTATGGCCAAGTATACGTCAATATGAGCACGCAGGCTCTAAGGTATGCCAAGCAAGGCGACAACTGTTATTGTTCTAAGAGTACAATATGAATAGATAGTGGCAGCTGCGTGACCAAGAAATATAACAAACACAATTACAAAAATAGATTTTTAATACACACTAAATAAAAGGCATAACAATAAATATGTATATATATATATATATATATATATATATATATATATATATATATATATGGGTACATAAATAAGACGAACTTAAGCTTCGAATACTGATTTGATAACCTTGGTTAGGGAGTGGTTATAATGGGAGGTTGAGGGTAGTGAGTAATTTAGTTTCTTGGAACCTCGAGAGTAAGGTGAGGCAAACTTGGAGGGGGGGGCAAGTCTTGGTGACTTTGATTACTCACGGTTGGTAGCCACAAACCTAAAGCGGTTGGGGCTACTTTCTCGAACTTGTGTTTTGCGAGATGCGGGCCTCTTGTCCTCAGGAGTTCACCATACGAACTTCGAAGGGGGGAGGGAGATTACTTTTCCACACTCAGCTTGAGCGAAATAACGGGTTTCTTGTCCTTAAGAGGTCACCAGAATAACTTCGGTGGCGGAGGAAAAAGGCTGACGTTGCCTCAAGAAACTCTTTTCCCTGACGCGAAAATAGGGGTGTGATTTCCAGCCTTTCCCTGGCTCACGACCGTCACTCTCACTTCTGGGGAGAGAGCTCGTTTAATTCCACTTTTTTCGAGAAGGTCTCGTCTCACCAAATCTGTCTGTAATCCTGGAGCTGGTGTATATATATACCCGGAGTTCTTTAAAACAGGGAGAGAGATTGAGACCTTTCCTAACCTTCGTTATCGGCCGCGACATCCCGAGGGTCTCCTTGCGGTAAAGTGTCAAGGCAGGGATCAGCAGACCAGACGGGCAAAAAGTGGTTGGAGCCCTAAAAGCGTTTCACGGCGAATCCTACAAATTAATCTCCCGACTCGAGGGAAGAGGAAGGGAAGATTGAGACGGCCAAGAGGTAGCTCCAATTGTAGCGTCATTCCTCGGTGGGAATTTCGCGGACACCTGCCGGTGAGTCAAAAAGGGTGAGGTCGGAAGGGAGGGGGAGGTAACAGCTCGCTTTCTCTCCCGAAGTAATATCTTAGGAGGTGGGGGAATAATATTATTCTAAGGAGATATCTCTACACTCATCCCTATCCAAAGACATTTTCACAGCGCAGGAGATTTTGGAGAGAAAAAAATGTCTACAATAATTTCATTAAGAGGGGAACTTATAAAGCTACAAATTTAATGTTTATCAACAGAAAAAAACATAACACTACACAGGATTTACATATGTGTAACCACAGATAATCTAATCTATACATAAGCACATACAACATCAACAAGTCAAAAAAAAAAAATAGTATTTACAAAAATGAATCAAACGCGAATTTTACTATACACTCAGGTTGTTAGAGGGGGGTCTTCTAGAGGATTCCTACTCAAGCTATTAGCTAGGCAATTGTCGGTGGCTTTGATATACAGGATCCTAAATTGGCACTCCATGAGTAGTAAGCTCCAGCGCATTAATCGGCCCTTTTGCCTCTTACAGCTTTTTAGGTTCGCCAGGCGTTTGTGATCATTTTCGACAACAAACTCTTTACCTATGAGGTACATCCTAAACTTACGAATAGACCACACTATGGCTAATGCTTCAAGCTCTATGGTCGCATACTCCTTTTGACTATGGGACAGCTTCCTGCTAGCATATCCTAGAGGATATCCCACTCCATCGTCATCATATTGGACGAGAGCACAATCTAGGCCATCCTGGGAGGAATCAGTACGAACCCAAATGTTTTATTAGGATTCGGTAATCTTAAGATAGGGATTAACTTGTCCTTCAACTGGTGGAAGCAATCTTCCGCGGGAGGGGTCTAATTCACTGATACGGGGCCAGTTCTTTTAAGCATGTCGTTAAGGGCGCGGCTATAGCAGCGAAATTCAGCCCGCAACGACGATATAATGACACGGGAAAGCCTTCCAATAAGGCAAGGAATTGAGCCCTCTAAATAGGGGCGAGATTGGGGTTTGCGTTCAAGTCGGAGTGAGGCTCCGCTTTGAAGGAAGGAAGAGACGGCAGGAGATACTCATCGTCTGCTTCTACGCGCACCGTTTGGACCAAACACACAGGTTCAACGGGATAGATGTGTCCCTCGCTTAATGGGGGACGAATTGGGCATATTAGGCCAATTGAGACCCGGGCGAAAGGCTCGGGCACTCTCGGGGTCTTTTGAAGGGGGGCAGGAGCTATAGACCCTTCGGAGGTGACCTTAAAGGACTTGCATACGTCGATAATTTTTTTGGCCGCTCCTGGCCAAAGGAAATATTTAAAAACTCGCTCTGCCCTTTCGTTATGGCCCAAATGTCCGGCCATTAGGCTATCTAGGACCATCTTTTGAATGGGTTTGATATTCGTTCTCGGCACACACAACGCGTTATTCGAGGGGCTCTCCGGCTTAACAGAAGAACAGTATACTATCGCGTTTTTCACGGTGTATTCGATCTTCCGATCACCTCGCACCGTTTCAGTTTCCTTCTTTCTTTCTTTTACCCATGGGGGTTGTAATGGGAGGCAATTCTTCGGCGCCTGATCACATTGAACATTGGTGGCGAGGTCAATATCTAGGGAGGATATGGGTACCGGAAGCGATTCATTTTTCTCAGCCGGGGCCCTGGTAATGATCGGCTGAGAAATTGGATTTTGGGAGAGCTGTGCGCTCTGTCCAATGAGGACGGAGCAGAATTTCATCGGGGCCGCGATTACGTCATCACATCCGGTGAATTACTCGAACTCAATAGAGCACCGTACCCCTGGGAACCTGGTAGTAACATCTAAAACGTCGTGCACCAATGCAAACCTCTTATGCTGGGGACTTACGGGGGGTAGTAGTTTGTCCTAAACTACTATACAGATGGAACCTTTATCTCTAACCAAGTTGACACTCGGCAACTATTTACTGCGCCATTTTCAAACTGGAGTCCACCGGAGAAACTCTCGTTGAACAGGAAATTTACCTGTTGATCCGGGGGAGAGGAAGCAGGGGCCGCTGGGATGCGGTTGGCGGATTAGGCGAGAGGGCAGCAGAAATTTGGTAGACCTGGTGACTTGAGGAGGTCCTCAGTTGACAATTTTTCGGGCATTTGTAACTCAAGTGCCCAAAGATGCCACACGTAAAGCATACAATTGGTCTACGGGGGTAGTTGCTAGGCGTGCAGGGGAGTAACGTCCTTTTTCGCTCGCGGCGAGTAAGGCCTGTACCCGCTCGGTGCCTGCACTTTTACGAAGCCTTTGTTTCCCTTGGATGGGCTTTGGTTAAACCGAAACTTGTGTTTGGGGGAGGGGGATGATTCATCTTGAACTTCTTGGGGTAGAGGTTTTGACTGGAATAGTAAAGGTCGGCTAATACCACACACTCCTTGAAAGTAGACGCTCTTCTGTCCGCTATGAAGGCGCTTAGTTCGCGAGGGAGGGTCGACATCATTCGATCCCTTAGAATGAAGTCAATTAGTGACTCATAATCATTTGCTACTTGGACTGAATCCAGCCAGAATTGGAAGGTATGCCGAATCGTGAATCCTAATTGCCCCTCGGTTTGGCCTAGCTCTATTGGCTCGGAGCGAAACCTATCCCTATAAATTCTGGATTCATGGTAATAGCAGAAAGAATTTCTGCCTTTACGGTTGAATAATTAAGGGTGGCATCTTAAGGCAGCGAAATGAATAGGTCGCGAAGACGAGGATCCAAAAGTGGAAGTAACCGGGTGACGCCATCTGATTCTAAGTCCCAATTGTTGAGACTTCGAAGATCGTCTCGAAGTGCGTCAAATAAGAGCAAAAATCTTCTCCATCTTTGTATGCGGGAAGTTTTAGTGATGGCACTTGAGTCTGTTGATTTCGAGATCCTACGGAGTTTCTCTCGACTTTCTCATGGCTTATCTCCCTCTCATGCTGCCTTATTTTTTCATTCTCTTCTCTCTGTGCTTTTCTTGCTTCTTCTTCTGCTTCTATCTATGCTTTTCTTTCTTCGTTTTCTTTCTGTGCTTTTCTTTCTTCTACTTCTATTTCTCTCTGTGCTTTCCTTTCTTCTTCTTCTCTCCGTGCTTTTCATTCCGCACGTTCGTTAAGTTCCTCCTTCTGGACCTAAGCGATTAAATCTTTCCCAGATAAGCTTAGGATCTGCCCTTGCTTATGAAAGCGATCGAAGTATTCTTTGAATTTTTTTCTGTATATTTATACCCACCACTATTTTAACTATTCTTATTTGTTAGTTGTTTATTGCTAAGTTTTGGACCATCTCTTCTACTTTAGCGATTCTTATTTATATATTTTGGGGGTTTCGTGGAAAAAAATGGTGTTTTGTGTAATTTTTTTCCGCGGTAAAAAACGGACGACCGAAAGTCAAGTTTATTGATTAAATTTGCGTGCTCTTTTTGTTGACACCGCAATTCCTGTGGTGTCAACGTTTTCGTTCTTAATCAATTATCTTCTTTGCGTTTATGCGTTGGTTTGTGTTTATTCGGGTGGTTCATTTGTATTGGTTTCATAGTGTATCTAACAGCTTGAATGATATTTGGAGTGGGGGGTGGGGGTGAGGAAGTGGTGATGAAAAATCAAGTGTGTCAGCGTGAATGAACGGACCAACTAAAGTTAATTGAATTGATTAATTTTAATTCCTGCCAGTCCTGTTTATTACATCGTTTTGTTTGGTTTGACTATTTTCCTTTTTTTCCCGTTTTAGTATTTGTAGGAAAGTCATACGAATATGTTAAATGTTTCTGGGGATTCCCTAAAAATGGTATCAGGATTTGCTGTGACAATGGCTTCTAACTCTTTAGAATTATGTATTTTTGGACGACCATATTTTTATCCCCCTTTTAGAATGAAATCCCCCACATTCTAAAAGGAAACCAATTTTTCTAACTTTCATTTACTGCATTATCCCCATAATTGCTCTGAATGGATTTTGCCGTTGTTTTTTAATAGACAAACTATGAAATTAATAGAATATAATATTTTTAATGTAATCTTTGGTTAGGTGGGCATAAAGGTGAATACCGAAGAAAATTATGAGAAATATTTTTATAATCCAAAATGATAAGATATAAACTACTCATTGTAGCATTCCTAAAGGACAAATAGAGAAAATATTTTAACCCATTACAGCCCACGATCTCCATTTGGGGATTAGTTAGATTTCTTCAATGTGAAATATTATTACGTTATTTTATATATTGCATTTAGCATTTTAATGCATTTTCTGTAATATTACACTAATTGTTGGTAATGTTGTTACTCGTGGTGGCGGGAAGTTAGTAAACATTATTACTATCTTCGAGGTAAGTCGGAATTCAATTCAAGCATTAATTCAAGTTGTAATTTTTTAGATATTTTAAAAATAGTTTCTTTATTCAAATTACTTTATGTGATGTTTTCAGTTCTCTTCCTATTAGGAAGTGAGTTTAAACATAAATTATCTTTTATATGTAAATTTACGGCACCTAAATGTGTATCTCCAAATGGGGATTGTGGGCATTGAAAGATCATAGAAATTGTTATACCGTTAACTAACATATATTTAACTTACCCATTTTTGCGGTTCTTTCTCTTTCTCTAACTCTATCATCCCGTATATATATATATATATATATATATATATATATATATATATATATATATATATATATATATAATATATATATATATAATATATATATTTATTTATTTATTTATACCGTTTATCTTATTTTTGAGAATATATTGGATCAACCTCTTATATCCGTGATGATTTTTATAAAGCAAGTCATGCCCAAGAATATCTGGAAGAAAATCCACCTGGTGATGACGTTAGCATTGTTGATATAGTTGAAATGTCACCACCTCTCGTAGGTGTGTGTGAAGACGGCCGCCAAAGCCACCAAATGCCACCTCACCAGTCGTCTATATAATCCTTGAACTCAGTTTAGTAAGGATCACAAATAGCCTTCCCACCTACTACGGTGAACGAGCTGAATTTCGCTCGCCTCCCCCTATCGGCGATTTCGATTCGAGACGAAGGCTAAATTGACATCGATGAAATCTGCCATAGTTAATTAGCAAGTATCTGACGAGGATTCCGAACTCCGAAGCCCATCAACGAGTGCTCCCTCATCTGTAACGACTTTCCCCTTCACATTCATCGTATCCCAATTCACTCCTTTTCTACAACGAGCACGTAAGCAATTGTAACCGTTGCCGCCTGCAGATTGATCTAGAATCTGGAGTACCCAATCGATCCATTCTTTGTGTTTGCTCCCCGGTTTAAAATCCTCTTTAAATCACCAACATTAATCCGACCTCTTTAATCCTCTAATTAACCCACCTGTTTCTCGCGTAGACATTTAACTCCGCCAATATTTGTTTACTTTTAAATATGATTTTGTTGCAAGTAAAGATATATTTTCGTCATTGTCTTTATTTTGCAATCCCAACGCGTACCAGCAACATGTTAATCTTTGGCAAACTTGCACTATGAAATATTTGTTTCAAAAAAGACCCCGAAAAGTTAATAATAAAGATCCACACTGGACTCAAAACAATTTCTTCATTCACTAACGGTCTTCAACCAACTTATGCCTAAAGCCGCAAAAGTACCTACGTATATATATATATATATATGTATATATATATATATATATATATATATATATATATATATATATATATATATTTATATATATATATATATATATATATATAGAGAGAGAGAGAGAGACAGAGAGAGAGAGAGACAGAGAGAGACAGAGAGAGAGAGACAGAGAGACAGAGGAAGAGAGAGAGTGAGAGAGAGTCTTGCCATTTCTCGACAATAATGAAAACTCTGATCCAACATACATTCAGTCAGATGTGGTCAGAACCATTGAGATTCGCCATAAAAATATGACAAATTGATGCACCCAAACTTCATATTTCTGAAAATAACATATGGAAAAAACTAGCCCTTCCTTCACCAAATTAGGGGCACCAACGGATGGAGCTACCACAAGAGCCAATTAAATAAAAGACATTCTCGTAAGTAAGAACACGGTAGAAGTGTTTGAACTGTTTTTTCTGAAGGACTTTTGTTTGATATTTGCAAATAGTCGGTATGATATGATACGCAAAAAGAACGAGCATGAATTTACTCTAGCACAACTGTCGGAGAAATTTTATTTTGATTTTGTTTTTTCTGTTTATCAAAGCCTACCAAGTAAGCGGCAGTACTGGGCCTTGTATGAAGATATGTCCTTTCCAGTTATTAGAAATGTTATGTCCCGTAATAGATTCATTGAATTTAAACGTTATCTGCACTTAGTTGAAAACATAGAAGCTCAAAACAACCTTGAGGACAGAGTATTCAAAGTAAGACCTGTTGTGAATTACTTGAATAATAAATTAAAACAGTTTGGCACATTTTCCAAAGAGCTCTCAATTGAATAGCAGATTTTTTGATATTATGGGAGAAACAGTTTGAACAAATTTATTAGAGGTAAGCTAATCAAATTTGTATTCAAACAGTAGGTAATGTGCTGTGGGACAACTGGGTATTGTTACTGAATGAAATTATATCACGGAAGAGCTAAAGGTACTTTTAGACAAGGTGGAATGGAGGGTCTTGGAACAACAGTAATGAAGTAAATGGTAGCCTATCTTCTACATCCCAGTGATAATGAGATTTACATTGATAATTTCTTTACCAGTCATAAAATGCTCACGGAGATGGTAGATAACGGAATTCAAGTTACAGCAACGACTCCTGCAAATCGTACAGGATAATGACCTCTCAGTAATGACAAAACAATGAAAAAGGATGTAAGGGAATCATATGATTATAAATTCCAACACAAAAAGAGGTTTTGTTCGTCAAATGGTACGACAATAGTTTAGTACCAATAGGAACCAATCATCAGGAAATATACCCGATTGTTCCGACTAAAACGTGGTCGGCTGCATTGAAGATGAAAATAAATGTGCCTCAGCCTCAGCTAATTGCTTCTTACAACAAGTATATGGGAGGCGTTGATAACCTTGATTGGTTTATTCAAAAGTACAAAATTGCAGTGCGATACAAATGGTATTTTCCCCTTTTACCAAACTGCCGTGATATACATAGCTGCTATAAATGCATGGATTCTGTACAATGCATCTAATGAAAGCAAAGGATCATTGCTTGATTTCAAGCGTTTATTCACGAGAGCCTACTTGCAAACTAAATTTTCATCAGCCCCAAAAACTTCAGGACGCACGAAAATTTATTTAAAACTGTTTCGTATCCTACGATTCTCTCCCATAGGGCACAAGATAGAAAGAACAGATGGCGGAAAACAAAGAAAATGTGCAGTGTGCAAATGGAATGCGAGAAAACAATGCATAAAATGCAATGTTGGATTATATCTTGGTGAATGTGAAAAAGAATGGCAGATAAAGTAACCAAAAAAGTAATCCGTATTAATTCCTGAATAAAAAATAAAATTGCTTAATTTTATTATCCTATTCCTGTTGCTACTAACCTATAAATTCGGCAAAATTCAATTCAACTGTTTTTAAAACTTTTCACATTATCATTGAAATTTCACGTCTAGTGCCCACGATCCCCAAAGGGCATCAAACATAAACAGCAACTATTCCTATATTAACTATATTAGATTTTTTTTATTCATTTAAACTTATAATAAGAAGTAATGCACATATTTACCACATAAAAATCTTTAAATAAAATTTGGGCGCTGATGGCTAAATACTATAAAATTATATTCTAGAAAATCGTAGAGTACTATCCTTCCAACATGATATACATATACACTGTCATCGTTATGATGAAATTCGTAGCGCACCTTTCAATTTTATCTTTGATTTTATATCCTTGTTTTCACTCATTCGAGATTATCTTGTTTAGATCATGGAAGCATCTCAGTGTTAAGAGATATTATAGTAGAAAAAGGTGAATATTGATATCAGTGTCTATTATCAAAGTTTGCTCTGTAATATTTATGTCAGATATTGTCGAGGAATAGGTCACCCTCCCTAGACAATACGTCCATGTGTGTATATATATATATATATATATATATATATATATATATATATATATATATATTGGTTGGAAGGAAAGAGATAAAAGCCAAGAAAATAAGCATATATACAGTTATATATACATATGTCTTTAATGTACGTACGCGTCCTTCGCTACGTACAAGTACGTTTAATTCGTAAGAGTAATCAGTTGATTACGAGGTATAAGAGTGCGATTTACTACACGGGCAGATAGCGTTTAATGAGTTTACCAAGTTGCAGTTCAAGGGTATATTTAGAGAGTGAAAACCAACATATAATTTTAATAAGTTACTAGTTAATATATATATATATATATATATATATATATATATATATATATATATATATATATATATACGGGAGGATAAAAGTAATTTAAATAAAGCACAACTCTGGAAGAAACAGATTATTGAGCATTCTGAGAACGTTAGTAGTTCGTTAATCAGTTATTAAATAGAATATTACAAAAATCATTTTGACGGAGGAAATATTTAAAGGTGGGAAAGTGGGTCGATTAACGGGCGATAAAAGCAAGGGTCATTTTACTTTAATGGGGAGAAGGCCAATGCACGTGACTCTCGGCCGAATATCATGATGGTGACGAGGATGAAGGGAGTTCACGATCTTCCTTGAAGACAGACGATCGCCCCTTTGTTCCAGAGAAGTGCAACCTCAAAAAATCGACACTCGGACGCGGCTCGGCACGAAGTCTCACACGAAAAAAATGGAGATCTTTGAGGTTGTGAGGGGTCTAGATGAGACGAGAGGAAGCCTAGACAATCCTTCAGGCACGAAAACGTTTCGAGGCTTGCTCTGAACAGAGCAAGGCTTCACCATAGCGATAGGTCTGCCTGGTGATATCCAACCTCGATGGTATAAGTGAATACCAGGGACTTGGGGAAAGAGACACACGATTTTAACCGAAGGCAACGGGTTCTCTAACTCAATCTGCTTATATTCGAAACCCAGGTTATTATATAACATTAAGGAGTCCTTCTGCAACACGACAATGCTCGTCCTCACATTGCCAATTTGACAAAATACGCCATCCAAACGCTTAATTGGGAAATCCTGCCGCATCTTCCATATTCGCCAAACTTGGCTCTATCCGATTTCCATCTCTCCAATCGCTCTCCAACAATTTGCGCGGCGTTTCGTTCAATACTGATATTGAATTAAGAACCTGGTTAGATGAATTCTTCGAGTTAAAATCCAGAGATTTCTATTGCAGAGGCATTGTTAACTAGTTAAACGCTGGGAAGAAGTCGTAAATGACAACGGAGAATACATTATTGATTAAATTGCATAATGTTATCAATTAAAAATGAAGTTTTTATAAAATTGTTAATTGTAATGAATAAAGTTGCTAAAACCGCAAGAACTTATTCCTTAATCCATTATGTAATTTGGGGTTGCTGTAATTGAAAAAGATGTTGGTTTTCCTCAAAACTTTTAGTGCAGACGGAATTGTTTTGTATTCTTTTTGTATGTCTATTAATAAGTCGGTTGAATTTTAAAGGCAGGTGCCAAATACATGTGGAAAGCAAAATAAAAGTACAAACCACAACATAAAGTTTTTGGAAATATATAAAGTGGCCATGGTAATGAAATGTATGAAATCCTGATATCACTCTGCGGTATGTTACAGTCAAAATAGCCTCATATTTGTTGATAAATATGTTTTTCCATGCTAACAGGATCTATTAATATGATAATGACGAGATCACCTAAATAAATAAATTACGCAGAGATGTGGCTGATCACATTCCTGTGTTCCTAAAGTGTTGAAGAGAATCCAAGACTGACCTCGTTCTGGACCGCTCAGGTTCGATACGCGACGTGTCGACCTGTCTCTGCGTCGCATGCCCCTTTTGGATCGTAAGAAAACTAAGCCCAGTTGTAATATAACTGGACAGATGATAGCATGTTTATTCCATGCGTCAAAACAATCCGTCGCAGACTGCTTGGACAATGCCTGAAGTCATGTAAAGCCTCAGGTGTACACCGCATTTGGATCATGCATCATTGTGGACTTGAGTTATTTACCAACGGATGAACGTTTCACTTGTTCTAGACTCCAGGCAAAGTTAAAGTCTAAAGTATGCCAGGGAAGTAGTGTATTCGAGAGTGTACTGTGACACCAATAAAGCTAATTGGCCGCTCTATAATTGTATGAGGCTGAATGTCAAGTAAGAGTTGTGTTCTCTCACCGCTTATGATGAAAAAATGAATTTAGAGAGGTATTAAGCTGTCCTGAGCGATTCCATGCTCCTGCCCTACGCCCGAGAACTTTTAAGAAATGCCCGGAATGTAATTTTCCTTCAGAACAATGCTTCATGTCAATGGTGTTTCCAAGATCACCTTAATTTTGAGATGAATCCAGTGAAAAAAATCGTGTACGCCCTGAAGTAGGCCGTAAGAAGTCTTCAGCCAGCCTCCAATGGGAAATTGAAGACAGTCATCACAGAGAAGAGGACCAGCATCACACCACGTAGATTTCGCATCCTCGTTGAGAGCATGCTTCCAAGAATTAATGGTCTCATCACTGTCAAGGGAATCTCAAACGCTACTCAACTTCCTGTAACTATTTGGTATTGCTGTAATATTCACAGAGATTATATGTTACAGCCTTGGCCAAAATTATTGGGCAGGTATGAAACAAGAGGGAAATTCCCTCGAATGACCTGCGGAATTTTGTGATAAGATGATAAATGGTCATCGCATTGATGGTTTTCCATGGTTCAAATCACTTTGAATATCTAACTGAGGCTTCTGAAACTAGATGGCGCCATTCAGCGCCAAATCCGATGGCACATTTGAAATCTCCAGGATGAATAACTCTATATCCAATGGTCATATGGGTAATTTTATTCCTCTAAATGGCTACAATTGAACTTTACTACTTTTGAAAGATGAACTTTACTGCCTTTGAAAAAGAAGCTACCCCGAGACCTGGCGCTCCCCGCAGGTAAAATTAGAGAATACGAATAAAACTCATTCACATAATAATTTAAAACAATATAATGAACAGCCGAGTATATCCCATCTATTATTAGTATTTTATATTTTTCCTTTTGCTTTTATAATGTTTTAATGCGTTTTTACATATTGTGCATAAGTGGTTGGGACAACGTTCTGCTATTCAATGTGCGATACTAACGTTTATTTCTATTTATTCACTGATTATCTTATTGTTAATTTCTTTGTTAAAAATGTCTCCGAAGAAACAAATTCCTGAGCTCAGAGAGCTCAAATCATTGCATTGTCCAGAGATGGATCATCCCCAGTCAAAATTGCAAGAAAATTGAAATGCTCGAGAAATGCTGTCCAAATAACCATTAAAAAGTACAATGAGACCAATTCTTTCAAAAACCATGATGGTCAAGGTCGCAAAAGTTGTACAACTTCGAGGAAAGAGAGGTTAAAAAGGACATCTCTGGCTGATATGAAAAAGACTTTCTTAGTTTCGGGTAGCAACAAACAACGAGATACCAAGACGTTCAGTGAAAAGAAGGTTATTAGAAGCAGGGCTCAAAGGATGTAAGGCTAGAAAGAAACCACAGCTATCTCAGGTGAACAAGAAGAAGCTATTGTCTTGGGCATAAGAACATGAAGATTCAACTGATGATGATTGGGTTAAAGTTGTTTTGCCTAATGAAAGCAACTTTGACGATGGTTATTCACATTAGTTTCGACCAATTTATTACGCTTGTGCACATTTTTATTGGATACCAAATGTGATCAGTAAAATTTTTATTTCTCTTTAGGCCTCTGAAACCCCTGTAGCTGTTTATGTTCGTTGAAAAGTTAGGGAAGCTTATGATCTGAGATGTGTTGTTCCAACAGTCAAATTTGGAGGTGTCAGTGTACTGGTTTGGGGATGCATGTCGTCTTCAGGTCCAGGATTCTCGTTAACTGGTGAGGGAAAAATGAATTCCAACACTTACATCAGCATGTTAGACGAGGTTTATCAACTTTCCTTAGGTAAAGTTTTCAATGATGACATACCAGATGGTGTAATCTTTCAACAAGACAATGCTCCATGCCACAAATCTAGTCTCATAGAGTTGGTTTGAAAAGAAAGGGATGAAGTTGATATAATGCCCCCTCCAAATCTCTAGACCTTAACCCCATTGAACATTTGTAGTATCACTTGGGAATAAAAATAAAGGGGCACAAATGATCCTAAAAAAGTGGATTAACAGCCAAAATTCATGAAGAAGGGCCGAAAATTGAGCTATCCACCTGTGCCAACTTAGTCTCAATTATGCAAAAACGCATAGAAGCAGTTATAAAAGCAAAAGAAGGAGAAATCAATAATTACTTATTGATAGAATATAGGCAAAAATCTTTATTTGTATTATGTCATGTTGTAGCGGGCCCTGAACCTAAACTTTATCTCCAATCTATCCAACCCGCTTCCTACACTAAGTGAGAAGTTCTGGAGGAAATGAAACGGATTGTATATACAGTCCTTTATTCTTTATTTACAAAATAGGGATATATATATATATATATATATATATATATATATATATATATATATATATATATATATACACAAAGAAAAACAACAAACCTACATATTATGAATACTACCAATCACAAGAAAAATATTTACAAAAAATTTAAACAAACAACAAACAAAGAGACAAAGAAAGGCCTTTCTCTTACGTGGTACCAAGCTTTCTAGGGGTTTAGGGTTCCCTTGCGAAAAGTCTTGCCGGCTGCCACTCATATGTGCAAAGTTGTTGCGCACGTCTTATAGGCCTGGTGCTTCTGAGCTTAATAATAATAATAATCAATCCTGTGCCGGTCTCTAGGCTGTTAAAAGCCCTCCTGTCCTCACGAATAATAATATGGACGTTCAGATTCGATTTAAATTATTCCACAAATTTTGTAACTGGCCACTCTTTACAAAAGGAATAATAGAGTGGCTTCTGGAAAGAGAATTATTTTTAAAAATAAACCCTGAAATCCAGAATATATATATATATATATATATATATATATATATATATATATATATATATATATATATATATATATATATCATCTCCTCATTCAAGCACACATCCTTCTAGAGGGAGGAAAAGGTTCACTAGAAAGGAGATGGTAGAATGGCCCTACAAACACTCACATTCAATCCACCACAATTTATGAATTAATGAGTTTCAATCTTTTTGTTCAAATTTTCATACCTGCCCCTTAATTTTAGCCAGGGGTGTAGGTGTTGCTGATTTTACATATTTTAGCAAATTTTGTATTTTGTTAATTCATGTTGATTGTTTGAGGCAAATATAACTTTTGTTCCACCTTATTTCACTCTTCTATTAAAATTGATAGGTATATGAAACCTTTACGATCCTCTACTTTTCTAATTTACTAAAATTCCCAGGTGGCCAAAAACCTTCGTTCGCAGTGGTATATTATGGTTGGGGTGAAATTCTTTGAATTTTATTTTTGATTTTCATTCCTCTTTATTTTCCCTCCGTGGAAATTCGATCGTTTAGATATCGTTATCATCACCTGATTATTTTAGAAATGATATTTGTAAGTGTATAGGGTTCCTTCATTAGGATTTTAATGATAGTTTTACCTATTATGGAAATTGGACATTAAAGGTAGTGATAATAAAGTAAGAAATGAGATCGTTTAGATAACGTTAACATCATCTCATTTAATTGAAATTTATATCAAGGGTGTGATAGTGATATCCATAGTTTAGAAAAGCTTTATTCAGAAATAATACTCGGAAGTGTATAGGGTTTCTTCATTAGGATGACAATAATAGTTTGACCTAGTTTGGATATTGGACATAAAACGGTGTGATAATAAAGTAAGATGTAAAAGTGAAATTTAGGAAAATGATGAAGGATCATTTTATGCGAATGTCTGGGGACCTTGGTGTAGGGGTTTCTTTGCATTGCTATGTACTTTGTCCTTGTTTAGTGCGAGTGCAAAAAAACACATATAAGGCTTTCTAGCAGATATACATATAATATATAAATAAAGGTAAATATATAGTATTTATGAAATAATATTTGTAAGGAGCCTGTTGGAGAGTTTTTTATGTTAAGTGGAACATTAAATGAATAGATGAGTTCTGTGCCGTTTAGAGGCGTTTTCTGACTGTGTACTTTGCTTTTGGATGCTATCGTTCTTCTTATGCCACCTATTTAGCTGCTCTATTCAGAGCTTTATGGTGTGGTGCCTGTCTCCGGCCTTCCTGATCTTTTGGTTCTGCTGTGTAGCTTAACATTAAAGGGTGTTAACCTAATTATGTCATCAAGCTCACTTTGCTTTTTCTTCTCTCTCTTCTTGGCATTCGTTATTATTGTGGTTTAAGGACGTGATTCATGGATACAAGCGTTTATTAGTGAGGGGAAAAATAGTAGCTTGGAGCAATTTCAGGCGTTGTAAATTTCAGTTAATTTTAGAGATTTAGTTTTATGAATCCGTCACTTAAATCCGCTTGCGCATTTCCCCCGTATCTTTGAAAAATGGCCCCGCTACGTTTCTGTTTTAAGCTGCAGCCCCTAAAACTTTCTTACCTACAGGAGCGGATGCGTATCCAATCTACATATAGGTACATCAACCAGGGTTCACCTCTGAAAAGTGGAAGTATCCCGAACTTTGGGGCACTGTTAGATATTTCAAATTTCCTCTAAAAAGGTTGATGCTTTCGATTTTCATTATTGATTTTCTTTCAATAAAGTTTATATTTCTATAAGGAACTGTAAAATTCATGGAAATGTCATCTGTGAATTTAATATACAATGAGCTGTCTTTGAGGAGTTGGGGAAGCTCAATGGTAAAACTGCCTAAAGGGCAATAAGCTTAGAGATACTCCCTGTATCTTTCCTCGCCTCAAGATCAAATCTTATTTAAATGTAACCAGTATATGCACAACTGTTCTCCTCTTCATTATGGGGTAGAGACTCAATCGCAGTATTTTAGGTTTTAGCCTCTCCTTCATGAATTGTTTAAGGACTATTTGACATTTCTGAGCATCAGATCTGCCTGGTAGTTTTTAACTTATATATGTTCTCAGCTTCTCAGTGATCACGGCTCGAGACATATCAGCCACTCTTTTCTTACGGAAGCTAAATTTCTTGTTAGTGCCCAGGTTCTTCTCGAAGTCTTAGGATGGAAATTCTAATATCGATATTTGCCTGAAATTGGCTAGTTTGTCCGGATATTTGGATGAATATCAATTTTGCCACACACCAATGGTCTAGAAAATAATCCACCTTTAGAAATCTGTTCAGAATATTCATTAATCTGCATCAGATAGTAGGTAAATCCTTGATAAAATTAGCAAGACACAGTGCTGTGTACCCGGATGCACCGTGTAGAATGGATTTCAAGCTTAAGGAGGCCCATGGGCCGTAATTTTACTGTCATAGCTCTTCTTTTTTTTCGCCACACTTTAGTGCGATAGTTCCTATGCTTTTGGGTGAATAATTGATCAATTACATCAGATTCAAAAGTCAGATCTTAGTTTTCATTCTCTTGTGGCGTTATATTAAAGACAGACGCTCCGAAGGCTGTGAATGGCTCATCGATTTTTTTAGATGCTTTCATTTCGTTATGGCTGCGTTTGAGATTTATTGTCCTCTGAGGATGTCTTTTTTTAGTCTTTTACCAACGAGCGCGAATGTGCGAGTGGCAATTGCTAGGTCAAGTACGTCAAAGAAATTTTTACAAAGTACAAAGCTGTTCTGAAATTTATTACGTTATTCGACAAAAGTGGCAAAATTTGTTCCGCATCGAAAGAGTTCTTACTCTCTTTCCATTGTACTAGAAAAGCGATGCCAATTAATGTATCTATCAGTGAAGTATCTTTTGGGCACTACCGAACTCAAAGATATAAGGTGAACTACCCGGAAATGAATCTCTTTTTACCCATGTCAGCCTTACCACTCGTGCACGAACTTCTATCACCCACATTAAATAAGTAGTGCTATGTAATACCCATTGCTAATACCATCGCTTGTCTATAAAGAAGGGTTTCAAGTACGTTTCCCGTTTTACTATCGGGGCATATAGCCAATTGTCCATAATTTGGTGGAGTTCGTAAGGGGGTTTTTAGCAATAAAGCGACCGTCACTGATTGAAACAGTTACTAAATGTTGGTTTGCGGCACATTCAGAGGCAGCTCTCAGCATCTTGCCACTAATTTTTTTTAAAAGAATATATTATCCCTTTCTTTTCAATTTAATTTTCATTAGTTTCTTCGATCGCAAATTACTAATAAATGGACTATTTAGGCTTCTAATGCTTTTTTACATAGATTTCATCGTGTTTTTCTAGCATATTTAGAACTATTGGTAGATCTTATGTGGTTACTTACCATAATATTACGAATGGTGCTGCCGCCCCTTTAAATTCGAATGCAGCCGCAATCCAAATGTTTTTCAAATTCCCTGATAAATAGAGGCCTTTTGGTACTTTAGAATTCTGAATGATAAAATAATAAGCGAGCGGTATTTCCTGCATTATATTACGCTCCTATTGTCATCACAAACATATCAGAAAATGATTTAGCGCGTCCTCAGCATATATAATCTATTACAAAGCCCTGCGAATACCACGCAATTTCATGGAAAAATAACTCTTACTCCATCTCAACCTTACATTTCTTGGCGATCTTAAGATGCACGGTGGGGCTGATAAGCCCGACGCCGACATCACATAAAGGTAAAAGCTCCATTTAACTTCTCAAACATTTCTTTGCAACAACTCTTTTCGTCTGTTTTAATTGACATAAAAGAGACATTGAAATAACGATAATCCGTCTCTTTCCAAGTCATTAGACGGACCTAAGAATTTTACGTTATTTTCAGGAATATCGGGTTTGGAAACGCTCTGTTACACTTGTTTTTTTTTAGCTTTGGGAAGATTTACGGGTGGAATAGAAAACTTTCGTTAAACAAACTTAAAGTTGTACTTATCCAGCACGTGCCATTAAAATGACCCATCTTTTATATGCGGTCGTATCGAGGTGGGGGTGAAAAAAACCGTAATTTTTGCTCTCCTCCACCCGGGCAACAACAAATCCTACATAGGCAAGCGGCTGAGCGTCAGCCAAATGACTGTTCAAAGTGTCAGTGAGAGTCTCAAGAACGGAAAAGACTTCAAAGATGGACCTCGTTCAGGGAGACCTCAAGTTATCAACGGTTTGGCTGTGAGAAAGGTTTTCGAAATTGCTTCAAAGCTCAAAATGACTGGCCTCGCAAAGAAGAAAAATCTCCTGGTAGCCATGGTGTTTAGGTCCGTCAAGGAGAACAGTAGCAAGAGCTTGATCTGCCTGGAAAGGCCTCGGCTCACCAGAAATACACGAAAAAACTTTGGGAGCGATGTCGTCGCCTTCTTAACGACTTTGAGTGTCATGGCAATCAAATTTCGTTTTTCTGATTAATAAACCATCACGATTGATCCAGTCATCAACAAGCATAACAACCGCATGGTAAGCTTCAGCCGACAATGTCTCCGAGCTCTGTTACTTAGGAAGGACAAAGCACCCGGCCTTTGTAATGATGCTCTGCGTCGTGACTTCAAATGGTGAGGAGCTGCTGCCGGTGGATTTCGTGGCCAGTTACAGGCTTACTGCGACCAATTACAGCTACATCTTGGCCACGAAATTAGTTTCAACATGAAGGTGCCCCGGCTTACACGACCAAGATCGCGCAAGAAGGGTTGGGGTTGAAAATAAACTTCTAGTCTAAGGACACAGCAGCGGCGACAAGCTGAATTCCTCCTTCGAACGAGTGCGGACCAGCATGTGGAAGGACTTTATACGCAATGTGTGCGCGACCTTCACCTCTCGCCTGGAGCACGTTCTCTGCGTCTTTGGCGGCCAAATTGACTAATATTACAATTTTCACATATATTGGTATCTTTAAATATAAAAACGTTTTAACTGCATTAAACCTCTCAATATGTCTTTTGTTGATAGCATCGTACCTAGTTTACCAGGACTTTTCTAATACCCGGGAGAAAGGAAGTCATTTGTAATTAATCGCCTTAAAACCTATTTTCTCCTATGCCTTTAGGTCCCATTTTTTCACTAACTCAGAAATTTCCTAAATTTCACGCCGATATCACTTCCACGACGGAAGCACGGATGAAGAAATGATAGATTACTCTCTTCCTTTTGATACCACTGACCTAAATTTTCTATGGGAATACGTTCTCTTAAACTGGGTAGAGGCATTTCTTTCCAAACAAGAAAAAAGAATCCTTCACGCGAAAGAGACGAACTCTAGCTTCGTGGTTATTTCCCCAAAGCGAAGATTCCTTAGGGATTTGCGATTCAGGGATAACAGAAATGTGATCGTTTTCCGACTGATTTGATCAAGAAAATTTTTTCTGCTCTCCAGAGGCTACTTTGCAGTTTAGGCTGTAAAAGGATTGCCCGTAGCACTTTCTACGGCGCAACTTAATTACCCTTCTTACTTTCTCTCAGATCTCTAAATACCGTACAATGCATTGATTTAATTTTAGTAAAAATAAATCTAATAATGCAATAATTATTTCGATACATAAACGGTTAATCATTTCTATAGAATAAAAGTGATTATTATATATATGCCTCAATTCCAATAATAAATTGATTCTAAAGTTTTGGTACCACCGAAATGAAGTGAAATTATTACCAGTCGATATAATTGCTTACGATGAATTGTAAGTCAACATTGCCCCAAGATATGTTAGAACTCTTTATTATTCTATAATATTATTCTATAATAGTTACTCGAGAGGAATAATAAATCAAAAATCATTATATTTTTTTGATTCGACCGGATAGCAGAAACCTATAACCTTTATTATGTGTGAGTGCCCGGGATTGTGAGCATGTGTCCTTTTGTTGCAATTTACCTAATCATTGATCCAGAATCTCACGGTGTACACCTATTACAAAATTATAGGGGATTAGTGCTGTTAAAAGCATTATGGGTTGGGAGGTAGAGAGCTATACTGGGTGCGATTCTACGTTGTTTCAAGCTGGCTGACAAAGCATGTAAAAACACACGGATGCTTGAAAATCACTCTAAACCTACTAAAATTCACGTAGATTTTAAGACGATAGAATGGTGCATTATAATCTTTATGAAATAAGCAGAAAATAAAGGGGCGAAATATATGAAAAATGTTCCGATAATTTTTGGTAAGTACTAGTTATTCTCTTTTATTTAACTAAAAATAGTTGCACCACTTTGTTGATGGGAATTCACACTAATTTATTGCCTAGCTGAAATCTGAGCAATTTTGGTCTCTATTTTTCAAATAATATTTTTACTATAATTTTTTGGGGTGAAATATATTCTAGTTTCCTCTTCCAGTAATTTTCTAATATGATTGCTGATTTAGGTATATGCGATTTTATCTCTAATTGTTCCATCCAGGTGTTTTTTAAATACTCCTTCTTTAGCTAGACTTCATCTCGATATCGTTTACTAATTATGTGAAATATAAGATAGTGTTCTCTAGGAATCTTTTGATAGGTCGAGGGCGTGGTCTTTGTTCATCATTGGGGGGAAAATTGAATTTCATACATATCTATATTTTCTTTTTTTTCGTTTTGCGGTTAATTTGGATTTTGCTTTTCCTTAACATTGCAAATGTTAAGGTCTCTGTTGCGCTTTTTTGTTGTTTTTCGAATAACATTGTAAATAATTCGCCGATTCTAACCAAATTCGAGAACTTTATGCTATTTTACCTTCTCTTTCCAATGATATAACTTCCATGGTCATCCCAAGTTTAGCCCATGAATTATTTTGTTTTGTTAATAACATCATAACTATTCGGCCGATTCTAATGAAATTTGAAACCCTAATGTTGCTTTACAGTATCTTCGGAATTATATAACTGCCAGGGCCATCCTAAGGTTAGTCTTTGACTTATTAAAAGTTTTGAAGGTCATGAGGTCATAAATCAGAATACGTGAGGTCACGCGACGTTTTGGTCAGCAGACCTTGTTTAAGCTACTTTATTATTTATATAGCTAAATGATATAGTTTATAATCTTTATTAATTTTTCAAGCTTTGCCACTTTCATTTCAGCCTCTTTCACTTCTCCTTAGAAAAACTAACATTTGTTAAAGGGAACCGAAACAAACACAAATCTCGGCAAGGTATTAGGTAGACAAAGCAGCACAGTTGAATTAGATTAAATAAAGAACCAGATTTGTTAATTATTTGTAACTCACCTTGTCAATAAGTGTGATGTAAGAATGCGTTGATTATATTGTTAACTGATATTTGCTTCCTGAGAGGGATTAATTAGGGCCATAATTGTTTTTTCTTCTATTATTCAACAATGTGGAAGAGATTGACACATATAATTAAGTCACATTTTCAGTCCATCTCACATAAGTCGACATAGAATGTATCGCGTATTCTCCTCAGAGCCTACGAGATTACGAGAATGTAAACTTCCTATTGTCACGAATAATGGTAGGGGTAGATATATTTTCCCCGTTTGCTTTGCGATGATTCGTTGATTAGGGTGACATGAACCATTCATAAATCTCTGTGGGAAAATAAGTTGGGTAGTGTCCCTGATTTATATATAAATTTCAGTTCGCCGGCGTATAGATTAACAAATTAGATATGAGCATGTCAGGAAACTATTGTTTGAGGAGGTGGAATTGCCTCATCGCAACTCGAGGGTGCTTAACTAATTCTACGTTTAATATGTCTGTGGATTATGTATATATTCTATGTGTGACAAAACTTTTAATATAGTTTAACTAAGAATTATTTTTTACATGCGATTTCCTTACATTTGCTTTTCCATTAAATTGGGCACATTTTTCCTTAAGTTCTTCGGAAATCTTGTTTTTTTTAATGAGAGGAAAATAGACAATCATAAACAGCGCAATTTTGAGAAAATGAATTTAGTTAGCCTCATCTTTCAATGGAATAAATGATCAGAATATAGGGTGGAAATTATATCATATACATTTTGCACTATTTAAAACTTCTCTCCCAATTTCTTTCGTGGATTTAATATCTTCTCATATTCTTCCATCTCCTTCTTTTCTTTCGATTAACTCTTCATTCTATGGGCATGCCTTTCTTGTCACCAGCGGGTGGGGATGAGGTTTGAAGGACCACAAGGGTGTATAACTTTTATCTTAATCGTCATTGGAACTTTCATGGATGAGAGATGGGAATGAGGACGGTTAGCCAGGGAATATTTTGCAATTGGGTCCTTCTTTTTAACACCAGAATATTCAGGTCACTCGCGGATTCCAACGAAAGTACTTAATTGCTACAGCATAAAGTGGCTCAAGTATTGCTAGAATTATAGTTAAACTGCTTGGAACATAATTGGAATAATTTAAATAACTTTAAGAACCATTTTCTATTCCAAAAACGATATAAATTTATTGCCTACTTAATATTTCCTATTTCTTATATAAAGTTGTACATATGTACAATTTTTCGTTAATAATTAAATTAAAAGTCAAATTAAGTTTCAATGTATGCTCTTATTGGCAATCTCACAAAGTTAAGATCAATTAACAATAATGCATTGCGTTATCATACCTAAGGCTCAAAAAGATGGATGATCTGTCGAAGGAGCAGCAGCAAAAGAGCGTATAATGAAATGAATGTCATTTTTCCGGAAATATGGTGAAAGTACAAAGAAGTGAGTCATTTTAACGGCCGTATGCTACACCAAATGTGAAAAGCACACTTGAGCCGAAAATCTATTTTTTTTATATATTTTACATTTTAACTTTTTCCATATAATACATTTATAAATAATTGGGAAGCTACACTAAATCTGATAAAAGTGCATTTTAAATTTTTCCTCATCAGATTGAAGAGTAGAGTAAAATTGATGTTAATTACACTAGGTAACAATAGTTTTGTTTCTGTATATGTTTTTGGTGTTTCTAAAGTGGTTTTACCTTCTGGTTCCCAAAATACCATTGAAGATTGCATAACATCGATATTCTTGGTGATAATTGAAATTTTGTATATAAAACTAACTATAAATAGCTGCGATAGTTCACTTTATTTAGCATATTCACAGCAAGTACCTCATTCTGAGTCTTTAACAATTCAGATTTTCAGTGGATATGCTTCCTCCAAGGATGAAAAGGATGTTCCTGATATGGACGTCCACGGAATAGATTCAGAGTCTGCAGATTCATCATAAGATGATGAACAGTCATTAGCTCCTCACTGTTTCAATCAAGAGGATTTGAATTACTTGATACGTGATTTGGCGCTTCCAAGAAAGATGCAGTACTTTTAGCTTCCAGGTTTCAGTGAAAGACATATGCTTGACAGGTCGGTACAGGTATCATATTGCTTATAGGAGTCCATTGTATCCGATGACGAAGCTCTCCTCTAGATCATCGGTGACTCCGTTGATGGTTGTAGAGTCCTATTCTTGATCTGCACACTCTGTTGCAGACAGTACAGGTAAAGTTCACGTCTGGTGGTACAGGGTTAGCTTGACGGGCGTGCCTCCTTGTACGTCTGTCATTTCTTTATTGCCTAATAATATCTTTCAGTTCTTCTGCCCTCTCACGGCATATTGATCTCCGATGATGTTGTTCGGCGGCAAAGTCTCCCAGATTTGCTGCTTTTATTTATGTTATTTATAGTTCCCTTAATATTGTCTTTGTATCTATTCTTTTGGCCACCTACTGAACGGCGACCTTCGTTTAATTGGCTGTAGAGTATTTTTCACGGTAGCCGATCTTCTGCACCCTTATTACGTGTCCAAGCCATCTGAGCTGATGTGTAATAATAGTCACTATGCTGGTACATGAAGTTCTCTCAAATATTTGGTTGTGGCTCAACCTATCTCGCCAGGTGATTCCCAGAATACATTGAAGACAATATATGTGAAAGGCCTCCAACATTTTCATGTGGCTGCTGTATGTGGTCCATGCTTCATATCCGTATGTTAGATTCGAGATAAATACTGCTCTGTAGACTGCTACTTTGGTCTTTAAGCTCAGGTCATTGTTCACATACACTCTTTTCCTCAAGCTACGAAAGGAGGCTGAGGCTTGCCGTAGACGATGCTGGATTTCATTATCCAAGCTGCAGTTGTAGGAGAGATAGCTTCAGGGGTATTTAAAATCATTGGTTTTGGTAAAGTCAGTGTTGTTAATAGTGAAAATGGGTTGATCGTGTGGGGGACCATTTGCCCATTGACATAGTATTTCTGTTTTGTTAGTGTTGACAGAGAGTTCTATCCTTCTTTAAGCATTTGTTACTGCGTTTATTGTAGCCTGTAATGATTCTGGCGTATGTGCAACAAAAGCACAGTCATCTGCATAATGTAGATCTAAGATTGTCTCTAATGAAATTTTTTTGACTGCCTGAAATTGTCTGATGTTGAAAAGGTTACCATCAAGCATGTAAGCTATCTTCGCACCGCTGTTTTCTTGTATATTCTGCTTGAGTAAGTTGGTAACACAGACAAGATACATGTTAAATAACAAAGATGCAAGCACACAACCTTGCTTTACACCAGCGTAAACTTCAAAGGGTTCTGACTCTCGGTCCCTGACAGTAAGAGATTAATAAATTTTGATGGACAGCCAAATTTGTGGAGTACTACCCATATCAGTTTCCTATTGACAGTATCAAAGGCTTTGGACCAATGTATAAAGACTATAAAAGACCCTTATGCTGTTCTCTGCACATTTCTTGAAGCTGTCTCGTTGTGGATATCATGTAAACTCTTCCACGATTTGGTCTAAACCCACACTGGGTCTCCGGAAATATTTCCTCAGATATATGGTGTATTAAACGATCGAGGAGTATCTTAGCCAATACTTTCCCCACCATAGATTGTAGGGTGATACCTCTGCTGTTTCCACATTAAGATTTTTTCCCTTTGTTTTTATAGATTGTTACAATGTTGGCGTCTTGCCACTGTTGAGGAACAGTTTCTTCAATCCATACTTTTAAAATAATCATGTGAAGATTCCTATAACAGAGAGAACCACCATCTTTTATGATCTCTGCTGGAATATTATCAGGCACAGGAGTTTTATTGTTTTTCAGAGACCTAATTGCTAAGAGGACTTCTACAAAAGTTGGGTCATGGTCAACGATAGGCATCTGTGGCAGCGTTAAGAGCTCGTCTAGTACCGTATTATCAGTTGGTTTGGGCTGGTTCAGTAGAACTTTGAAATGTTCTGCCCATTTGTTTACTATTTCTGATTGTTCCTTTAAAAAAGTATTTCCATCATAAGTTTTGATGGGCGTCAATGAACAATTCTTGGGTCCATAAAAAATTTTCACTGCATTTTAAAAATTTGGCATGTCATTAATATCTGCATAGTTTGGAATTTTGTGTGCCTCCTTTGTCCACCAGTCATATTTTATAGTCCGCAGATGAGCTTGAGATTTTTCCCTAAGGTTTTTGCAACGATTTCTTAGTTCCTGTGATGATAAATTGCTTAGGG
This sequence comes from Ceratothoa steindachneri, assembly GCA_963969495.1. NCBI lineage: Eukaryota > Metazoa > Arthropoda > Malacostraca > Isopoda > Cymothoidae > Ceratothoa > Ceratothoa steindachneri. The sequence goes on from OZ018326.1 coordinate 97,916,978, forward strand.
ATGCATTATGTGATTTCTGCATATCATCCAAGAGAATGTGGATCGAGTCAGAACTCTCATTAAACCAATTTTGATGTTTCTTGCGTTTTTTTTAGCCGATGATATTTGCAGTAGATTCATACAAAATTGAGTTAAAAGTGATCAGTAGTGCATCAATTTCATTGATGATGATGGAAGAGCGCTACCAAGGTCACTGGGATAGACACATGATGGCAAACTACTGTTAAGCGATTAGAAGATATCAGCCAGAAAAGACTTACCAGAGAAAGAGTTACTAACGCAAATTTTTGCCCCGATTAAAATCGGGAATTGGTCCTCCAGCCTGATGTACGGTCATTAATAAATTAGCATCTATTTTATTACAGTATTTGTAATCCTAATGTGTAATTCAAGTTTCTTCTGATATGCAATAAAATGTTCGTGCAAAAAAACCTGCTTTACTATAAATAACGCAAAAGTGATTCAAAATTACTTCAGGGCATGATGATAGCGTGATAAATTGAAAATTATTGTATGATATTAGTTATTGATATTACGAAAAATCTGTAGCATTTAGAGAGAATCGGATTTCAGATTTTAATTCAGTATGCTCGAATTAGGTAGTAAAATGTACTTTTGTCAATTCACCAAATACATTGTTCTCTAGTGTTATTTATTAAGCTTTAATTTTGCTAAAACCTCTAGATTATATAAAAGCTTTAAATTGTGTGCAACACAAGAAAAATATTTGCGTTTTTGGGAGAAATCATAGCGTTGCCAGAGAGTAATTATGCGCTTGTTAAAGTCTCTATACTTCTTCTTTGGTAGAATTTGTTCTCCTTGAAGGAATTTCTGCACTTTGCAGTTTGAAAGTTCCTCTTCACGCTTTAGGATTTTAATCAGATTCCAGATAATGGGATGGTATGCCGTTAGAACGTGATTTAAAGTTCTATGGTAGGCTTTCAGACCATTAATTGTGCGTGGCATTCCTATCAGACATCCTCCATAAATATTCGAAGAAGCGATTGGGAATGTTGGTTCAAGTCGTCGCCTTTTTTGACCCCTTCCTCTGACTAGGCCTATATAATTATTTTCAAAAAATGACACCAATGGTTGCGGAATATCGTCGTCATCGATTAATTCTTCAAATCCGTAAATTACGTCGTCATCTGGCAAAAAAGCTAATCCTACAAATCAGAGGATTTTAAGGATGAAAGTATCATCTTCGCATATTTACACTTGGGTCCTTCTTATACTGTGTCTATACACATTTTGGCCTAAATGAAAAAGGCAACTTGTTAGATCGGCATTAAGGAATGTATCCAAAAATCTGTTGCGAGATGCTTTTTTCAAAATACATTATAATTCCTTCAGGGCCTTGACTTTGGACGAAATCATTTACTTTTTCCAAAAATCTATCATAGATTCTTTGGCTGTTGTCGGAAAGCAGGGCAAATTATCTCGGCGCGTAAAAATTTTCAACCTGGATGTAAATAATGTAAAGTTGATAAAACGCTGCGAAACAAGAATTGAAGGTAACATCTGCTCCCCATATTCTATTTTGCTTCATATGTTTCAAGCCCTTATCAGTTTAATAAAGGATAAATCTTTTTGGATCATTAATACCATTATCCTATTGCGTAAGTTTAATGCCGTTCTCAAAATGAGAAAATTCGGGGGGAATTGAAAAACCAATATTTGATCCTGGAGAAGCGGGGAAGTTTGCTTGCGAATCTCTACATCGTCGAATATTACGATTAAGATGAGCCATTTTCGGCACTTCAGAAAGCGCACAAGCGTTTAACTGGCCAATTTCCGTAGCAATTATTGAAAGAGAGGAGGGGATATGACTTGAAGTGCACGTTGGTTTAATATTATTAACACTGACATAGCACTAACTTTGGCTGCCGTTGCACCATGATCATGCTCCACGATATATTTTGATATTGTATAGTTAGAGTCAGAATGAAGCCTTGCTCTGCAAGCTCTATTTTCACATCTCTAATATATTTTGGAATTGTCTTTATTTCTTTTATGTTTGCGATACACATAATTTTCACTATTGATTAGTTCATCTTTTACTTTTCAGATTTCACACTTTCAGCTATTGAAAAGGGTAAGCACAACCACAACCTTTAAGACTAAAATGCAAACTAATTTGGAATGAAGGAAAAAGGTTATATTTTGCCAAGGTTTAAGTTTGGCAAAGAGGTTTATGGGCCTTATCTTAAGAATAAAGTGGAATTGAAACTACTTTTCACCTCTTCTACTAATATATATTTATATATATATATATATATATATATATATATATATATATATATATATATATGTATTTTATATATATATATAATATATATATAAATAACAATCTATATAGCAATCGTTTTTATTTCAATTTAATTAATAAATATATGAAAATATTATTTAAAAAAAACTATCTACATTCTACAGTATATATCTTATTTATGTTTTATTTCAATTTATTTACATTTTAATTAATACTGGTACCGAATTTTCCTTGTACTAAATTTTACTAGTACCGAATTGTCCCATATCGAACACTCCCGTACCGAACTGTCTTAACGCCTTGAAAGAACTATCTATGAAAAGTCACCATTCTTCAGGGTTGTGATCAACTTCAATAACGGTAAACAAGCCATTAATATCTTTGCAGAAGCAGAGATCCTCACTTATATCAAAGTATACTTCGAATTCCTCATGTAGCTTCCTGTATACTGTTTATATGCAGGCCTTCCCCAACATATTCCATTTATTAAGTCTGGATGCTAAAAGCTCAGATCCTGACTTAGTAAGACCCAATTCCCTGATGAGATCATCCAGTTCACGTGGATTTGGAAAGTGTGGGTGAAAACTCATTCTTGGCTCAAACGTTTCATCCATTTCTTCATTGTCACAACCTTCCGACTCTCCTGGTGAGACCTACATCAAACCCTCTACCTGAAAAAATATATATACAAAGAGATGCATTTAATAGCTGGAGCATAAATATGGATTGCATGTGTAATCACATTACAAGAAACTTTAGCTAGATGTTTTGAATATTTCAGCATTGATTCTGTTACAAAAAATATAGCTTACAATTTGATAGGATTTACTTACATTTACTGGCGGCCGTGGAACCAATGAGGTATCATTATGTGGCACAGGTGCAATAGAGGATGAAATGTTTCGATATGGAAGGGATTTTCTTCCCTTAATTTTCTGTACTTTGATATGTTAATCATGCAAAAATAGCAATCATCGTGATGATTTTAAGGATCTCGCCAAACTCTCGGCACAGCAAATGTTAATGCTTTTCTTGCTCCTCTCAGACATGCATCTAAATTTGATCGATAACTTCCACATATCCAATGAGGGGTCCATTTCTTTTCTTGGTCACCCATACTCATTCCAAAGTACAGTCTATAAGCACCTTTCACAATTTTATGTGATACATGCTTAGGTCCAACATAGAAACCACACAAAAAACAGAACGAATCTGGTGAATTTCTGCATCCTCTTGTAGCCATAATCAAGAAAATCAATGTTTATCAAATAAACCTGAAAAAGAAAATAAATGAACTAACGACAAAGGTAAGTGTGCTTTACCCGTACCGCATACATTTCTTTATGTTAGCATAATTTGTTAAATCTTTCAAACGGTTGATGGTAGAGAAAAAGTAAGGACATATTTGGAATCAACGCAAAATTTACTAACAAAAACACTAAAAAAAAGAGAGATAAAAATATTGTAAAAATTTGTTAGCCAGTGTTATACGACAAAACTCTTCCTTCTGGAGTTCTTTTCTTTATAGCCCTCTCTGGTGACTATTTCCAAGAACACAATTACTTTGCAGCCTAATACTAGGCTATATGATTCCCCCCCAAAATTCTATAACAACAAAACCACAAAAGTACAAAAGCAGGAAAAAGAAGGAAGCAACCTCCGACAGATTCATCCTTCTGGGAACCTGCTGAGGAGGTTTAGATTCAAAACTCTTCTAACAAAAAAGGAAAGAGGAGCTGTCCATAGGTCAATAAGGGTTCCCTGTACACCTGTTGTTTGCAAAAGAAAATATAACTTTTTAACTACGCTCTTTTTGCACAACAAAGAACGTACCATAAAGACTTTTTAACTTACCTAGAATTGTCATTACGATCTTAATGTCAACTTCATCCTGAGGTCGAGAACCTCGTCCACAATAAAAAAGAGATGGGTGGCACAATTATTTAACACTACAAACTTTAAGCGTTTGTGAGAGCCGGTAAAACATTGCAAGCTAGACTGCTTTTTATCCTTCGTTCGATAAAATCATTGGTATTATAAATACCAGATAACTTCAAATTTCTCTATGAAGAAATATCCGACGGACAAATTTTGTACTGTTAAACGTTTCAAAGAGAAATAAAATTCTTCATTTAAGGAATTAAAGAAAATAATTATAATCTCTTCAATAATACTAATAAGATAATTACTAGACAATTTAAACTGTCTCAAAATATTTATCCCTATGTGATAATTTCAAACTCCCGGGACGTTTCTGCGAAATGAGGCGAGAGCAGAGAAAAATATAAAAAAATGAAACAAAAATAATGCCATTTTCATTATTCATGAAGAATCTTGAGGGAAAACGACTGCTCGAGAGGAACAAAGTTAAAGCTGGCGAACTCATAAGTTTGTATGCCTATTGGGAGACGACTACGTGATGGAAAACTAGTGTAATAGCTCATTTCTGTCGCAAATTTGTACAACTAAGATATAACGAGAAGTGAAAATTTCAGACGTGGCCTGAAATTGCTCGCTTAACTTTACTATTTATAAACCTAAGAGGAAAAGTTTATAGGAAGGAAAACTCGTGTAATGGCTCTATCCCATTGACAGATTGCAAGGCTAAAAATGGGAATCGGGTATCTGGGATAAAACTTCGCTTGCAACTTGATACACTTCAAGAAAGTTAGAAGTAAAAAATACAGTATGATTAATTATATTTTAACACCATAGTAACAATAATGAAATTGATTTAAAACATTCGTATTTATCTCGTTGCAAAAGTTTTTTCTATTTGAATTTGGTATATTCCGCTCACCTATCTCACGGCAACATCAGGTACAGCATGAGCAACCAAGTTGCAGCTGACATCTACTGAATTGTGTGCTTTCCAGCCAATATTGCATCGGAATTACCTGCCATCCCATGGCCAAAGCCTGGGATCATTAATCTTTCAAACTTTCTCCCTTCCCTTATCTGCACCACTCTCTATTCAGTATTCTTTTTAAAAAAAACTTACTGCAAGAGATGCCTTGGTTCATTTTCCGCTGTAGCCCTGCACAGGTAACGTCAAATTGGTGTCACGATTTAGGTTACGTGGATGCAGATATGCTACAGTGATTTCGACTTTGAATAACTCGGGCCTTATTGTTCAGAATCTAAATATTTATATTTCAAGATGTTTAGTTAGCATTTATCTAAGACTAGAATGGAAATATTCCAGAAAATGAGAATAAAAATGATAAATTTACTTATAATTTAATATAAAAGTATGTATATATTTGTAAAAATACTCAAATATCATACTCTGGTATGTCCACTTGGAGGGACTTTAGCAAATTTGATGGATTAATCTGGAATGGTAGTTCTTGGCCTTGAATTTGGGCCTTCAAGCATCCAAATCTATTGAAAAAAAGTTGTAAAGCGTAAAAAATTGGTTAATTTGTTTTTAGAAAAAAATCTTAATTTTTTTATGTTCAAAAAAATTCATTACAAAATACTAGAATATTATAAATTTCAATGAAACTCACATGAAACTCTCTTCAAGGATTAAAGTTTATGCTAAACTCCAAAATAAGTATTTAAAAAGCAAAAGAAAATTTAAAATGGCCCTTTACTGATGTCAGCCACAAGTGCCAATTTCTTTTCAGATTTTTTTAAGAAAATATCAATAAATCATTAGTTTGGCTCGACATTTATCCTAAACACTCAACATATACCCTGAAGACAATAAAAAAGTAAGTTATTTCAAAATAATAAAGGTATAAATTGCACTTTACTGATGGCACCCAAGAGTGCCAAAGTTTCATTATGAAACTTTCATGAAAAAATGGCAAAAAATCATTAGTTTGGCTATGAACCTTTCCTAAACACATTAAAAATTGCTTAAAAAGAAAAGAAAAATAGAAGATAAAATGGCACTTTACTGATGACCTCCAAGAGTGCCTGCAATGTAAAAACCTATCAGAACTCGTGATCTATTGACATTTTCTTGCAAAAGTATGATGTCGAAATAGTGAAAAAGGCTAAACTTACCATTCATATTCATAGCATAAGCTGCTGACTTGTTTGGTGTGGTGCACACATATAAACTTCTGGCACTTTATGCAGACCACCTTGGTCCTTAAAGTGCCACTAATTGGGCATAGATAGCACAACTACAGCTTATAACTCTTTGTTTGAGGGCTCATTACACCAGGATCTTCTTCCGGGATGTCAAAGTCACTGCAAATAATAGAAACTACCTCACTTGGAAGTATCTCGTCTGGCCTAGCCGAAGGTTAGCATATGGTCGACAGAGCTCCACTGCTAAATCCAGTCCATACTTCCTCCTAGATTTGCCCTTATTTTCAGGCCAGTCAGCATGCACAATTTAAGAGTTATTGTCTTTCGGCTGCACGACATCAGACAACACAACTGGTCAAAAGTATCGTTAGTTCCCTTTGTCGCGTTGTAAAACATATATAGGTCTGTCTTCTTTTTCTCTACAACACTCGGCTTTTGATGGATTGTTGACAAAATGTGGATCTTCTTTGTAAAGCTAACCTTCTGGGCGAGGAGAGTAGTCTTTCTGCATACTTATACACATACAAAGAGTCACTAACTTCTAGCCTGTGGTTCAGGAGTTTAGACGGGAGATAGGGCTTATGACGTATGGTGGCAACCAGGTGCCTGCCATCCCTCCTGAGTGCTTTGGCTAAGGGCAGGGAGGTGAACAAATTATCAAAGGTCACAGTACGTCCTTTACGCTTGAAGGGTGCCACGAGCTCTAGAGTAAAATATTCCCCCAACGAAACCCCTTTGGCCTGGTCAGTGGTGCCCTTACCTAGGTAAGGGATGACATTCAGAAAATAGTAGGTGTCCGCATCACACACCATAAACCTGCTTGATTCTATATCTGGAAAGAAAAGAAAAATTGGAAATATTAGTTATCAAATATTAGTTATGGTAACTTACATATATATATATATATATATATATATATATATATATATATATATATATATATATATAAATAAAGAATAGGGAGATACTCACTTTGCAGTTAGGCTTATTCGGTATACACAACCGGAATATGCAGCACCCCCTGAAGGCTAGGAGCTTTTCATCCGCAGTAAGGTGTGGCTCTGATCTGTAGTTGATATTGCAATTCCGGATGACTTCATCTAAAATCTTCCTGATGTAAGCAAACCTTTCGTTCTTGAGCCGTGCCTTCCTAGGGTCAGGGTTATCAAATCGAAGGGCCCTGATGAAGTTCACTGAAGATACTCATGTAGAAGAGGCACCCGTAGTTATGAGACCACATCTCCTCCGTGGTCAAATGGTTGTCCATACGGACCCCACTCATGATGAGGACAGCAAAAAAGGCCTTCATTTCACATAATCCTATATCTCTGAAGGTCGCTTTGTCCTTATCCTTGATGTTCGTCCTTAGCTGCGCCATCTTTGTACATGTATGCACGCAGATCTCAGCCACCATCTTGTACTTCATGTAAAGGGAGAAGACTTGTGCAGGAGTAGTACTCGTCTCGCCACATTACTCCTGGCTATATTAGGCATGGTCTGGTAAGGCTATGAGTGCCGCCTCGTGCTGTCCTTAGTTTTTAGGGTGGTAGAAGGGTAAACAGTGATAAGTGCCCCTTTTTCAGGATTCAGCTCCCCTCCCTTCTTCTTACGATTTTGGACCTCAGTGGGACTGATGGGGGACGAGCCAGGAGTGGCCGTTGACGCTGAAAGAGCTGTGGCCGTTGATGATGAAGGAGGTAGGGCCCTGTATGCTAAAGGAGGTGGGTTCGGGGACGCTGGAGGATGTGGGATCGTGGACGTTGAAAGAACTTGTCTGATAAAGTTGGAGGTTGTAAGCAGTTCTTTGTTATTGTCATTGAGATTGGTGTTCAGTATTTAGTATAAATGTGTGTTTATTTCATATGGAGTCAAGGATTATGCGTGATTTAGGTGGAGGAGCATCGCAGTTGAGAAGACTTTGCCAAAACCGTGTTGAGTTTGAAATATAGGGCTATTCGTACTTATTCCATTTTGCATTAGTTTTTCAAGGGCCTTAGATAGTGAGCTCAGTAGTTAGATTAATCTGCATGATTTATGTTGTATGAGGTATATTTGGACAAAGTATCGTTATGAAGTATTTTCAAGATTAATGTGAAGGAGTGTTTTATTCTGGAGTGTGTTAAATATTTTTTTTAGGACAGATTGCTGAAATACATTGATAACTATTATATAGAGAGTGTAATCTCTCACAATTCAGAGAATTCGAGAAGTTGTTTTACCGAGAAGTGCTCAGGGAGAGATAAGGGTAATGGCTGGAAGGAAGTCGAGTGGTGAGGGATTCCTTTCCAAGGGATTGTCTCATACTCTTGTCAACGACATTCTAAGACTGCACTCTTTAGGAATCTTTGCGACATCATAATTGTCGAGGTATTTTTTCTTGCAAGAAAGACTAATGATTTAAAAAGTCAGGTAAGAGTCAGTGAATGTACTTTGCAGTCATAATCTTCGATTGTATGCGGTTTTGCGTATGAAATATTCGCCGGAGGAAATCTTAGCTCTAAAGAGTGAGTTTTAGACTTCTTGCCGTTTTGAATTTCGTCAAACACGAGTGCACGAGAATGTGACGAGGACATCTGGTAGCATCTCAGACCTTCTGAGGAAGATTCCTCCTGGGCAAGGCTTATTATATAAATTCTAATAAGAGTTTAGGGGTAAGAAGTCCATGCATAACGAAAGCTTTTAAGACGCACAATTTGAGTTGAAAGTGAGGTAAAGCTTCTTGTCGAAAACTCAGATGAGATTTCTGAACGGTAAGCTTGATTTTACCTCCGCATGGTCCGCATTCGGTCTCTTCATAAACTTGGTGTTGCTTCAGGTTGGGCCTTTCTTTCGTAAAGGGTAAGCGCGCTAACAAGTGCCCGCTCACCACTGAAATTTGGGAAAAGAATGTAAATGCGATAACACGAGTATACAAAGACCTAAGGCTATAAGGTAGGAGAAAAAGCTCTAATGTCTGTAAGTGCAAATGCTTCACAATTGAAAATAGTGAAATCCGCCGAAAATTTGACCGTCAAAGGTAAATCACTCAAATTATCGACTTGTCGTTGAGTATCGTTCTTAAAGCACTGGAATTGTTCACGAGTGCCGCTAGGTTACCTCGTGTCGTTGGCAGCCAAGGGCCATTAAGAAAGAGGTTAGGAACTGTTGTAATTGAGCGAAAAGTGCTTCCCTCGGTGTGTTGCATGTTGGTCGAGGTTGGTGTAAAGCCCTGTGGGAAAAAAATAATTGACTATGAAATGGGAGATTTCCAATTTAAGAATTAGGCATAGCGAGTGATTTTCAATCAAAGAACGTGATTCAGGTTGCCAAGCCTGTCCTTAGTCATGTAAAACATCAGAAAGCAGCTAGTTAGGTCCCATATACACAGAGAGTAAACAGAGTAGTGACCTAGTTTGACTCATCCAAAACCAGCTAGATAAGACGCGAAAGGGAGTTTGCAAAGCTCAGAATGTTCGAAGCCATCGAAATCAGTTTACTGAAACCCCAAATAAACTACCAACTAAGCCAGGAGACCGTCTTACACAGCAGCACAGACTCGTCGCTGACACCTTAATAGTTTCCTTGCCTACCTTAATTTAATTCAGCACACATTAAAAGAGTCAACTCCAATTTATTTTCAGACTATTTCGTCTGTATATTTTTCTATGAACGCCATTTATCTAAGTTTTTTGCTTGTATTAAACCAACATTCCTATTCAATCTGAAAACGTCCTCGTATTTTTTCCTGCACGCCATTAATAATCTTTATGTGCTTATGTTTAACCCAAGGTTATATGAGAGCAACATTTTTTCCTGAGCGGGAAAGATTCACCTGGCAATTCTCTCTCCTTCTGCTCCACCAGGGGCAAGTGGGGTAGATAGCTTACAGCCGATACACCTACATCTCCGAAGCCTGAAGCAAAACAAAACGCATACAAGAGAGAAAAAAAAATGGTCACGGGGATTTTACCCTGCCAGCTGCCAATTATAACTATAGGTATATTGGAACTCCTAACATTCCCACTCATTAGATTCACATCCACTAAGGAGAAAGGAGAGCACAGGGATTTAATTTCGCTACACTGAAACGTACATGTCACCCTTTAGGATACACACCCATGTCTGCACTCCACAACAAAAACAAACTCTTCCAACTCCACGAAGAAACCCACACCCGCTTAAATCGACGGTTGATGAAACTTTCGAGAGACCCCACATTGCCCTAAATACGCGGCAAACAACAAGCTGCGTTGGCATTGAAATACTGACGCCCTTGATTAACTAGAACCAACACATATCAACACATATATTTAGAGCATCATGTGTATCGCGTTTCATTTACTCGCGCCTTATCATATCCACCTTACTCCTTGTCGCCATTTCAAATACCACTACGGACATACATACAAAAACACAACCACAACTCATCGGTCTCATTCCCTCTTAAATTTTATCCGCACCATTTTCCTCTCTTACAACCAAATCTTTGGTGGATAACCAAAGTCAGCCTTCTGATTTTGACATCACTACTTCTTCGTCATTGTAATCCATCCACCGTCGGTGGATATCATTAAATATCAAGTTAAAAATAAAGTTAATTTTCATCAACTGGTTTATACAAATCCAAATACGAATTTATTTGATAGACACCCTCAGGAACGAACTCAAATCATGGAGCAGAGAAAGCATATTGTTCTAACTCGGAACTAGGGTCCCCGCCACTACAAAACATCAACCGACTCATCTCGCTTCAAGTAATAACTACAACTTCATCTCGCTACATATATATATATTGTTAAAGATCATAGTATATTTCGCCTTGATTAATTTTCTTTGGTAATTTTCAATTTTTCTTACTGTCTTCTTTAGTCCTACTTGTAGATGGTAGATAGCTTTTCCTATGTTCATAGGACAACTTTAGTCCATCTACCTAATGGACTAAAGAAGACGATAAGAAAAATGAAAAGTTGCCAAAGGAAATTAACAAAGGCGAAATATACTATGGTTTTTAACAATATTCACATACAAGAGAGACGAATATCCATTTATAATAATATATATATATATATATATATATATATATATATATATATATATATATATATTTATATATATAAGTACTTTTCTTTTCGAACCTCTTACCTCTCTTCTGAGAGTGTACTGCTTAGGAAGGCAACCACGCTCACTGGTCGCTCCTAAAGGTCCTCAAAGAAGAGATACGTGTAGTGCGAGCTTGTATGTAAGATTCTAACAGTCTATAACTAGTTGTATGATGTTGTCTGTGCTTTGATTGGTGCTGGTGCATGTTGGTGGCGGAACAAGTTTTATTCTCTGTTTATATTTTTCTAATACCATGAAGTGGCTGGACCCGAACTGAAAAAGGATTAAGCGGTGTGTTATTTGTAGTGTTTACTCTAAGTGGTTTATTAAATATTATACATATATTTATATATATATATATATCGATGATGAGAGAAAAAATATCTGGCGTCTTTCTTTTTATTTACCGGCGACGTTTTGACCAGAATACCATCATCTTCCTAGACCCTTAATACAAAATAAAAGAAAACAGTTAGGCAATTTTTAGAGGATACTTTGCTAAGGGTACAACTCCAAATTTACTAGATAGTTTGGCTTTGAATAGGAGACATTAAGTTAAATAAACCTTAGAAATGACGTCTAAATTTCATACTAGTGGACTAGACATATTTTAAAATACTTTAAACTACTTAGCGAGTTTAAATTTTTTTTAATTTATTAAGTAGAAAGCGCTTTGATTATGAATCTAATAATCATATAAATTTTTTAAATGAATCTTTAACTTGTAATTAAAGCAAATTACGTAACTTACCGAAAAACACAAACATTGTTACAACGCATAATGGGTTACACAATTCACCATGTTGACAGGACAAACATTAAACTGCACCAAGCAATCCACATCCAAAAGAATTCACGTAATAAGCTGGGCAACTGTATGTAAATCCCTATATAAATTTGGGGGGTATCAAAAATTAGGGTCTTGAAAAACTCTAACAAAGCTCAAATAATAAGTTTGTACATTTAATTAAAAATTTCCCATAATATAATTTTAATGTTATAAAAATGCTTACATATGTATGTGAATACCTATGTATCATATATACAAATCTTCCAAAGATGGTCAGGAGATACCTTTTTATAAATATTAATTACCTAGCCTCTGTTGCTAAGCAACCACCAGATGACGAAATGGATGTCAGCAACTCAGCAAGCCAGCTGGCAGAACTATGGGTGGATGAAATCGTTCTAACCAGACTAAAAACAAGCAAGAGTAAATTATTATCTATAGTCATAATAAAGGAATCTTTGCTCACTAAGGTTGTCAGACCAATGGAAGGTAACCTGAATGAATCCGAGTATTCTCCGCTTTCTCTTAAATTTAAATTATCTTGCATTTTTCAGAGGTGTGTTGAGGTTCTGATTTCCCAGCCCATTTTCCCATTTTAACCCTGGTAGCATTGGGGACTCATCCACTCATTAGCCTAGAGCTATAAATATAAAATTAATCCCCTAACTAAACTATAAACATATATAGAGACAAACAGATAATATTCTATACCAGGGTTGCTGATTGATTATAGTGTTTCTTAGATTTCAACGATAAGAGGCATGTGAATTTAAAATTATAGCCTTCTATGGAGATATCGCTTTTTTATTTCATTAGATGATCTCTTATCACTGAATTTACATTGGAATGCAATTCTATTATTTATGCCGATGTAAGAACATAATCTTGCTTTCAAATTTCTCACGGAGCTTTCATCGTATTTGCCTTGGGTACACCCTTTGAAACCGTATCCTTTATTGTAAAGAAAGATTTGTTCTTTATTTCCTTATCGAAGGCAATTTAAAATTTTATTTGGCCAAAATATTTATTTAGCAATATATTTTAATTTTCAGCGAAAGACTTTAATGTAAATAGCGTGCTCTGGGATTATCAATTCATGTCTTTTACCACTCTTATATCAAGGCACCTGCACTTTATTTAAAAAATTGTGGATTGACTTTTCACACATTATATCATGGGAAACCATTGTGCAAAGAGAAGGATTTGAGCAACTTAAGTCCATGGTGCATAATATTGTATGATGAAGAAAGATATTATATGGGCAGTGAAGAAGTTTCGTAAATGATAAAATTTTGTATTTAGAATAGGGGCAAATAAAGAAAATTTAATCAAAATATCATGTTTGTGGGTTTTCCGTTGACTGATGTTTCTAGGCTTGTATGATTTTCTTTTATAAAATTATCTAAAATGTAAAGTTGTTATTACTTTCAGGCTCTATTTTATATCTAATATTATGGTGGATCGTGTTTAAGAAATTAAGAAATTTTACCTCTTTCTCACATTTTTTAAATATCGCACTGGTGTAACTTCCAAAACGCCATAGATAATGGGTGTAAATGAATCAGGAACTTGTATTTTTAAATTGACCTAAATGTCCTATTTATCTTTCAAATTCTCGAAACGCCATACATCAAACAGCTCTCTCCAAATTTAAATAGTGATGCGTCGTCGGTTTGCCAGCTTTGTGATTTTGTACTGTAACTTATGTAGTTGCTTTACTTCTCCATTTAAGTTTCCTTTAAAACAGAAGAATTTTACCAATTGCTACACCTGCTAACTAATTTAAATATTTTAAAATCTTCCCAGTCCATTCCAATACTCACAAGGTAACCTAAATCAACTCAAACATAATTCAACCAAAAAGAAGGAAGCAAATGAAATGGGATGAATTTTAATCTTTTGTGCACTTCACTATTTGCAAAGTCATAAGTAGAATATAATTAAGCTCGATGTGCATTAGCTATCTAAAATAGAGTCAGTTCAAAATGTATGGATGTAAAATAAAAGTTAATATATTTTATCTATTTTATGTCTATTTACCTTACCTTCGATTAAATATCTGACCGAATGAATGTTCCTTTCTTGTCTTTACAATTTTCACGAAATGACTTCTTTCAAGCTTTTTTCTTTGTTGCTAGAAATTTGCTCTGTAAGGAAACAGGAATTTGACATTAATTATTTTTATTACATTACATATATTAAAACTAAAATCCTAGGTAAAAAAGTAAGTTAAGAAACTGTTATAGATGAGTTTGGTGTCCTACGACGACACAGTTACTTTTTTATTAAATTGAAAAAATCCTTGGGCACTTTCTTTTCGATGTTATCTCGATGATTCAGTTTAACGACGTTAATATGTGTAATTTGCTTCGTGCGAAGACAAGTATAATGGTTTTAAAAACGGCTACTGTGGCATTAAAAACTTGTCTCCTAAGCGACAGAGGTAATATTGGGTGATTATTAAGGATAATGGAACATATTGGTAACTTGAGCCAATTGACAGGTGTTGCCCGATATTTCTAGAAAATCCAGGTAATTACCATAATATATAAAATGTCACTAGAGAGCTCTCATATTTTGATCACTGAATCTATTTCATTTATATTTTTGATTATTTAGAAAATATTTTAGCACAAGACAGATATATACATATATACTATGAAGCTTCTATTACGCACGCCAAAACCAACTGACAAATACAATTTTTGACTCTTTCAAAATGTAAAGAAAGAACAGATAATATTTTGCTTGAAGAATTAGGGAATAATAATAAACATAAACAACGTGATTAAATTTTAATATTTACCGATGGTGTATCAAAAATTTGCAAGAAATTTAATAAGAAAATTATTGTTTCCTTTATATCCTAAAACCACAAATTTTCGAAGCCTTTTAGAAGAAACATTTTAACGACCTTTTATAAACCTGATAGTAGTTTAATAATGAATATATATATATATATATATATATATATAAATACTAACATATCCTAGGATCTGGTAGTTCTCCCTGACATTTGGTGCCCTCCCTAGATGTGGGGGAAGGGGGCGACAAACAAATATAGGGAAATGTCTCCCTCTTAAGTACCACGGAATTAAAGACGAAGGAAATTCTAATATTGGCCAAGTTTGATACTATTTCAATAGGCTTCGAGTGGTTATAGGATAGAAACAAGCGAAACAAAATGAACTGTAATACTATACAAACAACAAATGATATTAACAAGAATGATACACTTTAACGATTACGTTAATCATTCGGCAAATGCAAATTTAATTGAATTTACAAAGAATGATATTGTCTGAACCGTACGAGGCACAATAATTACATGAAAGGATTCGAGAGGAGAATATGAAATGAGTCTTGCGGTCGAAGAGCATCACGCCTCTTGTACGATGAAAAAGAAAATGTAATGGCTTACGATTTTCTGGAGAAAACCTCGAGTAGTCACTCGGGGGAGTATTCTATTAGGGAAAGCGTAGCTAAGCGAGTTATGCTTGACCGAGTCATTCCTCCTTGACCGCAGTCTTTCCGAATAATGGTTTCTGCCTGCAAGCCTTAGGGTGCCGGGAGGTCGCTCGAGAAGTGCGTGTCATCCTTAGATGATTTTAATGACCTCTCAAGACACTACGTGAGTAATGTGAGAGTAATTCGTGAGCACTGCGTGAATTTTGCTTGCGTGAAAGTGGCGTGGATACAGCTCGCGTCCTGAATACTCTGAGAATGCTCCTTTGATCATTCGCGGGCTGAGAAATATATACGTTTCCGCCGAAAGCTCTTTTGCTTGCTAAAGGAAAAAATTCTGATTCTGTCTCCAAAACACAGCGGCGATGGTTTTAACACCATATCACTAAATGGTGTCCCGGCTCCAGTCTGACTTTGATATCGCTCCTGAAGTTTACCGAAAGCTTCCGATAGAATGTTCTTCGTCCTTGAGATACTCCATTTTCTCTTTATCTGCGCGACTCGCTTTCGCTCCCTCTCTCTTTCTCTCTGATAGTGTGAAATCTACCATATGATGTCTGATTAATTAACAATCCAATATAGTTATATCATGTAATTATATCATCGTTCTATCATATGAGCTCTGATTAAGTGCGAGGTCCACACCTAAGAATCAACTTTATTCTATTCAGTAATTTAAAAGCTTTCTTAAAGTTACAAAATTGCTTTCACTCCAACATTAAACAATATATCCTGTATCCAGTGCGGATATAATTTGTTAGTTCAAAACATCTGTTCCATTATGGTATCTTAAGATTTTCAAACAATAATATTTTAAGTGAAATAAGTACTTTTGTATTAAGCAATGGACGTTATATCGCTCTTTAATGTGAGCCATTTTCAGGATCAACATATCTCGTGTAAAAGAGTCTGATGAATATTTTTATTTTCCTTATGGATAAAAGGCCCAAACTTGCATTCTCTTTTAAAAATTGTTTTAGAGAGTATTTATCACGTGCTTAAAAAGAAGGATTAAAGTTCGTGTTCCGTGATTTCTGTTAGTTAAAAATGCCACAGTGCAGCTTCGGTTATATATGCGTCGACTTGAAAATCGCGCATCATCGAACCACAACGTTTCTTCTTACGGCTACCAAAGATCTCTTTCAGCCAATCACGGGACAGGTTTGAGTTGTGAGAGCTTGCTCCATCTTTCTGGAACCAGAACTTTCACATAAACGATAGAAACAGGGTCTGCAGCTCCCTCTTGAAAGTTTTCAGGACCTCAAAATACCGCTCTTTCGTGACTGTCACTGTCGCGCCACATTCCTCAAAGAAGAATGGACCGATGATTCCTCTGGCTGAGATTGCAGTCCATACCGTGCACTTAAGGGAGCGTATGGGCTAGGTGGATACCTCATTTAGTCTAGAGGTGCTCCAAAAGACATTTGACTTCGAGTTTAGCTTTTCTTCAAGATGGAAGTGAGCTTCATCTGAAGTCCAATGGAGGTTAAGGAAAGTTTGTTTCTCCTGAATCTTCTCCAGTATCTTAACTATATCCTTTCTCTTTTCTTTCTCTGAGGCTGAAAGCGTCTGCTTCGTCTGTATTGTGTATGACTATGCCATTACTCCTATTTCTAGCACTCTTCTGTAAGTCTTAAGAGATATACCGAAGGAATGACTTGGCTGGCGCACAGAGCGTTTTGGATTCTGCTGAACTGACTCTCTCACGCTCTCGTCCAGCTCAGCTGTACGCTTCCTTGGGTGTCCTGATTGGCTTGCACGGTTGTCACTGGCCTCATTGAGGTTCTCCACTGTCTCATAGTTCTCAAACCTGTCCACAAAGTCCTGAACTCTACTCTTGGATGGGACTTTTTCACATTCAAAATTATGCACGAAAGTGTCCTGCACTTTCTTGAACGAGCCTGCCTTTAATAATGTTTGACGCAGTATATTCTTTGCTGGAGCTCCCATTGAGATCTATTTATGTTAAAAGGCTTTGCTTCTTTCCTATCCTGCAAAGTAAGTGTAATTAGTGAATGAATAAAGGATATATCACAAAAAGTGTGTGCAGGCCCGTTTTGGGGAGGGGTTAGCAGTGCCTTTTATATCATTTAATAATTTGCAGTCATTCCAAAAAGTTTAGAGACTACTGTAGTTTTTTTCATATAAGAAAATTAACCCATTATATCAGAAAGTAAAATTTTGGAAAGATTCTAGGATATTTTTATAATTGGGTTCGTAATAATAAAATAATGCTAGAAAAGAGAAAAGAATTTATTAAGAAAAATAATTAGTATAGGGAATATTAGTTAGATGTTTAAAGACCTATTTATCACTTTGATGCACTAAATTTGCCACAAAATCTCTCTCTCTCTCTCTCTCTCTCTCTCTCTATATATATATATATATATATATATATATATATATATATATATATATATATATAATGCCTGCATATATACATATCTCGGGAAATTGAAATGTTGAAATGTACATGAAATTGAAATATTAACAAAAATATGACAGATTACGAATCCTCAGAAACAGAGGTGATACTCTATGGTGAAATGGATCATTGCATTCATATTTTGCAGATTTACTCACACACACCAGACCAAAATCAAACAGACCAAACAATACTCAAATAAACAAGTACACAAAATCCTAGGCCAAATCCCTAACTTTCTCCTACACCAACACATAATATAAGCTAAGGCCAAAACATAAACAAGATGCTGCATAAGATCTACCCTGCCAGCAAAAAAAGCCTTACAAATATATCTATACAAAATACTAGTTAGAGCACATTAGACATAAGCCCCAATAACATTCGTAACTGCAAGTGATACATGGCAGAGAAAAGCACAGCGCATTCAGAACTACGCTCTGAGATGCACATGTCGCTCTCCTCGTTACAGATTAATGGGCGCGCTATATGAAAATAACAAAATAACACCAGTCATCACATACGACCACACCTGTTTATAATGCAGCTGGAGAAACTCGTTAGAGACCCCACATCAATGCTACACGAAAGACAATACGCTATGATGGCACTCAGACACATAACAGCTAACGATCACCACCAACGATATCTCTCCAAACTTTAGTTAATAGCATCATGAATGGCGTTTTCCCATGTACGCAAAGCACACTACTCTTTCCACTCCCATCCTCCTATTGTCCCAGTTGTATTAATACCACAAACTACACAAAGAAAAACACCACACATCCATGGCTAGCCACGACCTTATTTTTCCCTATCCCCTCCTAATTTATTTACAAAATCTTTCCTCTACGAATACCTGATCTCCTTGGGTCCCCACAGTGATCTGTCTCTGTTCTTTTTATTCATACATATAACGGTCATATATGTATCATAACACTTAGAGCTAGAATAATGGAATTAGAAAGAATCTGAAAGATACAATATTTATGTATTAGAACCGAACATAATGCATTCCAGCTTAGGGTAGGATAAGCATTATCTAAAAAAAGTAAAGCCCAATAAATAACCTATAACTAAAGAAAATTAATACCATGAAGAAAGGCACTTGGGGTTTCAAATTGGCATAGGTAATGAGTCATATATTGAATTATCGAGAGTAACATTCAGTAATAAGTAAAATATTGCTGTTGATAAAAGTAAGAAAAGAGAACCGTTGAAAAAATAATTACTTTTGAACTCAGGTTTAAATTATGGCTCTAAAGATAATCGTCTGCCAATTTCAACGAATGTGCAGTAAAACACTTTGGAAATTCGAAGCTTGAGCTCAAACTGTTCTTGTGGTTCATTTTTAGGGGTCGTCACATTCTCAATATTGTACTGATCACTGATCGGTCCTTCATTATTTATAAAATTAACTCAGGAGGTATGCTTTTATAGGTGGGGAGTTGCATCAATTTATGTTCTTAGTTGTTCATGGTTGTTGCCATTTTTTAAAGCGTACTTTAGTTAGCTGTTACACTCAATTTTTGCGCATATGATGTCAATAAAAAAAATATCGACTTTGGTACGAATTCAGATAACCAGGATCCATTTTTTAGCATTAAAACGACTTAGAATCTATGAGACTGGAACAACACTATGTATGTCTTGTGCGAGATAAGTTCTTCCCCGTTGATCAGACATGAATTTAATTGAATGAAATTGGAGGACTAAGCTTCCCAGATGTAACCAACGACGGCAATATAGTTTTCTCTGAAATGGTGTTAACAAAAATGGTGTAATTAGGTTAAATTACTCTATTTGTACATAATATAATATATAAATATATATATATATATATATATATATATATATATATATATATATATATATATATATATATATATATATGAAATGAAGTTGGGGTTTGTGAGGGTGATTTCTGGGTTGTTGCAGATAACCTTGTTAGGAATGTTTCAAATTCTCTTTGCACAATTTTTATAATCTATGAGGAAACTCAGAGACTTTTACACGCCATAAATGGTGTAGTATATCCTCTTTCCATACAGCCATTGTTAAGATCTTCAATTTTGATTGCGGCGGTGTTGCTCCGGAATAATCTCAGAAAATTAGGCATCGGTAATTAAGGGTGACTTGGCGGCTAGAACCAACCGCTATTACATAACCAGGTCATCTATTGTTGTCAATAGGTTATCAATATTTTTACTTAATGCCACTACGGATGGCAATAGCCACACCATCATATATTTCTCTACTATGATTGGTCAATATAACATTATAGTTATATAACTTGATTCAATTGATTCCTTCGTCCAACGCGTGTCTGATATTATTATTGTAGGTGATCTTTCACGTTCCCATGTTTATAATTTAACAGAAAATATATTTTAATATATTTTCATATCTTATGGTTTTTCCATTTTATGATTACTCTAAGTTCTTTTAGTTTTAATTGGTAGTGAGATAAGTTAAAGCAGGTTCATCCTTAAAGTTGCTAGTATATCTTCCTCATAAGCATTATAACCGAAATCCCCTTTGTAAACTCCAGGAGTTATTCATTCTAAAAGTTCTTTCGTTTTGGTGAGTTTAGGGAGCGGTGCCGACGGCGAGGCAGATATCTTCATTTTAGGTTTATATTAATTTTGACAGGTTGTCTTTTTTAATGTTGTTTGTCTCATTTCCCTGGTCGCTTTTTGTGCAGTTGCCTTTTTCTCTTGAGACGATTGGTTAGTCTCCATTTGTTCAAGGTATTTTAGGTTAGCTTAGCATTAATCTCCTGAGGGGATGGGGGTGTTGTTCGGGAACCACATCGGTTTCACTCCGTCTTGCATTAGCATTCCAACCTCTAATTTTATTGCTAAATCAAATCGGAGGAATGTCTTCGTAGCTTTCGCATAGGTGATATTTTCCTTTCTCTTCTTCTCCTCTATAATT
The DNA here is from genome assembly GCA_963969495.1 of Ceratothoa steindachneri. Classification (NCBI taxonomy): domain Eukaryota; kingdom Metazoa; phylum Arthropoda; class Malacostraca; order Isopoda; family Cymothoidae; genus Ceratothoa; species Ceratothoa steindachneri. The sequence continues at coordinate 97,937,990 of OZ018326.1, forward strand.
TTCCTTTTCCTTTCATTTACCGAACTCTCTTTAGTAGGCACGAGACTGATTATGTGCGATAAGGGTTTCTTCGTTTTAGGCACTTCTTGTTGTCCCCATTTGTAGTCTTTTCAGATGTATCCGTTTTCTTAACAATCTGTAAAGATTTTCCTTGAAATTTGCAGTATTCTTTGTGTATCTTCTAAGAAGTGATATGAAAATCACATCTAAATCGACACGTAAATTCCATTTCAATACATGCTTTAGAGATCTTTGTACCTAAATATAGTACGGCTGGCTTCTTTAGCTTTGGTGTCCATTTTCCTATTCTGAAAGTGGCATTAACAAGATTAGTGGACTCGCTTTCATTACGGTTCTCGAATCTTTTAATTCTATCCACTCTGGCCGATCTATGCTTTTATTTAATTAATTTTGACATTTATTCCGCTGTATGAGAAGTTACCCAATATTCCATCCCTCTGTATATCACCCAACTTTGGTCTGAGACTAGTAGATGAACTTTGAGGAATAGGTTTATTTTTTATACTTTTGCGTGGAGCTTCTCAGAGCGTAAGTTATCCAAATTTTGGTCGATGACACAGATTGCTAGGTAGGCGTATCTTTGATCCGAATGGCAAACAGAGCGATGACTAATGTCTAAAAAAAAACACCTTAAATACCTTCTCTTTTATTGCTATCGGGAATTGCTCTCTGACCCAGACTGGGGTTCTTTTTACACCTATAAAGTCGTCCATAACGACCAACTAGCGGAGAAAGCTTTTCTTCAGAGCTAGCCAGGCCCTTGTCGTTGTTTTGGGTGCTTATTCTTTTCCTCGATTTTAGCTTCTCTTCCCAACCTATTTACAATGTTTAACAGGACCGACCTGTCTGTTCTGACTACTCAGACCACTAAGAGGGATAAATTCTTTGTGCCGACAGTAAGGCTTTCTTTCTAGGTTCGAAAAAGCCAGGAACCGGTGATATCTATAGAGAACTGATCAAAATTCCGAGGTGTGCTGGTGTGTCAAAAAGAAAGAGACTTACAGGTGCAGTTGGAAGTTTCCTCTAGCGCTGTGGACTTTGATAAATCTTGGATTAAACATGGATCTTACCTAAGTATATGAATAGATTCAAATAAAATTACACAAAAACATATATAAGTTATTGAAGAAGGATTTGATTACAATTTTGTGGTTATGATTCTTCACTGTCTTATTAAGAATCAGTGAGAATTGCCTATGACTATTTATTCGTTATTAATAATCACTGAGATTTAAATATAATTAGACCCTGCGATATTATTTACCTAGTTATTATTGTTATTATCTAAAGGCCTTTTAGTTTTGACGGTGAAACTTTCGTTGAAGATTGAAGCGGAGAGCAATTGGACGAGAAGCCCTACTCATATGAACGAGGACAGGGGAAGTTAGAGAGCGTGCAAAACACTGGCAAACAAGTGGTAAAACAATCAACTTTTCAGAGCTAAACGGTGAGGAAACGTGGAGTTCCAGAGTGGAAGGCCATAGTAGCCGATTTGATAAAAAGGAGGTGTGTAAGATTAGAAATTTGTAAAGAAAAAGGAGAAATTTGGGTAAAGTTATTCTCCTCTGTTTTGCTAAATTCTCCCTGCCTTGGAATTTTACTAAGAGGTGATCATTGTGTTGCCTTCAAATTCCATGCAGTTATTAAACTTTTTATAATCTTTCATTTAGTTTTCATTACTAAAATCAATACGGAATTATTTTTAATACAGAAAAATTGAAATTATCTAATTCAATTATTATGTTTGAAGATTAAAAGTAATAAGAGCCTCTCTTCCAATCTATCCTTATTTTTCTATCTGATTTTTCTTTTATGAGATAAAATTGACAATATTATCTCTATCTTTTAAATTAGGGCGTGAGGCTCACACGCGGTGTACCCTTTCAAAAAAATAAAACAAACCATTCTCCTTCCTTGTCCAAATTACTTACTATGTTCCCTGTCTCTTTGAAATGTCAGTCCAGTTTACATATCTTCCATGTAGAATTTTCAGCTTTTGTCTCTAACAAGATGTTCGAAGTACGCTCTGGCGTACCGTTTGGTTCTACCTCACGACACCGAATAACTCTCTCTATTTTCACCCACCAGTATTTATTACTCTTCTCACAATGTCATATGGAGAATTTCTGACAATGGTGAGCCTGTTTCTTGGAGATATTGGAACTCTTGTGTGGCATTAGACACTAATAAATTCATGGAAATAACCAAATCTGTGAATTTCATGGGTGTCTTAGAAATTGTTATCTACTGGCATTGCTCGTAACTTTTATCCCCTACTCAATCTATAAATGTATGTAGGTAATGTTGTATCTAGGCGAGGAGAATGCGTTTTGGGGTAACACAACAGTCGGGATCTGATCTACTTCTATTTTACTTTTAACTTATTCATCTTAGTGTTCTTCTACTTCATATTGGTGTGGTATTTCATTTATATGCTGATGACACACGAATATACCTCTACTTATCTCCACCTTCCTTGGCTAAAATTCTTAGAAAAATATTATCCCCTTATAACATTATTTTTTAATCAGTATCGAAAAATTTATGAAAATTACAAAACCAAATCTGTCATACGGATAAGCATTCCTACATTTTGAAGTTCGCTTTCAAATATATTTATTCTTATTAAAGTGCGCCGAGACTTTGTTTCTCTGCTTTTGTTGAATATATTTATTTAATCTGTTCCAAGAATTATCTAGTACATTTGTGTAGTCTCCTTAGCTGTTATTATTTCTCTTTTGACAAGATCATAATAAGGTTATCAGATTCAATTCTCGACACTATTGCCGGCTTTCGAAAATTTTTATAATGTGCTACGTTAGATAGTTAAATTTTAATTAAAATTGCCGATATTTTAGTTTAATAAGAATAAAATATACAGATATTATAGATTATTATTCTCTTTAGTACTAGAGTGCGAATTTCCCTTTAAATATAAATGAGTGATGTATACAATTTTACTGTCTCTCCTCAAGGGTTTGATATTTCGCCAATAATTTGATGCCCTTGGCTGGCATATTTTTCGTTTAATTTAGTGTCGCTTGGATATATGAATTTGTTAAAGCTTTTCGATGAACAAGGCGCAAAAGTCATCAAAAAAGCATTAATCTTTTAAAAAAAGAATTCTACAGTTTTTTTGCACCCGCATCAAATAGGTATCATTACCTTAGTTCCTATTTCCAATTTTTTCCATAGTGTAATAAATAACAAGTAATTACTGAAGGTCTATGATAATCTTCGATTCAATCACCAATATGAATTTGACTATTTAACTTTGATTCTCCGAACCGGATTTTAATGATTAATTCATTTCAATGGAGCTAAATCACCATAGTAGAAAAAAAATCACGACTTTACACTGAAAAAATCTATAAAGTTGAGAAGACAAGAATCATCTTGATTAATGTTTCTAAAATCTTCTCATGTACTTCACTACATACATGGAACTTATAAATCCGCTGAATTCATTAAAATTTTGACTGAAGCAGTGTGGTTATATTTCGTTCTTGTATCACTTAATCTGATTTATGACCTTATGACCTTCGAAACTTTTAATAATTCCCCGACTAACCTTGGGAAGACATTGGCGATTCTATGATTCGAAATAGAATGTAAAACAACACAAGGGTATCAAATTTCGTTAGAACCTACGCTAAAATAGAAGAGCCTAGCTGTGCCGGGCCTAATCTATCCTACCATAGTATAATCTAGCTCGCTAGTATGAGCTAGCATAGTATAGCCTACCCTAGCTTAGTAAACCCTAGTCTAAACTAGCATATTATAGGATAGCATAGCTTAGCCTAATATAGCCTTGCTTAGATTACCATCGCCTAGTGTAGCCGAGCTTACTATAGCCTAGCCTAGCATAACCAGGTATGGGTAGCATTGCATGCCAGAGCCTATCTTAGGTTCGCCTAGAGTATTTTTTAATTTTTCAAAATTTTATAGAGCCCATCTGGCAACTACCCACTTGGGCAGAAGTCATCAAAAAACACGAGAGCCTAGAACTAGGCTACTTTAAAATAAAAATATGAAAACTTAACAATGATATAAATTGGAAAAACTTAACAAGCAGGAAGCAATCTCCGGCAGCGGGGGAAGGTCCCCCTCACGCCGGTGCAGGAGAGTGCAGCCTACAAACAAAACAAAAACAAAAAAGGAACCTTAATAAAGGGGAGAAGCCCGGCCTCCCCCCAAAAGTCAACAAGTCCACAAGTCAATGTGCACGAATCTGTTCCGAGTACAAGGGACAGGCGGTAGCGACCCCGCCCATCCCGGTCCGGGACAGGTGTCGTGCGCGAAGATCACCCAGACTGGGACATTCGACAAGAATGTGCCAAACAGTCTGGGGGACGACGCAGTCGTTGCAATAGGGCGCAGGCGAGCGCTCCATCAAATAGCGATGCGTCACACGAGTGTGTACGATTCGGAGACGACAAAAAGCAACCTGAAGCCGCAGCGGCATTGCGGGATAGGTCCATGGGAACAGTCGCGGCGCAATGGCACGCAACTTTAAGTTCCCTTCGACCATCTCCCATCTTCTTTGCCAAGCAGTCCGAAGAGCTGCCCGTATTCCTGCCATGTAGTCGGTGTAGGGAAGAGCAAAACGCTGGTCCGGTTGCAAAGTCCTCTCGGACTCTTTGGAGCCCTCATCGGCGCGCTCATTCCCCGCAATTCTTACATGTCCAGGTACCCAGCAGAAGATAATCTCGACATCTGCCCGGCTCGCCAAAACCGTGGCGTCACGGATATTGAGAACCAGGGGATGCGGAGATTCCAATGTATCGAGAGCACTCAGGGCGCTTTGTGAGTCGCTATAGATCACAATCTGGTCTCCGAACCGGGCACGTCGCGTAATCTCCCGTACCGAGTGGTGTATTGCCACCAGCTCGGCCGTGAAGACAGACGCAGCGCCTGGTAGAGCCCCGCTGACTTCAAACAGAGGGGATACAGCGTGGAAGCCGACCACCTCTTGGGACTTGGAGCCATCCGTATACACTGGCACGGCTCCAGCGTCACACGATGTGTACTCCAAAAAGGTCAAACGCATTCCTCCTGGCGCAGTACAAGCTTTGGGAGCCGAGGCGTGGCGACAAATAGCCAAATGTGGTACCCTCGAGGGTGGCGTCCTGGGCAGAACCAGGGGCGCCACTGGCCCGAGAGCTATATCTACCTCTCGAAGGAGTTTCCTGGCCCTCAACCCAAAGGGCTTAGGGTATGACTGGCGTCTCTTGGTGGCATAGGCACCATCGAGATCAGCTGCGGATGCAGTGAGAACTGTTGGCGACTGAGAGAGACGCCCGGCTCGCGTGTACAGGCGAGCGATGCACTGCACGCGGCGCAGAGCGAGTGGCATCTCCATAGCATCAACCAACAGGCTCTGAATGGGGGAAGTGGGGAAGGCACCGGTCGCAAGGCGAAGGCCAGTGTGGTGGATCGAATCCACCTTCCGCAATAAACGCTCGGCTGCGGATGCATAAAACTCGCATCCTTAGTCGAGCTTCGAGCGAACAAAGGATCGATAAAAAAGTAAGGCAGTAGCTCTATCAGCGCTTCAAGCGCTGAACGTCACAAAGCTAAGAATGTCCATGTCGTGGGTACAAGAAACCCTAAGGCTGCGAATATGAGCCTCCCAGGTAAGGCGTCGGTCGAATACTAGACAAGGAAACGGCGCGACTCAACAACATCCAAGCGCACCGCATTAAGAAACAAATCTGGGTCGGGGTGAAGCCATGGATAGCGGCAGAAGTGCACCACCTTAGTCTTGGCCAAAGAAAACCGAAACCTGTGCGCTTTGGCATAGCGAGAGACGCGGTTCAAGGCCTGTTGGAGTCGACGCTCCAGAGTTGGCATCTGGGCCGCTAAAAGAGATCAAAACGTCATCCACGTAGAGCGTAGCGAGAACATCTTTCGGCAGCACCGAGGTGATGCTGTTGATGCTCAGGGCAAAGAGTGTGACACTGAGGACACTTCCCTGCATGACACCCTCTTCCTGCTCCTTTGGGCCTGAGAGGGCTCCCCCCACCCGTACGCGGAATCGACGATCTCGCAAAAATTCAGATATAAACATTGGGAGGCGTCCCTTCGCCCCCATCGTGTGGAGAGTCTTCACGATACAATATCGCCATGCAGGATCATAGGCCTCCTCTAGATCGCAAAACACCGTGGCGTAGTGCTGTCTACGAAGGAAAGCCTCGCAGACGGCAATTTCCAGTCGGAGCAGAGCATCCGACGTGGGGTGGAGCTTGTGGAAGCAGCACTGTGCAGAAGACAGATGGCCTCTGCTGTGCAAGAAAAAGGCTAATCTAACATTTACCAATTTCTCCATCAACTTGCACACGCGGGAGGTTAGTGAGTTCGGGCGGAAACCTGTCGGAGTAGAGTGATCTCTCCCCGGTTTGCGAAAGGCGAGCACAGAAGCGATTCGCCAGGAGTCTGGGAGAAGACCTTCCACCCAGATCCTGTTGAACAAATCTAACAGAAAGGCCATGCCTCGCTCACCCAGGTGTCGAAGCATGGCGTATGGGACATCGTCCGGACCATGGGCGGTGTCCGCGCACAAAGCAAGAGCGGAACGCAACTCACTCACAGTAAACTTGTCGTTGAAGGGTTCTCCGCCTCTGGAGGTAAAGTCCAGCCAGCGGCCTTTCGCGACATCACGAAGTGCATTGAATGCTGGCGGAGCAGCATCCCGGCTAGAGAATGGGGATAAAGCGGTCGCTAAGGATTCCGCCACGGACGCGGGGTCCGAGATTGCGGTCCCATTCTCCTATAGAACGGGAGGGAGGTCCTGCGAGAACTTGCCCCGGATCCTTTTGACTCGCTTCCACACCTTAGCTAAAGCGGTCTTCCCGTTGAGTGAAGACACGTATGCCCGCCAAGAAGAGCGGCGGGCGTACTACGAAATATACTTGAACCTAGCGATAGCCTGACGAAATTCACCGAGAGTGAAATCGTTCAGGCGGCGCTCATAGCGCATGTAGGCATAACGCTTCTGTTTGAGGGTCGTCTCACACTTGGCTCACCACCATGGGAGTGGTTGGCGTGCAAAACGGCAAGACGTGCTAGGAAATGTAGTCAGGCCCACCGGAAGAGGTTGCCGGAGAAGAACTCAACGGCCTCATCTACCGACCTAAACTCCTCGACTGAGATAGATAATTCAATCATTTCCTGAAATGCAGGCAACCGCGCCCTAGCAAAGCACCACAGAGGGAGTCTCTCAATCGGCAGTTGCCTTTAAAATGATATTTGAATTTATAAGGGATCACTACCATGGAGGTCATCAACCACCCTCCAATCAAAATCAGGCTGTGAATCCGAAGAGCACAAAAATAGGTCAAGGGCAAGAAAATGAAGCGGTTCTTGGACAGTGATGCCTAAACTCATCTACGTTTAGGACACCCATCTCAATCTCTTCGATCAGATCGGCAAGGACTTGTCCCCTGGGATTTATGGAGTAATCTCCCCAGAGAGGATGCCTGCCGTTCAGATCTCCAAGCAAGAGATAGGGCCTCGGCAACCGTGCCACGACGCGGCGGAAGTCCCCCACGTCGAAGTTAGCTGACGGTGAAATGTACGCAGAAATGATAGTATACCTCCTATCCAGGTGCAGCTGCACAGCCACTGCCTGAAAGGAGGTATCTAAAGAGAAAGGAAGAACGGAGACATCATGCCGGGCGTAAACCGCGCATCCCTTAGCCCGGCCTTTCCGCGGTCGGGGGGGCGCAAGACCCTTGTACCCTGAGAGGGCAGCCAGGGGGCACGCGCCTAGCATGGTCTCCTGCAAAAAAAACTAACAGGGAACGGGACGAGACAGGCCTCCGCAGCCCCTCCCAGTTGGCCCGAAGTCCACGGCAATTCCATTTAAGGAATATGCCCTCTAGGCCTAGCTCGGAAGAGACGCAGGGGCCCTCCTTGAATTGAAGACCCTCACGGGAATGGCCGTACGCTTCTTGGTGGCAGAACCCAGGGCGCTGCTGGCCGGACAAAGCGCTGAAGGCACTGTCGCCTTCGAGGACTTATTGGGGAAGGTTGGGCTCGCAATGCGAGTCTTTTCCTCCCTCCGCCTCGAAACCTTAGGCGGGCGTTGCGGCTTTGGAGGCGGGGGGCCCCCTTTTCAAAAAACCACCGTCTCCGAGCCACCCGCCACACCACGAAGCGTGTGCGAAGGAGCCGAAGCTCCTTTGTTGCTTTCTTCCTTTCGGGGGACAGCTTTAGGAACCCCGGAAGATGGCCTAGCGACCATCTTCAGGGGTGTTGCTTCCTGTAAGGCTAAGGACTCGGTGAAGGCGTGTGGCCGTTCCGCCTTACGGGAAACGGTCACGCTGGGGGAAGAGGGGGAAGCCCTGGTTTTAACCAGGGTTGGGTATGAACCCTCTTTTCCGCTAGCTTTACCAGGGGAGCGCCCAGGTTGGGTAGAGCCAGCAAAAAGGCTCTAAATTGGCGTGGAAACAAGCGTGCTCGTTGGCCTGGATTAGCCAGGAGCAGAGGGTGCCTTTCTAACTATTGAGGCATATGACGTCCCAGGCAGAGCCGGGCGCGCCAGGACCAAGTCCTTAGCCTCGCGGAATAAGAGTCGATCCTGGGCCTGAACGGCCAGGATTTCTTTCTCAAGGAGATATGCACCACATTGCTTCTAAGCAGCAGGGTGCGGCTTTTCACAATTGACACACTTGGCCACACACGATTTGGACTTATCGTGTGCGACCTTAGAGCAATTTACACAGACTTTGGGTGACCCCGACTTTGCACGTCTACATGAGCGATTCGTATGGCCGAAGCGGTGACAGTAATAGCACCGCCGCGGCAGTGGCACGAATGCCTTCACGCGGTAGCGGTACCAACCGGCACGCACCAACTCAGGGAGCTTGTCACAGTCGAACGTGACGAAGAGTGCCGGGTTGGGTCTCGAGGCCCCTCCCGGTTTTATCATCACACGTTTGACCTTGACCACCCCATGGTCGGCCAGCTCTAGGGTGATGTCCTCAATGGAGTAGTCAACGAGTTCACTCGCATAAACTACTCCTTTCACAAAGTTCATGGTAGAGTGCGGCGTCACACTCACCGGGGTGCCAGGAAGTGTCCAAAGAGCGCTTATCTTGGCAGCCTCGGCTGGATTCGCCGCATTTGCCAGAAGGCTGCCGTCCGAGAAACGGGTCACCTTCGGCTCTTTACCAATTGCACTAGCTAATCCTTTCCTCTGATGGATCATGTTGCCCTTGGACAACATGGTGCCATCAGTGGAGCGAATTACGAGGAAGCGCTTGAAGCCAGCGGCCTCAAAAACGCCAGGTAACCTCTGAATGAGGGGCCCCGATGTCATCGAGGCTCTGCCCTGTGCACTTTTGGTCTTTGTCATGGACAGGAGATCCGTACCCAGGGGGGCAGAGGAGCCGAATGTGCCGATCTTGTCTTGCTCGCTTGCCAGATTGGCAGCAGACCAATCCGTCCCCGCAGCCCCCACGGATGGAGAGGAGCCCCGAGTCTTTTTAGTCTTTCTTGTCTTCTTTTTCTTTTTAGGAGAGGAGGGCGAGGAATGAACCTGCTTCTCACCTTCGCCGGTAGAAGCCCCCAGGCCAGATGTACTGGCCTGAGTCAGGTCCTTCTCCGAAATGAAGAAGGTCCTGGTGGTCGTAGGGGCATCATCCAGAGGAGATTTCTCCCCTCCTTGTACTGCCTGAGAATCCCCAGCCGTTTGAGGAGGACCTTGCATAGGGGCGGATTCGGGTTCGGTGCTTGGCGCCGAGCCCGGATTCTCCCCCATGGAAGGCTCTACCGTCTGAGGCTGGTTTTCCTCAAGGACCATGTCTATTACAGGAGGGGCCTTCAGTTGGCCATCCCCTTTCAGGACATCGCAGGTCCTCTTGGCAGCGTCATGAGTCTTTAGTGTGGAGGCAAATGCCTTGACCCCGGCAAGGTTTAATATTCTTGCTAGCAGGTCTTTTGAGGGAAGCGACTGAAGGGGCCTGGCTTTCCTCTTCCCCCTAAGGGGGTTTGCCCTACCGAGCCGCTTACACGAGGAGCGGTCGGTAATGGGCTGCCTGCTGGCTTTCTTGGCAGTCCCCTTAGAAAGCAAAGGAGGGACTGCTGCTGGAATGAGGGAGGTGCCCGAAAGCACCTTCAGAGAAGTGGGTGAGGGGGAGTGTCTCCTACACCCGTAGGCGTAGGAGAGGAGTAAGCCCTCTCTTCGGTTAAAGAAGTATGGAGGGTTCCCTGCGCAAGCACAAGGGGGGGGACTCTAGTATGGTTAACTCTTATATCTTAAGCATTTTGTTAATTTTTCAGGGATTCTGGGGGGCCTACCATAGTCATTAGTCTCTCTTCATATCTTTGAGGTCAATAGCCTTTAGGCGCTGCTTGGATAAGTGTGGCGTATTTTTTATTCATTTTTTTAAGTGATAAACCACTTTGAAACAAAATGGATGCAAATGAAGTTGGGAGAAAATGCGATTGCATTATTGAAAAAAATAAAAAGGAAGTTTAGTGTGTCGATTGTAATGAAAGAACAACTATTATTAAAACAGGTAGGCCTACGCCAACATATAGATCTGTCATAGGAATCATTTTAATTCAAATAAACAGATTTGCCTTGGACAATCCAGAGATATACATCATAAAACCTACGATTCTTTGCTTCACATTTTCAGATATAAATTTTTGTATATTGTTGGTGAACCCAAACGATAAACCAAGTAAGTTCACTGGCTATATAGAGTTTTTTATTTGTCACCTCACAATTCAAAGAAATTTAGACAGACGCCAATGTAACTTATCTCATTAGAAGCAGAATGGTCTTTGGAATTATACCACTTCTGATTCAAGAAATAAGAGTCACTTGTTACTACCTGAATGCCTCGACCTGATAATCTCATTAAAGAGATTATTACTCTTAATTCCATACCGTGGAACTAATTTTTTTGAGACTTGTCCTCAAACCGTGCCTACTATATTTGAGAAAATACAGGCAACTTCATTTCTATAGTTTGATAAACCAATCTCTTTTCTTGAAGTTGCTCTTCTTTGGAATATACTAGGAAACATATTTTAACATTTTGTTTGTTACAGAGATGTGAATTAGTGTTTCTAATTAATTCAAATGGGCTGAATCCGAATTTGAAAACCAAAATTCTCTATGACGTCTAGATTTGGTGTAATGACCCCCTACTTTCGCTATTTGTTCCGATTAATAAATAAAAAAATCTCTTTACTTTGTAATTTTTTAATTATTAACTGAAAATATTTTAAAAGTGGGACACCTTCCTTTTTTATTCTGGCTTAGGACAGAGTGTGTACATAACTGGCTAAGTTACTTCCCCCCCCTCTGTCGTAGAATAGGCTCCCGAAGATATATTATATATATCTCTTCGTTGAGGGTATTATTCTATATTTTGAGTGCGTGGTAATCTGATTGACCGAGGAAAGGCTTATTTATCTTTAAAATACTTAAGAAGTGGAACGAAACACAAGGATAAATAATATGGCTACTATTAATGAAATAGAGTTTTATTAAATAAACTATCAAACAAGACACGGAAAATGTTTACATAAACAGGGATTCAAAATGGGAGAAACACGGGAAATGAAAAAAGTCATGGGAATATCTGACTAATCTGAGGATTAAGATTTGGAGAGATTTAAATCGGCAAACAAACAAAAAGGGCGAATGGTTAGCTAAACTGTTTAAAGCACAGAGTTGCGTTGACAAAAGGTTAAATGATTAAAGGTAATGCTTAGCTTACGTAAATACAAGGTTGTCGTGCAGAGGAAGGCGATGGGTAAAAATCTTCGGTCCAACTGGCGATATCCAGGAGAAGGGGTTCTTCAGGGGGTTGTCCTTAACGAGGGAGGAAGGACTGTCTTCGAGGAGTGAGAGCGAAGTGGGGCTCGGAAGTATGAGTGATCCTTGTGACAGGATATCGGAGATGTTCTAGATGAACAATGAAGGTTATTGTTGTAACCAAGCGTTCTCTTGAAGAACGTTAAAAAAGGGGAATTAAATTATCCGGACGTGATGTCTTAGGAACGAGAACCGTTTCTTGACGAACGGGCTTGAAGAACAATGGCTGTTCTAATGCTGTTCTTTTTCTGAACAACAGGACGAGATGGGTGAGAACCGTTTCTTTTCAAACAGGCTCTAAGAACAATGGCTCTTCTAATGTTATTCTCTTTCTGAACAACAGGGAGGCCTTGTTGACTTGGCGTCTCGAAAGGCACGAACCTTGGCACTCAAGGGATATTGTCCTTTTCTGGACAATAAGGGGTTTCTTGGCAGAGTTCCTAGGTGCTCAAGTGAGACCGGATCGGCTTGATGCCTCGCGAAGATAATTGGAAAAAGCTATGGTATAAATAGCTGGAGCAAGCCCCATGGCGTAGGGGACAATTGGGTGGGTGACTTCGAGGGAATGTCCCGGTGGCGCCTGGGAAAATATCTTATTAGCCCATAAGCCTAATTCAATCTGGCGAGATCGACGCATGGAGTCGAAACGGGGGAGTGAACCTCCTTGATTAAACATTGGCTATGATGGGCGATAACGCGCCTTCTACTTCCTCTCGCAGGATACACGTGGGTAAGCATGTGTTTTAACATGTGATAGAGGCTGAATCAACGCGGCCTCAGACCGTTCTATCACACCCTCCTTCCTAAGTAATGAACATTTTTATTGTATTGATTAGGATTGTTATGCACATAAATTTTACAGAAACCTTCCTGCAGCCCTCTCGTTTTTCTTTTCTGAGACATCAAAGTTTGTTTTTATAAAGACCAGCAATAATCCCCCATCATATTTGGATTAATTTTCCTTTGTACCTTGTCTTCATAACCAAACTTTGTTGATGAAAACGTTAACCATGTTCATCATCAACTGCTCCCAGATTTTCAGGAAAAAAATCAAGATGAGAATGCATAAAATGCATTTTCAGTGACATTCTACATCGCATCTTTTCATAGGCCTTCAACATCTTGTTTACTATTTCTCGGTAATTTTGAAATTTTTAGTTGCCGAGAAAGTTTTCAGTGACTTCCACAAAGGATATCCATGCTTTGCTTTCCTTTTCATTGAGACATAAGGTGAAGGAATCATCAGAAACAACTCTGTGAATTTGTCATCGATTGAAAACTCTAGCTTCTATTTTTGCATCAGTTAATGATCCTTTGAATTTGTTTTTCAAATATTGAAAGCGTTCACTTCTTTGATCCATACCCTTTACGAAATTTTTCATTAACCCTAATTTAATGTGAAGAGGTGGAAGATAAATTTTTTCATCTACTAAACTATATTGCTTAACATTATGTTTGCCAACAATGTCTTCTTCTCTGCTGGCGAATCTCGCTTTTTATAGTGATTTTTATCATCTCTGCTGTCCTACAGACATATGTACAAAGTAAATGTACTTTGTGTATCCCAACTTTAACCCAAGACATGTAGCGTGGGCTACATGATTACATTTTTTTCATTCCCATTGTGCAACAAAACAGCTTTAAGAGTTACCTTACTAGAGTCAATGAAAAGTCTCCACTCCTTAGGATCATATTCACAGCCGATTTCCTGCATCAAGCCATAAATATTGTTGCAGTAACATACAGTATTTTCTTGTAAATAAAATTTTGATAACTTCTGGTGACGATCCCGAAAGAAAGATACCGTGATATCTGTTAGGAGAAGATTTCTATCTTGTATTCTGGAGGAAAGTAATTCAGCCTTTTCATTGCTCAGATCTAAATCTCGTACCAAGTCGTTTAGACTTTGTTGGCAAAATAAATTTGCTTCTGTATCTTGATCAATTGGAACATATGTTTGATCTTCTTCAATTTCTTCAGAAATCAATGTAGAATCATTATCTGAACTGAATATTCAGTTATCAGAGTAGGTGGCTTCGGTACTGGAGTAGATTAATTATGTGGTGCCAGTTTCAACGCTGATTGGCAATTTGGATAAACAATTTTAGATTTGTTTTTCTTTGAAAATCCAGCCATATTTGTTAAGCAGAAATAATAATCACCAAAGTGATATGAGGGTTCACACCATATCATGGGAACAACAAATGGCATAGCCTTCCTCTTACCATTTAACCAAGCTGTCAACATTGTGTTACACTGCGTGCAGCATATATGAGGGGCCTAATCTTTATCTTGGTCCCCTACTTTGCATATAGAATAGTATCTGTAGGTTTGCTTCATCGTTACTGTTGTTTCTATTTTTCTCCGTTGTGCCACTGGTGTGAATTGCCCACAAACATAACAAAATATGTTGGTGCTGTTGACACATCTGCGTCTAGAACTTGAAGCCATGATAAGAATTCAAATACTAACTCGAGCAAGCAAACGATAGCCAACGTAAGATCCTCATCATAAAGTTCTTATCAGAGCAAAATTTTGATAAACGTATTTGCTTCTTTACCAGTTACCAGTTGTCAGTAACAGAAAAGTTATTACAAATAGGTAGGTATTAATCTTCAAATCTGAAAAAATCTGCCCCCCTTCCCCCAGTAATTAGAATTCACTGATATTTAAGCTTTAATATATTCTACTTTATATATATATATATATATATATATATATATATATATATATATATATATATATATATATATATATATATATATATATATATATATATATTAAAAATGTTAATATATATTAATATATATATATTAATTATATACATATATATAAAATATATTAAAAATTGCATATTGGTACAATATTGAGCAAAAGTGTAAAATGGCTTGAAAAGGAAAATACAAATTACACAAAAAAAAGACGTGATATGCAAATTCTAAAGAGAAATTTGTAATCAGCGCCTAAAAATCATCTGTTCCCTAGTGTTATCTGTCACGCAGACGTTTTCCTGAGTTTTTCCTGAATAATTTTGGCTACAGTCTTTGCTGTCATACTTCCCCACTTATAAGTATCATCGTTAGATAACATCTTTCCTTGAATCGTAATCTAGCAGTGAGAGGACATAAATCACGGTATCCACCAAGTAGTATGAGTCACCTCGCCGACATAACGGTCCTGTAACCGAGTCTACATATCGGTTACGAATAGCCGTACAGATCAAGGTGGTAGTCCTCTCCCGCTTCCACATGCGTCTAGTCAGGGCCTCCTTAGTTACCGCCCTCCCTATCTCTCCACACCAATGCTCCTAGCCAGGGCCTGCCTATCAGCGTATCTATCCAATACTTCTGGAGTTGCTTTCCTTATCAACCCCCACCCAAACTAATATTCCTGTCAGGGCAATCATTTTACCTCCCGGCAATAGCTTCCTTATCCACCCGTCAGTGTAGTACCTGGTCCTTCGCATCATACTTAATACTCCTAGCCCGGTGTTCCTTGACCAACAGGCTGAAACACACCAAAAAACTGCTCGGTCTAACGCCAGATTTTGCTCATTCACCTTTAACCACCATCGAAGTTAATGCGGTTCATCCTTCCCTTGATACCCCCAGAACTAAAGTTTAAACTTTCCTTAGATGGCTAACTCTCTCTCTCTCTCTCACTCTCTCAATTTATAAATCGACCTATCTATCTCCCTATACTACTATAACCATTATAATGCCAATATTATTTACTCTGTGGATAGACGATGGGACAATTCGTGTGCGCTTTTACATATTTTAAAATAGCGAGAATCTGCTTTATCATATAATGTAAATTTTCCATCGATTGCCATACCATACAGTCTTATTAAATTTTCCTTGGTTTTAATTTCGGCACGTTTCCGATACGTCTTTGGTAATTTATTTTAAGTTGTTCAAGCACTCCTACATGTGGACCAAAGCGTTTTTTAAAGTAAAAGATTTATAGATTGGATCTTGATCCCAGTTGTTTTGGTGGTGTGGGGTGTGTGGAAAACAGGCCCTAATGACGAATTCAGTTGTGAAAATCGTCTTAGTTTAAAAACCTCTAATAATAGCAACCCACTATTATTTGTTCTGTTTACTTTCCATCATAAAATAGCGTATGATATTTTGGAGTACATAATATATAGTAAGAGAGCTTAAAAATTTGAATCATGCTTGCAATTGAAGATTTGAACTTTAATTCATCGACGAGAAAATTATGAATCTGTTTAACTGCTAAGTCTATAATATACGTTTATATATTTCACCACCAATGTTATTATTTTTTTTTTTTATTACCCGAATGGCATCATCCCTGGATATGGTTGATTGAACACTCTTTAGCTAACTCTAAAACTAAACTCCAGAACGAATGACCAAATATATTTGTATACTTTATCTATTACTCATCTTTATAATAAAGTCAATACAATAAAATCACTCGCATTTGTAAAGTAGCTGAGACATCTAAATGGATCAATAATAAGGCATTTATTTAATCACGAAAGATTCCATTATAACTGTTCTTTCTTATAATATCAGAGAGAGGTTATCAAACTAAACACTACGCTAGGTCTACAAAATAATAACCCCAATGTAAGCCATGTTTATTATAATTATCTCAATTTATTACCAGCAGATAATTTCGAATGTAAACATAAATGGTTATCTATTGCGAGACATCCATGGAATCTAGAATTAGTTATTGAAATTTTAAACAAAATTTTCCCTATATCCAGACCATCCATAATTTTAGAAAATTAGGTCTACATTCCTCCATTTATCTCTTTCAATAATCGATTGGAATTCAGCAGAAATCTAGTACTAAAGTTTTCATTAACAGGAATCTAAATTGTAACTGTAGAGAAAATATTATTGCTGAATAAGAATAGAACACTATCCAGTAAACGTAGCACTTTGATCTTGATTTAAATTATGAAATAAATATTTTTTATTTTTAAGAAATTCTTTATGTGATTTTCCCTAGTTTCCCCCCATCCACAACTTCAAAAGACATGAATAGAAGCTGTATAATGCATCAGCTGTAACGAGATATATTTTCTTCTGACAAATCAGGTTCAATTGGTCTTTCACATTCATTTCTCTTTACATACAGATGGTGCCATTCTATTTATATTAAAATGTTTAAAATCAAAAGTACAACTGTCATATCTACCACATAACGACTTATGGTTTATAATACCTATAACCATAGGTTTCGATAGATATTACATGAAAATATTATTAATAGACTTTGTGTTTATTTCTTTCACTATCTTAAAGTTTTAATTTGTATTGGGTAAGTGGATATTTTACTGTTGTTTTAAGCAAATCTTTTCTAATCTCTATTTGCCCAGATGGTGACAAAGGCACTTTTCTTACATACAAAGAGCTTTCCATTAATTGAATTTTAGCTCCTAGTTCGGATATCTTTTAAAGGAAGTTAACAGATGAGACGAACTGGATAATTTTATTTTAAGATTACCCGATTCAACAATAACCTTTGTTGCAGGATGGAATTAGTGTATAATTTAGTATATACGTCAAGCAAATATTTTACACGATCCAAATTCAAGTAATACCTGGCAGTCGAAAGAAGTGTTAATTATTATTCTCTGTAAAGTTTAATAATGATTCAAAATATGCCCGCTAAAGTAGATATTAACGAAGGTCGACATTGACGCTTCATCTAAATACAGTTTCACAATGTTAAAGAGCGTATATATATAATAATATTTGAGAGGAAGTCAATTTCCCCATCCTAAAATATGCCCATCTGAATTTATAACTAGGACTTTTATGCGAAGGGAAATATGTACTACCTGGATCAATCAAACACTCCCCACTTCCTGATATAAAATATCCAGTTGGATTGAGATCTTGGTCTACAGTAGAAGTGGAACAGTTCTACCTCAGTCTTCGGAAAAGCGGAGCATATGAGGATATCTGAATGAAAATAGAGTGTTTGAGTTTAATGATTTATATTCAAGAGAAGAATAAGTCTTCATTATAATTTACTTTTCGGCTTTATATTATTCCTGTTTTTTTCTCTTTATTTTCACTAGAGATGTAGCTGGTTCTAATTTTTATTCTTGTTATGATATACTAGTGTCACACACGTAATATCTGATAATTTGACTTTATTTTCTGACGAGAGCTGTGACGTAATATCGTGGGACCTACGTTCGCTTAATTGAGGCTGACACGTCATCCAAAGGAATTCTAGAATTTTCGTTCGCTTTGATCGGCCAGTTTCCCTCCTAATTATTTTATTGAATATTAAATTGGATTAAGATTATTGCGTTTTTGTCATAAAAGAAAGCATTTGATGTCTGGAGTTAAGAATTTTCATTGTAGGTTGATGTAGCATTGGGATTTTGAATGATCCGTATTTGTTAGTGTTCCGAGGAATTCAATGTCGAGGCCTTCATTCTTCACAGAAGACAGACCATTTTTTTGTGCTTGGAAAAGAAAGTTGTGTTCGGGAGCAGAGTGAATTTCGTGTACATACTTATTTTCCGGTTTCGTACGTCTCCGAAGGCTATTGTAATTTAAGGCCATCCTGATTTAAGGCTATCGTGAGTTAGGGTTACCGTGAGTTAGGGTTACCGTGAGTTAGGGTTACCGTGAGTTAGGGTTACCGTGAGTTAGGTTACCCTGAGTTAAGGTTACCGTGAGTTGAGGTTACCCTTGAGTTGAGGTTACCCTTGAGTTGAGGTTACCCTTGAGTTGAGGTTACCCTTGAGTTGAGGTTACCCTTGAGTTGAGGTTACCCTTGAGTTGAGGTTACCCTTGAGTTGAGGTTACCCTTGAGTGGAGGTTACCCTTGAGTGGAGGTTACCCTTGAGTGGAGGTTACCCTTGAGTGGAGGTTACCCTTGAGTGGAGGTTACCCTTGAGTGGAGGTTACCCTTGAGTGGAGGTTACCCTTGAGTGGAGGTTACCCTTGAGTGGAGGTTACCCTTGAGTGGAGGTTACCCTTGAGTGGAGGTTACCCTTGAGTGGAGGTTACCCTTGAGTGGAGGTTACCCTTGAGTTGAGGTTACCCTTGAGTTGAGGTTACCCTTGAGTTGAGGTTACCCTTGAGTTGAGGTTACCCTTGAGTTGAGGTTACCCTTGAGTTGAGGTTACCCTTGAGTTAAGTTTATTGTGATTGATTGACTTAGTGTAAGACAACCGGCAGAGTTGTGCCCCTTTTGCATTTTAGTGCAGGTTTACCGCGAGTGTTGTGCCTCTCGTGCATCTTTAGTAGGGCAACCTTGTGTGGTGTTCTTGTTTTTGTATAGCTCATACTAGGCCTGATATTGGTGGTCGTGAGTGCCCCTTTATTTTTGTACGCGTAGGTACATTGTAGTTACGTTACCGGTGAGTGCTTCCTTCTGTGGCCCAACCTTCTTTTTCCGTGGTCTCATAGATAGGAATACAGTATCATACGTGCGTTATTTTCGTGTACATATTTGTTCTTGTATCTTCCATACTCTCAATATTTTTACATGTTCCAAAAGGTCATTCCTTAGCTCGAACTATCAAGGTTGTAATTAATTTTTAGGTCCTTTCTCTGATAATTTAGTCTTGGAATATATCGGCATTTTTAAACCGATTCATTTATCAAACATTTGTATATAAAGTTTTTTTCGTTTTAAGTCACGCATCTTCTATCCTTGGCTAACAACTTTTGGGTTAAAGAATCTGGGCATGTCACCTGACCCCAGTTTGTGACATTAATGGCGACCTTGCCAGGATAGCTTTAAAGGAGAGTACCCAACGTCGACTTGAAATAGAAAACCTTGAGAGCAGCGATAAAATTTCGTACTTTCGGGTGAAACTTTGATAGACGCTTTTAGAGAATATTTTGTGGTACCATATTTATTTATTTTTTTGTATTTTGTACGTTGATATTCCGCTATTTCTTTTGGTGTATGCTCTTTATATTGCATTTTGGTTGCGTATTGTGATATACATATACATATATAGATAATTACCTACTTCTACCATGTAGAAATTGCTGC
This sequence comes from Ceratothoa steindachneri, assembly GCA_963969495.1. Classification (NCBI taxonomy): domain Eukaryota; kingdom Metazoa; phylum Arthropoda; class Malacostraca; order Isopoda; family Cymothoidae; genus Ceratothoa; species Ceratothoa steindachneri. Next base: position 97,957,860 of record OZ018326.1, read on the forward strand.
AGGAGGCGAAACTTCTTAGTTTGGAGGGCAAGTAAATACAAGATTATGTCAGAACAACGGGCAGCTGCGCATGAGGAGAGAAAAGCTAAGCAGGCAGCTACGCGTGAAGAAAGAAGCCGACCGAGAAGAAAAGCATCGGAAGCACGAACTTGAGATGAAAAGGTTGGAGCTCGAGTTGGCTCGTACCACCGCTAGTCCAGCTCCTGTCACGTCTGCGAAAATGCCAAAATTGCCCTGCTTCGTCGTTTGGAAGGATGCCATCGATAGTTACCTTCTACGATTTGAGAGATTTGCTAGGCAGCAGGGATGGCATGAAGACCAATGGGCCACCGCATTAAGTGCATTGTTGACTGGAAGGGCATTAGACATATTCAAGAATGCCCGAGGAAGATGCGGCAAAATATAATTTGCTTAAGTTCGCCCTATTCGTAAGGTATGATTTAACGGAGGATGGCTACCCAAAATAATTCCGTAGTGCGAAGCCTGAAACCTGCGAAAGTCCGGATCAGTTCATCGATCGGCTACGGAACTATCTGATGAAATGGATAGGGCTATCGAATACTGACGAGGGCTTTGAGGCGCTGGCAAATTTGTTCATCAAAGAGCAGTTCCCCGTAAGGGGCGTGGCGATTTGCCATCCTGGCCGCCGTGCTGACGAGATCCAGCACCCCGTCCGGCCCCAGCTTAGCCTCTCTTCCTTCCTTCATAAAGCCTATATTTTGATCCTACCTCGTCGCTTTTCATACAACCTCTCCCACAACTTTCTCTGGTCAGCCTCTAATTTCACAGGGTAGAAGCTGAATTTCTTCTCAGCCAATCTCCACGCATCGGGGCTAAGGGGGGAGGGGACAATGTTCCCTAACATCCAAACTCCGGTCTGGGGTGGCTGGTTTTTAATAACCTGCTTCATCCCCACCCATACCTTTCTCACATCCCTTTTCCTCTCCTCTGCACATTCTATCAATTTTACGCCGTGTTTAAGGTGGAGCCGCCATGCCGCTCGACTGCCAGGCCACCAGGCTGGAAGGGTGGTCTTAAATGGCGGTGCCTGGCTCTGCCGGGCTTGTAAGCACCTCTCGCAGTGCGGGCTACTGCGAGAAGTGATGCGCGATTGCATGCCGTGTTAAAAAGAGGGTCACCATACCCAATGATAAGTATAAAAAAAAACGACACCGAACTTCCCCTATAACATCGACGGAGCCGCCCTTGGGCAGCTTCAGCCAAAAAATGGAGGTCCTTCCCCTGCGCTTGCTCAGGGGACCCTCCCTATATCTCTAACCGGAGAGGAGCCTTAATCCTCTCCTTAACCTACGGGTGTAGGGAACCACACCTCGCTTCCTTCTCTGGAGGAGCTTTCGGGCGCCTTCCTTTTACCAGCGACAGTCCCCTCTGTTCTTTCCAACAGGACTGCCAAAAAAGCCAGCAGGCAGCCCTTAGCCAGCCGTTCCACATCAAAGCGGCTCGGTAGGGCAAACCCCCTTAGGGAGGAGAGGGAAGCCAGGCCCCTTCGTCGCTTCCCTCAAAAGACCTGCTGGCAAGAATATTGAACCTTTCCGGGGTCAAGGCCCATGCCTCCCAAAAGAAGACTAGCGACGATACTGCCAACGGGACCTGCGATGTCTTGGGAGGGATAACCAACTGGAGGCCCCCCCTGAGATAGACATGGTCCTTGAGGAAACACAGCCTCAGACGGTAGGCCTTCCATGGGGGGGAATCCTGTCTCGGAGCCAAGCACCGAATTTGCCCCGATGCAAGGTCCTCCTCAAATATCTGTGGTTTCCGATGCAGTAAAAGGAGGGGAGGGATCTCCTCCGACCGGTGAACCACGACTACCAGGACCTTCTCCATTTGGGAGAATGACCTAGCTGAGGCCGGTCCATCTGGCCTGGGGGCTTCTATCGGCGTAGGGGAAAAGCGGGTTCATTCCCCGCCCTCTTCTCCGAAAAAAAGACTAAAAAGATAAAAAAGACTCGGGGGGTCCTCTCCATCTGTGGGGGCTGCAGGAACGGATGGGTCTGCTGCCACTCTGGCAAGCGACCAATCCAATACCAGCACATCCGCCCTCTAAGATTCCACCCCGGTTGCCGAGCACCTGACTAAGACTAATACCAAGAGTGCACAGGGCGAAGCCTCGATGACATCGGGGCCCCTCATTCAGAGGTTCCCTGGCGTTTTCGAGCCCGCTGGCTTCAAACACTTCCTCGTTATTCGCTCCCCTAATGGCACCATGTTGTCCAAGGGCAACATGATCCATCAGAGGAGAGGATTAGCTATTGCAATTAGTAGAGAGCCGAAGGTGACCCGTTTCTCAGGCGGGAGCCTTCTGGCGAATGTAGCGAATCCCGCCAAGGCGGCCAAGATAAGTGCTCTTCGGACACTTCCTGGCACTCCGGTGAGTGTGACGCCGCACTCTACCATGAACTTTGTGAAAGGAGTAGTTTATGCGAGGGAACTCGTTGACTACTCCATTGAGGACATCACCCTAGAGCTGGCCGACCATGGGGCGGTCAAAGTCAAACGTGTGATGAGAAAACAGGGAAAGGGCTCGAGACCCACCCCTACAGTCTTCGTCATGTTCGACTGTGACAAGCTCCCTGAGTCGGTGCGTGCCGGTTGGTACCGCTACCGCGTGAAGGCATTCGTGCCACTACCACCACGGTGCTACTACTGTCATCGCTTCGGCCATACGAATCGCTCATGTAGACGTGCAAAGTCAGGCTCACCAGAAGTCTATGTAGATTGCTCCAAGGTCGCAAGCGATAAGTCCAAATCATGTGTGGCCAAGTGTGTCAATTGCGGAGAGCCGCATCCTGCTTCTTCAAAGCAATGTGGTGCATATCTTCTTGAGAAAGAAATCCTGGCCGTTCAGGCCCAGGATCGACTTTCATTCCGCGAGGCTAAGGACTTGGTCCTGGCGCGCCCGGCTATGCCTGGGACGTCATATGCCTCAATAGTTAGAAAGGCACCCTCTGCTCCTGGCCTATCCAGGCAAACGAGCACGCTTGTTTCCGCGCTAATTCTGAGCCCTTCAGCGGGCTCTACTACAGCCGGGCGCTCCCCTGGTAAAGCTGGTGGCAAAAAGGGTTCATACCCAGCCCTGGCTAAAACCAGGGCTCCCCCGTCTTCCCCCAGCGTGACCGTTTCCCGTAAGGCGAAACGGCCCCGGGCCTCCACCTAGTCGTTAGACTCACAGGAGGCAACACCCCTGAAGATGGTCGCTAGGCCATTTTCCGGGGTTCCTAAAGCTGTCCCCCGAAAGGAGGACAGCAACAAAGGAGCTTCGGCTCCTTCGCCCACGCCCCAAAGTGGAGCGAGTGGCTCGGAGACGGTGGTTCCTCGAAAAGAGGGCCCCCCGCCTCCGAAGCCGCAACGCCCGCTTAAGCTTTCGAGGCGGAGGGATAAAAAGACTCGCATGGTGAGTCCAACCTTCCCCAATAAGTCCTCGAAGGCGAAAGCGCCTTCAGCGCTTTGTCCGGCCAACACCTCCCGGAGTTCTGCCCCCGGGAAGCGTACCGCCATTCCTGTGAGGGTCTTCAGTTCGACGAGGGCCCCCACGTCTCCTCCGAGCTAGTTCTGGAGGGCATATTCCTTCAATGGAATTGCCGTGGACTCCGGGCAAACTGGAAGGAGCTGCGGAGGCTCGTCTCATCCCATTTCCCGTTAGCTTTTTTTTCAGGAGAGCATGCTAGGCGCGTGCCCCCTGCCTGCCCACCAGGGGAATAAGGGTCTTGCGACCACACCACCGCGGAATGGCCGGGCTGGGGGATGCGTGGTTTACACCCGGCATGATATCTCCGTTCTTCCTTTCTGTTTAGATACCTCCTTTCAGGCAGTGGCTGTGCAGCTGAACCTAGATACGAGGTATACTATCATTTCTGCGACATTCCACCGTAAGCTGACTTCGACGCGGGGGACTTCCGCCGCGTCGTGGCATGGTTGCCGAGGCCCTATCTCTTGCTTGGAGATCTGAACGGCAGGCATCCTCTCTATGGAGATTACTCCATAAATCCCAGGGGACAAGTCCTTGCTGTTCTGATCGAAGAGCTTGCGATGGGTGTCCTAAACGTGGATGATTTTACGCATCACTGTCCGAGAACCGCTTCCTTTTCTTGCCTTGACCTATCTTTGTGCTCTTCGGATGCACAGCCTGATTCTGATTGGAGGGTGGTCAATGACCTCCATGGTAGTGATCACTTTTCCATTCAAATATCATTTTCAGGGCAACTGCTGCCTGAGAAACCACCTCGGTGGTGCTTGGCGCGGGCGCGTTGGCCTGGATTTCAGGAAATGACTGAATTCTCTATCTCAGTCGACAAGTTTAGGTCGGTAGATAAAGCCGTTAAGTTCTTCTCCGGCAACCTCATCGCCGTGGGCCTGACTACTATTCATTGGACGTCTGGCCGTTTTGCACGCCGACCACTCCCATGGTGGTCAGCCGAGTGTAAGACGGCCCTCAAACACATGCATTATGCCTACATGAGCTATAAGCGCCGCCCGAACGATTTCACTGTCGCTGAATTTCGTCGGGGCCTGGTTAGGTTCCGGTATATTTCAAAGCACGCCCGCCGCTCTTTTTGGCGGGCATACGTGTCTTCACTTAACGGGAAGACCGCTTCAGCTAAGGTGTGGAAGCGAGTCAAAAGGATTCGGGGCAAGTTTTCGCAGGACTCGTCCGCAATCTCGTCCCTGCCTCCGTGGCGGAATCCTTAGCAACCGCTTTTTCTGCATTCTCTAGCCGTGATGCTGCTCCGCCAGCATTCAATGCACGTCGTGATGTTGTGGAAGGCCGCCGGCTGGACTTGACCTCCAGAGGCAGAGCACCCTTCAACGACAAGTATACTGTGAGTGAGTTGCGCTCCGCTCTCGCTTCGTGTGCAGACACCGCCCATGTTCCGGACGATGTTGTTTACGCCATGCTTCGACACCTGGGTGAGTGAGGCATGGCCTTTCTGTTAGATTTGTTCAACAGGATCTGGGTGGAAGGTCTTCTCCCAGACTCCTGGCGAATCACTACTGTGCTCGCCTTTCGCAAACCGGGGAGAAATCACTTTACTCCGACCGGTTCCCGCCCAATCTCTCTGACCTCTTTCGTGTGCAAGTTGATGGAGAAATTGGTAAATGTTAGATTAGCCTTTTTCTTGGACAGCGGAGGCCATCTGTCTTCCGCACAGTGTGGCTTCCGCACTGTCCGGAATCTGAGTTGAGGGTGACCCTGAGTTGAGGGTGACCCTGAGTTGAGGGTGACCCTGAGTTGAGGGTGACCCTGAGTTGAGGGTGACCCTGAGTTGAGGGTGACCCTGAGTTGAGGGTGACCCCGAGTTGAGGGTGACCCCTGAGTTGAGGGTGACCCCTGAGTTGAGGGTGACCCCGAGTTGAGGGTGACCCCGAGTTGAGGGTGACCCCGAGTTGAGGGTGACCCCGAGTTGAGGGTGACCCCGAGTTGAGGGTGACCCCGAGTTGAGGGTGACCCCGAGTTGAGGGTGACCCCGAGTTGAGGGTGACCCCGAGTTGAGGGTGACCCCGAGTTGAGGGTGACCCCGAGTTGAGGGTGACCCCGAGTTGAGGGTGACCCCGAGTTGAGGGTGACCCCGAGTTGAGGGTGACCGCGAGTTGAGGGTGACCGCGAGTTGAGGGTGACCCCGAGTTGAGGGCGACCCCGAGTTGAGGGCGACCCCGAGTTGAGGGCGACCCCGAGTTGAGGGTGACCCCGAGTTGAGGTTATTGTGATTGATTGACTTAGTGTAAGACAACCGGCAGAGTTGTACCCCTTTTGCATTTTAGTGTGTTTGTACCTTGAGTGTTGCGCCTCTCGTGCATCTTTGGTACGACAACCGTGTGTGGTGTCCTTGATTTTGTGTGGCCCATACTAGGCCTGATATTGGTGGTCGTGAGTGCCCCTTTATTTTTCTACGCGTAGGTACATTGTAGTTACGTTACCAGTGAGTGCTTTCCTCTGTGGCTTAACCTTCTTTCTCCGTGGTCTCATAGATAGGAATATCATACGTGCGTTATTTTTGTGTACATATTTGTTCATGTGTCTGTCATACTCTAAATATTTTTACATGTTTCAAAAGGTCATTCCTTAGCTCGAACTATCAAGGTTGTAATTATTTTTTAGGTCCTTTCTCTGATAATTTAGTCTTGGATATATTGGCATTTTCAAACCGATTCATTTATCAAACATTTGTAAATAAAGTTTTTTCGTTTTAAGTCGACGCATCTTCTATCCATGGCTATCAACTTTTGGTTTAAAGAATCTGGGCATGTCACCTTACCCCAGTTTGTGACCACTAGTTTTTATCTCTCTTACTTGATTTTACAGCGCTTGTTTACGATTTTTCACTTGTATAATATCCAGGATTGTGCCCGTAACCAAATTAATTTCTCTTATACCGAGGTACTTATCACCATCTTTATGAATCGGAATGGCGGTCCATAAGTTTTGCGAATCGGTAGGGCAAAACAGAGGAAGGGGGATGGCTGTTTGTTGGGGGGGGGGGTTAGGAGAAGTTATGACAAGTCAGGACCTGCAGCCGCACGCTCCTGCCTCGTCTATTTAAGAAGCAGTAGCTGATCGCAGATCGTCAGTCCAAATTTTTCAACAATGGAGAAGGTTGAGCACCGCGCAGTGATCAGATTTTTTACCAAGGACGGAAAGAATGCAAAAGAGAGCCATGAATGCATGGTTGCAGTGTACACCGACACCACCCCTTCATATGCAACCATTGCTCGCTGGAATATGGATTTTCGCCATGGTCGGGAGTCCCTTGAAGATGACCCCCGTCCAGAACGCCCGTCAGACTTGACTAACGAGGACAATGTGTCCCGTGTGGAGAGGATCATCCTCGAAAATCGATGGGTGAAGGTCGAAGAAATCAAGCGAGAACTTGGAATATTACATGTAAGTGTTATCAACTTCATCCACGACAATTTGGCCAGGACCAAGGTCTCTGCCCGTTGGGTCCCTAGAAACCTCACGCCCCATTGACGACTTCAACGTCGTTAAAGTCCACAAGGCCAGAGTTGCACAAGCTGCCCTGCGCAAATGCGGATCGAGGAGCTCAACCATCCCACCTACAGTCCAGATCTGACCCCTAGCGACTACATTTTATTCCACCAGCTCAAGACTGCACTGCATGGACGCCGGTTTGAGGATGATGAAGATGTCCAGCTCACCGTTCAGGAGTGGAATGAACAGCAGTCGGGAGATTTCTGGTTGTCGCGAATTCGAAGACTCAGGGACAAGTGGCGAAAGTGCATTGAAGTCGAAGGTAGTTATAATGAAAAATAATAAAACACTTTTCCTCATATTTTGTTTCCTTATATCTGAGTTGCAAAACTTATTGACCGCCACTCTTAGGTGCTGCTGATCGGAATAAAGATACAAGGCACACGTGGATTTCTCAACATTTTATTGCTTACGAGTTAAATTTGTTTTTTTGAGCAAATGACCGAATGAAAAGAGATACATATTTCCCTTAGCTCTCCTTATATACCTATATTGATTATAAATCTGGAGAGCAGAGCTTCTTACAATGAGGACTTTTAAAAATTATACTGTCAGATATTATTCCTTGGGCTGTGTAAAATACGTAATAAACGGCTCTGCATGCCGCTAACAATTTGGTGCTCTGTAGTATGTTCCAGGATAGTGTTTCGGAAACCTTTTTATCTAATAGCGCGCCTATGAAATAAACAAAACTTCGGGGCCCCATCATTCATTTTAATATGGAAAAATTAGTCATGAAATTTGAAAATGATAAAGAAATATACTGAAATAACCAATTATTTTTTAGACATTACATTTTAAATTTAAGTATCCTATTGTGAAACATGTGATTGTTGAGATTTTGCAATTTTGTGATTTTTTGGCCTTATGTATGATAAACATTCTCTCATCTCTTCATCAATGCATTTAACACTTTATCAATTTGTTCATTTAATGTTATTACAGAAAATCATTGTTCACGGAGATACGATGTGGAAATCTGCAATAAAACTGTCAAAGCTTTCCTAGCTATTGAGGAAAATTGTCCTTTGATTGAAATCCAAAACTGATCGAGGTGCATGTCCTTATATTTAATCTTTAAGTCACGATCAGTTGTAATATTAACCAGCTTTTTCTCTTCTGATAACGATAATCCAACTTCATCAGTTGAAATTTCAATGAAAGGGTTGCGAATCTAATCGTCGACCGGTGTTTATTGATGAAAAGGAATAATTCCTTTTACTTTCCAGAATTGCTTACTTAACCACTATTAAAGAAACTAAATCGTCTAAATGGCATTATCAAACAAACGAAAACATTTCCAAACAGCCTAAACTAACTTTTCTTTTCTAAACTGCTAGATCTTTTCTCAAATGCTTTAATATACTGGGGCAATGAGAGATAATTTTCAATTAAACTTTGCATGTACACGTTGATACATTGACGAATTTCAATCACACGGTAGAGTAACTTACCTTTTGATACAGATCACTCCTCTGTTTTTCGAAGTAAGAGCGTGTGTTGTGCTTCCGGGTTTTACTAAGTAACTCAAATATACGAGCTTTTACAGGACTAGTGTTAATGAACTTTACCATTTCGACAACTTGGTCAAAAAATTCTTTCAATTATGTACCCAGTGTCTTTGCCATCAGAACCTTGCTATGGAAGAATTACTGATTTATTACAATGTTGAAATGATGTTGCTTTAAAAACGATGAAAAGACTTTCATTGAACCCACCATTAATAGAGCTCCATCATTACAAACCCCCTCACCCGACCTCCAGTAAAAATTCCATTTATGAAAATAATAATTTATAATATGAAAGATATCTTCACTTTTAGGAATGGTAAGCAATTCCTTGCAACCAAGATACTGATTTACTATTTTATCTCCTTTAATAAAGCGAAGGAAGGTGTGTAGTTGCGCTTAGTTTATCTCGGTGATGCAAATTATGAAACCTGAAGTTTATTACAGAAAACATTTTCTTCCTTACATTTCGACATTTTCAGAATACACTTATGTATAGTATCATTTAATAATGGAATTTTACTTATTTTTTCTACATTCTCTCCAAAAATAGTCTTAAACATCATTTTAAAGCGGTAAATGATTAGATTCAGCAAGTATTTTTGATTTCATTTTGACGGTTATCATAAAAAGCCTTTTGACCATTTTCAGATGCCGTTGCTCTACTTTTGATAGCAACTGCTTGACTTGTTTGTTGCTCAAGTAAACTTTTAAAAATAACTTACGTCTTCCCCTTGAAGACTGTAATGTCATGGTTAAAAATGTTTACGTAATTTATTAGGAAGCATCGACTCGTTTAACATTTTGCATCCACAAACCAAAGGAGATTTCTGAGGCTTATTGCCATCTCCGACCAACGTGATTCCATAACTGAAATACCTTTTGTCGTATTTGCGACTAAGTTTATTCTTATTTTGAGCGGCTGTACGCTTCGTGTCACTTGAAAAGGTTTCATTATGGAAAACAAGTTTCTCACTTAAAAATCTATCATTTGTATGGGTATTTCACTTTTTAAGTATATAAGAAAAAAACGCGAGTTAATATTCACTGAGCGTCTTAAACGAGAACTTTAAAAAGTAATGTAATAGCACTTGGTGTGATAGAACGAGTTCAGAGCTGCATTCATTTCAACTTCTTTCACATTTTATTTAAAAACCATAAGGCTACCCACGTGCATCTTCGATTCGAGGCTTGGAGTCTTATCAACAGCTACCGGACGCCAATGTTTAAACAAGGAGGTTATCGTCCCCCCCATTCGCCCCCATACGCCGACCTCGCCAGATCGAGTTAGGCTTATGGACAGATAAGGCATTTTTCTCCGGCCCAGCTGTGCGTTCCCTCGAAGCTTCCACCCCATTCTCCCCCACGCCAAGGAGATGTCCTGGCTATTTATATGGAAACTTTACCACTAAGATCAGATTGGAGATCCAGATTTTCGTCGCGAAACATCACCACGACCCTCTCTCCCTTTGTGCGCCAAGTGACCTCGACCTCGAGATTCACCATCACTTGTCCAGAAGGAGGACAATATTCCTTGAGTGCCAAAGGTTCGAGCCTTTAGTGACGCCAAGTCCCTAAGGCATCCCCCTCCCTGTTGTTCAAGGAGAACAGCATTAGAACAGCCATTGTTCGTTTTGAGCCCTTCGCCAAGAAACGGTTCTCATCCCCCCCCTGTTGTTCAAGGAGAACAGCATTAGAACAGCCATTGTTCTTTTTGAGCCCTTCGCCAAGAAACAGTTCTCATCCCCCCCCTGTTGTTCGAGGAGAACAGCATTAGAAGAGCCATTGTTCGTTTTGTGCCCTTCGCCAAGAAACGGTTCTCATCCCCCCCCCCTGTTGTTCGAGGAGAACAGCCTTAGAACAGCCATTGTTCGTTTTGAGCCCTTCGCCAAGAAACGGTTCTCATCCCCCCTGTTGTTCAAGGAGAACAACATTCGAACAGCCATTGTTCGTTTTGAGCCCTTCGCCAAGAAACGGTTCTCACCCCCCTGTTGTTCAAAGGAGAACAACATTTCAACAGCCATTGTTCTTGAGCCCGTAGACAAGAGACGGTTCTCATCCCCCCCTTTGTTCAGAAGAGAACAACCTAGAACAGCCATTGTTCGTCAAGCCGTTCGTCGAGTAACGGTTCTCCTTTCCAAGACGCCACGTCAGGATCCTTTTATCCCCCCCCCTTCGGCTGGAACTCACCAGCGGACCGAATATTCCTTCAAGTACCTTCCACTGCACCCTAATGAAGTTACGTAAGCTAAGCGTCACCTTTTGAGTATTGATCCCTTATTTGTCAATTCTATCCTGTGCTTTAAATGGTTTATCGAACCATCCCATCTCTTTAACTCCATATTTGTTTTACCTTTTTTGATCCCTTAAATCCTTGGATTAGCCCGAGTCTCCACGACCCTTTCCATTCTGTTTGTCAATATTTTCCGTTTTTGTGTTTGCTGATAGTTATTATTAATAAAACTCTATTTTATTAATGATAGCAATATTATTATCCTTGAGCTCAGTTCCACTTCTTAAGCATTTTTGAAGATACATAATATCGGCCGCCAGACAGTAAAAACGCACTCTAGAGATAATTAAGGAAGTTCCCTCAACGAATAGTGATATATGGTATATCGTCGGGAGTCATTCTACGACATATATATATATACTATTTAAATTTGGTATCAGGTGTGTAAGGTTTAACGCTATATCTTTGCAAACACTAGTCTCAGTCGAGTAAAGCATAGTGTTATTCGTTATAATAATAGAATATAGTAGTTCCCTTTTGTTTTAACGATTGCTATCCCCTTTTTTTTGAAACTTAAGAAGCTGGAGTAGCTCAAGGAACGGTTATAATAATTTGTTTGTTTTTTGGGGGATTTTAGTCAGTGGTTATTTAGATTGAGAAACCAAGTACGAATAGGTCAGTGCCCATATTTAGGTAGGCTAATTCTATAGAGGCATAATTCTTGTTGCGAGGAATTTTAGTTGGTTGACTAGTGCGCCCCAAAGTGCAAAGATGACTCAGTTTGAAATCTTTAAAGCGCAAGGAGAGTCCTGTGGACTTTCCGGAAAAGAACTAATTGAGTACATTCAAGAAGAACAAGAAAGAGAAATACAACGAGAAGAAAGACAAATAGAACTCCAACGAGAAGAAAGAGGGGAACGGATAAGACAAGCTGAGCTTCAGATTGAATTAGCTCGGATTAAAGCAGAAGTTCAAAGAAAAAAGGTAGAAAAAGAAAGAGAAAGAGAGGAACGGGAAAGAGTAATCCAACGAGAAGAAAGAAGGACGGATTCGCGCCCCTTCCCAGGAAAGCTGACAAAGTTTCCGAGCCCCGTAAAACCCCAAAACTTCTTTCCCCAAAACCAACAACGGGACTCCAAACCTCCCGTTAAGACTTCTCCTCCATCTCTCTTCCCGAAGCGACCAACCATATGCTTCACCTGTGGTGTAGAAAACCACATGAGCTGGAATTGCCCCCAAAATTCTAGGCTTAAAAGCGGACCAGCCCACCAAGTTCACCAGATTAATGCAACCCCGGCTTCCCCGGTGGTGCAGACCCAAGCAGAAACTTCCCCCCCTCCGTCAGGCCACCAGGTAAATTTTGTTTTTGGTAAAAGTTCATCGGGAACTTTGAAATATGAGGAGGGCAGCGTGGACAGCTGCCGAGTATCGACTCTCGTCAGGGACACAGGATGTACGTGTTTCATCGTGTCCGACGAACTCCTCCCAGTGGCCTCTAACCACGAAAAATTTGCGGTGGTACTTGACCAACTTGGGCGGGCGAACAGATTCCCCGTCGCTAGATGTTACCTGCAGTGTCAATATTATAATGGCTGGGCTGAAGTCATTGTAGCACCCATAAAATTTTGTTCCGTACTTATAGGACAGAGCCCCCAAGTAAGTTTCGACCCTGTATTTCAGGCCGCCCTTCCTCAAGGCCGAGATAAGAAAGAAGCCCAGGAGCCCGTCCCCATCAGAACCCCGATACCGTCCGATTTCTCGGAAACCCCTAACCAGGACTTTAGGACGGAAAAAGAGGAATGTGATTCACTAAAACCCTTAGGTGATAAGGCCCCAGACAAGGACACGGAGACTGTCCCTGGACCCCAAGAAAAAAAGAACCCCCAACGCGCCCATGGAGATACCTTCGTAGAACTGGACGAAGCATCGGCGCTTGAAGAGGATTGCCCCGCGAAGTCCCTTAATGTAATCCAGACAGTGTGCATCCAACCTGATGCCAAGTACCCTCCTCCTTTTCTACCAGGCGAGTCTTTGGAACCCTCTGACCTGGATAGTGACGCGCAGCTGACACCACGTCAGAAGAGTCAGCTCCAGGAACTAATTAAATGGAATCACCATTTATCCACCCTATTAGCTCTTTTCGAGCAACTGCGTGAAAATGGCCTCACCATTGGCCCCAGCAAATGCCAGTTTGCCCACGAAACCATCAAATATTTGGGTTTCAAAATAGGACAAAGCAAGTCAGGTCCCCACGAGAACAAGATTAAGGCAATCGCCCACATGCCCCTCCCGATTACAAAGAAGCCATTAAGATCGTTCCTAGGATCAGCTTCTCCCTATCAGCGATTTGTTCCGAATTTCGCTGCAATTTTGGCCCCCCTATGCCCCCTTCAGGAAAAGGATTTCTCCGATCGTTTACGTTGGAATGATGTCGGTGTTTCCCGTTGTAATCAGCTCAAAAGTAAGTTCATTTCTGCCCCCATTTTTAAGTTGCCCAACCCGGAAAAATCCATTGGAGTCAAGACCGACGTGATCAACGAGGGCATTGGAGGTGTACTCCTTCAATACGTGGATGACAGAACGAGTCATCCAGTTGCATATGCTAGTCGTCAATTATTACCACGCGGAAAGAGATATGCCACTAGAGAAAAGATAGCTCTATCAATTATCTGGGTCATAGACAAATTCAAGCTGTACTTGATAGGTAAAGAATTTCGAATAGGAACCGACCACCGTCCGTTAGCCTATATTAGGAATTTGAGACACTCAAACGGCCGCATCATGCGCTGGAGTTTACTCTTGCAAGAGTATCAATTTAAAATAAATTATATCAAAAGTTCCGATAACCAGGTCGCTGACGCACTCAGTAGGAATGCGTTACCGAATAGCGTAGAACAATTGTATTCATAGGATTAGTATCTCCATGTAGGTATATACCGTCTTGTACGACTTAATTTAAGATTCTTTTGTAATATAATTAATTAATGTATATGTCTGAATTTTGTAACGCTCAATGTCTAATTTTTTTGATGTATATATATTTGTTCTTATTAATTTACGTATAAATTATTTTGTCCCGTATGTACTAAGTTTATATCATTTCATTGTTCCATGCCTTTTTTTTTATTAAGTTGTATTAAAGGTTATTTTCCCCTGTAATCTAAAGATCAAAATAATCATGTATTGAGGTAATAATAGTTAGGTGCAGGAAGATACGGTTGGTACAAGAAAACGAGTTCCCTATAACGGAGCTCTATCGTTGTCCCTTCTCTCTTTTTTTTTCGAAGTGACAACTTCCCCTGGAATGGAGGGGTGTGATAGAACGAGTTCAGAGCTGCATTCATTTCAACTTCTATCACATTTTATTTAAAAACCATGAGGCTACCCACGTGCATCTTCGATTCGAGGCTTGGAGTCTTATCAACAGCTACCGGACGCCAATGTTTAAACAAGGAGGTTATCGTCCCCCCCGTTCGCCCCCATACGCCGACCTCGCCAGATCGAGTTAGGCTTATGGACAGATAAGGCATTTTTCTCCGGCCCAGCTGTGCGTTCCCTCGAAGCTTCCACCCCATTCTCCCCCACGCCAAGGAGATGTCCTGGCTATTTATATGGAAACTTTACCACTAAGATCAGATTGGAGATCCAGATTTTCGTCGTGAAACATCACCACGACCCTCTCTCCCTTTGTGCGCCAAGGGACCTCGACCTCGAGATTCACCATCACTTGTCCAGAAGGAGGACAATATTCCTTGAGTGCCAAAGGTTCGAGCCTTTAGTGACGCCAAGTCCCCAAGGCATCCCCCCCTGTTGTTCAAGGAGAACAGCATTAGAACAGCCATTGTTCGTTTTGAGCCCTTCGCCAAGAAACGGTTCTCAATCCCCCCCCCCTGTTGTTCAAGGAGAACAGCATTAGAACAGCCATTGTTCGTTTTGAGCCCTTCGCCAAGAAACGGTTCTCATCCCCCCCCCCTGTTGTTCGAGGAGAACAGCATTAGAACAGCCATTGTTCGTTTTGAGCCCTTAGCCAAGAAACGGTTCTCATCCCCCCCCCCCTGTTGTTCAAGGAGAACAACATTCGAACAGCCATTGTTCGTTTTGAGCCCTTCGCCAAGAAACGGTTCTCACCCCCCCCCCCCTGTTGTTCAAAGGAGAACAACATTTCAACAGCCATTGTTCTTGAGCCCGTAGACAAGAGACGGTTCTCATCCCCCCTTTGTTCAGAAGAGAACAACCTAGAACAGCCATTGTTCGTCAAGCCGTTCGTCGAGTAACGGTTCTCCTTTCCAAGACGCCACGTCAGGATCCTTTTATCCCCATCCTTCGGCTGGAACTCGCCAGCGGACCGAATATTCCTTCAAGTACCTTCCACTGCACCCTAATAAAGTTACGTAAGCCAAGCGTCACCTTTTGAGTATTGATCCCTTATTTGTCAATTCTATCCTGTGCTTTAAATGGTTTATCGAACTATCCCATCTCTTTAACTCCATATTTGTTTTACCTTTTTTGATCCCTTAAATCCTTGGATTAGCCCGAGTCTCCACGACCCTTTCTATTCTGTTTGTCAATATTTTCCGTTTTTGTGTTTGCTGATAGTTATTATTAATAAAACTCTATTTTATTAATGATAGCAATATTATTATCCTTGAGCTCAGTTCCACTTCTTAAGCATTTTTGAAGATACATAATATCGGCCGCCAGACAGTAAAAACGCACTCTAGAGATAATTAAGGAAGTTCCCTCAACGAATAGTGATATATGGTATATCGTCGGGAGTCATTCTACGACACTTGGGTATCTACTAGGCTACTGAATGGCTCACTGACCAGAATCCCAGAAGATAATTTAACTAGGGCAAAGAGATCTTTGCCTCAAATTATGAACTCAACTTTGACCTATCATCCACCATAGGGTGAAGCTATTAACCTGGATTATATGACACTAAGCTGGAATATTATATTTTGGTTTAGTCCTACTTAGTTCTCTTGCCAACTGACCTCGGGATCAAAAGACGATAAGCAGAATAGGAACTTATAGAGAATACCTTTTTCGAGAGAGAAGAGAGTAATAACTGATTTAAATCCTCAAGAAAACGAAAAAAATAAAAGATTATCCATCCCCTAGAAATTAAATAATTTACCTTCCGGCTCAAAATATAAATTGGTGAAGACTTGACTCAGAATTGGTAACCACAGTATTGGTGTCTCTAAAATATATGAAAAATATTCTAAAAAATTATAATATAAAGATATAAATTAAATATTCCCTTATCTTGAGGCGGAACTGGCTACCTTTCAGGGAACACCATTTGAGAAACACTCTTCTATGGTGTGCTTGCGTGTTATAATTTTGCGGCCATCTTTTAAACCTAATGAACGAACCAATGAATAAGTTTTCTTTTTTTTCAGATTACGACGTGAGTGTGATATGAATTGTAAAACATAGTCCTTACTATATTAAGTCCAATGGGCCGTAGTAAATTTATGCAGCAAGACGAGCGATACAAGTTTTTGCTGCATCTTTAAAGCAGTCGATGAATATTCCTCTACTTCATTTGTTCTACAGTATATAGTTAGTGCATGTTTCTAATTTTGAATGTTGAAAAGGTAGCTCGTAAGTGAAACATGCATAACGCAATTTCATACTGCGGACAATCAGCCATTATAGGTTTAAGCATCTCTACTACTTAGCCAGACATGTGATATGTAGATACAATTAAATAGAGTAGAATTAAATTAAATTTATGTAGAAACTACCTGACTCCAATTTTGTAAATGATCATTGAATCATTTCACCCATCTTTATATATAAACTTACAGAGAGGGGAAAATTATACCATTGTGATTTTAAATTAATAACTTGATTGATTTTTACTAATGAGTTAAATTATTCCGGGTAACTTCTCCATTTTGCTAAATGTTGTTTATTCTTACCACGACCATTACACCTCAATATTTCCTCTATCACATGCCTCTTTTGATGTGAATCAAAGTGTATTTTTTGCATTACTTCAGTAAAGAAACCTCCTTCAATTTTGTCACCATAGGGATCATCAATATAATCTAGAGAAAGTACTAGAGAGATTTTATATATCTTGTAGACTTCTTCACTCCAACCTGAATCGTACCACTTTTTAAATATTCTCGATGTCCATGAAACTCTTAAATAATCGGTCATTTTATACTCAAGTCTGTTTTTCTAGCTCTTCTTGGTTTAAGCTTAGAATTTTCATTAATTAATTTTAAAGCAAGATGGAAAGACATTCTATGATGAAAATTATTTTATGAGTGAATTATCGGAATATTTTTTATTTTATCATTCCTTGAACGAATTCTAAACAACTTGCTTTTTTACAGATTATACATTTTTTAACTCTATGTTGTAATCTCTCAACAGTCCTTTCATTTATGCCCACGAACTTCTAACCGTTTATCGAACGTTAGATAAACTCGTATTTTTCCAATCTCTTCCATATCTTTGTTCAGAGCTCAAACTACCGATGAAGTTGTCTATGCTTTAGTGGTATAAGCTATAAGTATTTTGTGTATACAACAATTAAAAATGATATAAAACATTTCCCCAATAAAACTCAAATTTTTGGACGTTAAATAGGTCAAGTTGCCAATATTCATTCCTAGGTTCAGATACCGGATAACGTGTCTTGAACCACTTTCTGCTAGGTTTATGAAACGAATAGAAAGGAAATTGATTCAATTTATTCGTTTACCGGTTGGTCGTGTAATAACTAGTATTGAGAGACCTCACTCATTTTAAGGGTATAAAATAAAAACGAATATAAGGTTTCTCATTTACGAGTTGATAAATGGTCAAATATACTTTTTACATTTTCATATGAAAAAAAGTAACCTTGTCGTAGAAGAGGCTCTCGACGATATACCGTATATAACTATTCGTTGAGGGAATTATTCTAATATTTCGAGTGCGTGGTAATCTGATTGACCGAGGTTAGTCCAAAATGGACGGGGGGCCTGGAGCGGCTTATTTATCTTCAATATGCTTAAGAAGTGGAACGGTGCACAAGGATAAATAATATGGCTACCATTAATAAAATATTGTTTTATTAATTAAACTATCAACAACACACAAAGAAAATGTTTACAGAAACGAAGAATGAAAAGGGTCGTTGGAATATCTGACTAATCTGAGGATTAAGATTTGGAGAGATTCAAAAAGGTAAACAAATGAAAATTAAAGAGGGAAAATGGTTCGCTAAACCATTAAAGCACAGGGTTGCGTTGATAAAAGGTTAAATGATTAAAGGTAATGCTCAGCTTACGTAATTAGAAAGTTTTTGTGCAGAGGAAGACGATGCGAAGGAATCTTCGGTCTACTGGCGATTTCCAGCAGAAGGGTTCTTCGGGGCGTTGTCCTTAACGAAGGGGAAGGACTGTCTTCAAAGAGTGAGAGCGAAGTTGGGCTCGGAAGTACGAGTGATCTTTGTGACAGGAAATCGAAGATGTTTCGATGAACAATGGAGGTTATTGTTGAAACCAAGCGTTTTCTTGAAAAACGTTAAAAAGGGGGGAATTAAATTATCCGGACGTGATGTCTTGGAAACGAGAACCGTTTCTTGACGAACGGGCTTGAAGAACAATGGCTGTTCTAACGTTGTTCTCTTTCTGAACAACAGATGGGCCTTGTTTACTTGGCGTCTCTAAGGCACGAACCTTAGCACTCAAGGGATATTGTCCTCTTCTGGACAATAATGGGTTTCTCGGCAGAGTTTCTAGGTGAACAAGGGAGACCAGATCGGCGTGATGCCTCGCAAAGATAATCGGGATCTGATCTGCTTCAATCGGGGAAAGCTATGATATAAATAGTCGAAGCCATCCCCTTAGCGTAGGGGACAATTGAGTGGAAGGCTTCGAAGGAATTTCCTGCTGGCGCCTGAAAAAATATCTTATCTGCGAAAAAGCCTCACTCAATCTGGCGAGAGCCACGTATAAAGGCAAAACGGGGGTGCGGAACCTCCTTGATTAAACATTTGCTGTGGTAGGCGATAACACGCTCTGCTTCCTCTCGCAGATGCACGGGGGTAGCATGTGTTTCTAACATGTGATAGCGGCTGAATTTAAGCGGCCTCAGACCGTTCTATCACACCCTTCCATTCCAGGGAAAGCTCTCACTTCGAAAAAAAAGAAAGAAGGGACAACCATAGAGCTCCGTTTTGGAGAACTCGCTTTCTTGCACCGACCATACCTTTATGTACCTAGCTAGTATTACCTCAATACATATGATTATGTTGATCCTTTGATTATAGGGGAAACTAACCTTTAATACAAACTTAATCATAAAAGAGACATGGAACAATGAAATTATATTATATTAGTACATATGGGACAAATGAATTCATACGTAATTTAATGGGTACAAATATATACACACACGAGAAAAAAATAGATATTGAGCCACAAAATTCAGACATATACATTAACTAATTATATTACAGGAGAATCTAATTTATGGGATACAAGATGGTATATACATACATGGAGATCCTAATCCTACGAATTACAAATTAATCTACACTATTTGGTAACGCATTCCTACTGAGTGCGTTAGCGACCTGATTATCGGAACCTTTTATGTAATTTATCTTAAATTGGTAGTCTTGCAAGAGTAGACTCCAGCGCGTAATTCGGCCGTAGAAGTGTCGTAAATTCCGAATATAGGCCAACGGGCGGTGGTCAGATTCTATCTGAAATTCTTTTCCTATCAAGTACATCTGAAACTTGTCGATAACCCAAATAATAGCTAGAGCTTCCTTCTCTGTAGTGGCATATCTCTTTTCGCGGGGTGATAACTGGCGACTAGCATATGAAACTGGATGACTCGTTCCGTCATCCTCGTATTGAAGGACTACACCTCCAATGCTCTCTTTGCTCGCGTCGGTCTTAAACCCAAAGGATTTTTCCGGGTTGGGCAACTTCAAAATGCGGGCAGAAATGAGCTTACTCTTCAGCTGGTTGAAATGAGAAACATCGACATCCTTCCAACGTAGTCGATCGGGGAGATTCTTTTTTAAACGGGTGCTGAGAGGGCACCGAAATTGCAGCGAAATTCGGGACAAACCGCCGATAGTAAGAAGCTGATCCTAGGAATGATCTTAATTGCTTCTTAGTATTCGGGAGGGGCATGTCGGTGATTGCCTTAATCTTGTCCTCCTGTGGACCTAACTGGCTTTGTCCTATTTTAAAATCCAAGTATTTTATGGTTTCCTCGGCAAAATGGTATTTGCTGCGGCCAATGGTGAGGCCATTTTCGCGCAGTCGGTCGAAGAAAGCTAATAGGGTGGTTAAATGATGACTCCATTCACGAGTAGCGACGTAGACGTTATCGAAGTAAAAGGAGACATTCGGAAGTCCATCTAACAACCTTCTCATGAGACGGTTATAGTTACTACAAGCGGTCACGTGGCCAAAAGGAAGGCGCTTAAATTGCATTAAGCCTTTCTCAGTTGCAAAGGCGGTATACATATGCTTTCACAGATCAGGCCGGAGGGGAATTTGGTAATACGCCTTGCACAAATCAAGTTCTGAGATGAACTTGGCGTCTTCAAAAAGGTGGAGGTTTTGATCTACCTACGGGATGGGCTCGGCGTCGAACACAGTTACCGAATTTAACTTCCGGAAGTCGATGCTCATCCGATAAAAGCCATCAGGTTTCTTGACCATGACGATTGGGGAACAATAACTAGAGGTGGAAGGTTCTAATATATCTAAACTAATCAAATTATCGACTTCGGTGTTAAAAGCTTGGCCTCAATGAATCGGCATGGGGTAGGGTTTTGAACGGACAGGTTCTAAGTTCGTTAATTTAATATCATGCTCGAAACTAGATGTGCATCCAGGCTTCTCAGAAATAAAGTCGTCGAACTGACATAATAATTCTTGTAGCTGACTCTTTTGATGTGGTCTCAGCGGCACATCGATATCCAGGTCAGAGGGTTCAAAAGACTCGCCTGGCAGGGAAGAAAGAGGGTAATCGGAATCAGGTTGGATGCGCACTGTCTGTATGACATTAAGAAAAACCGCAGGGTAATCCTCTTCAAGCGCCGATGTTTCGTCCAGTGCTACTAACGTATCTCCATGGGCGCATCGGTGGTACTTTTTTAACAAGTTAACGTGGTAGAGCCTATCGCCTGCTGGGGTACCAATGAGGTAATCTACCGGTCCTCGTACCTCGCGGACCGAGTACGGACCTTTCCATTGGCTCAGTAATTTATTACTTGTTGTGGGAAGAAGCAGGAGTCCTTCATCACAGGGCTTAAATTTCTGATCTTCGGTTCTAAAATCCTGGTTAAGGATCTCCGAGAATTCAGACGGTATCGGGGTTCTGAGGGGGACGGGCTGTTGGGCTTCCTTCTTAGGTCGGCCTTGAGGAAGGGCGGCCTGGGACACAGGGTCGGAGCTTACTTGAGGGCTCTGTCCTATAACCCCGTAAGGGGCGCGGTGATTTGCCATCCTGGCCGCCGTGCTGACGGGATCCAGCGCTCCGTCCGGCCCCAGCTTAGCCTCTCTTCCTTCCTTCAGATAGCCCGATTTCTCCCCTACCTCGTCGCTTTTCATACAACCTCTCCCACAACTTTCTCTGGTCAGCCTCTAATTTCACAGGGTAGAATGCTGACCTTCTCAAGCCAACCACCCCGGATCGGGGCTGAGGGGGGAGGGGACATTGTTCCCTAACCCCTCAGCTCCGGTTCGGGATGGGGGTTTTTTAACAACCTGCTTCATCCCCACCCATACCTTCCTCACATCCCTTTTCCTCTCCTCTTCACAACCTATATTTTTTACGCCGTGTTCAAGGTGGAGCCGCCATGCCGAAGGACTGCCAGGCCACCAGGCGGGAGGGGTGGTCCCGAATGGCGGCGCCTGGCTCTGCCGGGCTTGTAAGCACCTCTCGCAGTGCGGGCAACTGCGAGAGGTGATGAGCTATTGCGTCCCGTAATAAAAAGAGGGTCACCATGCCCATGAATGAAAAAAAACACCAAAAAACCCAACCCCCAACTTCCCCAAGAAAATCAACGGAGCCGCCCTCGGGCAGCTCCACCGAGAAAATGGAGGTCCCCCCCCTTGTGCTTGCGCAAGGGACCCTCCATAATTCTTTAACCGGAGAGGAGGCTTACTCCTCTCCTACGCCTACGGGTGTAGGGGACTCCCCCTCACCCCCTTCTCTGGAGGTGCTTTCGGGCACCTCCCTATCTCCAGCGGCAGTCCCTCCTTTGCTTTCTAAGGGGACTGCCAAGAAAGCCAGCAGGCAGCCCATTGCCGACCGCCCCTCGTGCAAGCGGCTCGGTAGGGCAAACCCCCTTAGGGGGGAGAGGGAAGCCAGGCCCCTTCGGTCGCTTCCCTCAAAAGACCTGCTGGCAAGAATTTTAAACCTTGCTGGGGTCAAGGCCTGTGCCTCCCCACACCACCTGACTAGAGACAATACTGCCAAGGGGACCTGCGATGGCCTGGGAGGGGATGGCCAACTGGAGGCCCCTCCTGTGATAGACATGGTCCTTGAGGAGACCCAGCCTCAGACGGTAGGGCCTTCCATGGGGGGGAATTCGGGCTCGGCGCCAAGCACCGAACCCGAATCCGCCCCTATGCAAGGTCCTCCTCAAATGGCTGAGGGCTCCGAGGCAGTAAAAGGAGGGGAGGGATCTCCTCCGACAGGTGCCCCTACGACAACCAGGACCTTCTCCATTTCGGAGAGGGACCTGGCTGAGGCTGGTCCATCTGGCCTGGGGACTTCTGCCGGCGGAGGTGAAAAGCGGGTTCATTCCCCGCCCTCCTCTCCGAAAAAGAAAAAGACTAAAAAGACAAAAAAGACTCGGGG
Source organism: Ceratothoa steindachneri (assembly GCA_963969495.1). Classification (NCBI taxonomy): domain Eukaryota; kingdom Metazoa; phylum Arthropoda; class Malacostraca; order Isopoda; family Cymothoidae; genus Ceratothoa; species Ceratothoa steindachneri. The sequence continues at coordinate 97,980,454 of OZ018326.1, forward strand.
CTCCTCTCCATCCACGGGGGCTGCGGGGACGGATGGGTCTGCTGCCACTCTGGCAAGCGACCAAGCCAAGATCGGCACATCCGGCCCCTCTACCCCCTCGTGTGCGGAGCCCCTGACAAAGAAGACTAATACCAAGAGTGCACAGGGCGGAGCCTCGATGACATCGGGGCCCCTCATTCAGAGGTTACCTGGCGTTTTCGAGCCCGCTGGCTTCAAACGCTTCCTCGTTATTTGCTCCACTGATGGTACCATGTTGTCCAAGGGCAACATGATCCATCAGAGGAGAGGATAAGCTAGTGCAATTGGTAGAGAGCCGAAGGTAACCCGTTTCTCGGACGGGAGCCTTCTGGCGAATGCGGCGAATCCCGCCGAGGCGGCCAAGATAAGTGCTCTTCGGACACTTCATGGCACCCCTGTGAGTGTGACGCCGCACTCTACCATGAACTTTGTGAAAGGAGTAGTTTATGCGAGGGAACTCGTTGACTACTCCATTGAGGACATCACCTTAGAGCTGGCCGACCATGGGGCGGTCAAGGTCGAACGTGTGATGAGAAAACAGGGAGGGGCCTCGAGACCCACCCCTACACTCTTCGTCACGTTCGACTGTGACAAGCTCCCTGAGTCGGTGCGTGCCGGTTGGTACCGCTACCGCGTGAAGGCATTCGTGCCACTGCCGCGGCGGTGCTATTACTGTCACCGCTTCGGCCATACGAATCGATCATGTAGACGTGCAAAATCGGGGTCACCCGAAGTCTGTGTAAATTGCTCCAAGGTCGCACACGATAAGTCCAAATCGTGTGTGGCCAAGTGTGTCAATTGCGGAGAGCCGCACCCTGCTTCTTCGAAGCAATGTGGTGCATATCTCCTTGAGAAAGAAATCCTGGCCGTTCAGGCCCAGGATCGACTCTCATTCCGCGAGGCAAAGGACTTGGTCCTGGCGCGCCCTGCTCTGCCTGGGACGTCATATGCCTCAATAGTTAGGAAGGCACCCTCTGCTCCCGGCCCATCCAGGCCAACGAGCACGGTTGTTTCCGCGCCCATTCGGAGCCCTTCTGCGGGCTCTACCCAACCCAGGCGCTCCCCTGGTAAAGCTGGCGGCAAAAAGGGCTCATACCCAGCCCCGGCTAAAACCAGGACTCCCCCCTCTTCCCCCAGCGTGACCGTTTCCCGTAAGGCAAAACGGCCACGCGCCTCCACCGAGTCGTTAGACTCACAGGAGGCAACACCCCTGAAGATGGTCGCTAGGCCATCTTCCGGGGTTCCTAAAGCTGCCCCCCGAAAGGAGGACAGCAACAAAGGAGCTTCGGCTCCTTCGCCCACGCCCCGAGGTGGAGCGAGTGGCTCGGAGACGGTGGTTCCTCGAAAAGAGGGCCCCCCGCCTCCGAAGCCGCAACGCCCGCCTAAGGTTTCGAGGCGGAGGGAGGAAAAGACTCGCATGGCGAGCCCAACCTCCCCCAATAAGTCCTCGAAGGCGACAGCGCCTTCAGCGCTTTGTCCGGCCAACAGCGCCCGGGGTTCTGCCCCCGGGAAGCGTACGGCCATTCCCGTGAGGGTCTTCAATTCGAGGAGGGCCCCCGCGTCTCCTCCGAGCTAGGGCGGGAGGGCATATTCCTTCAATGGAATTGCCGTGGACTCCGGGCCAACTGGGAGGAGCTGCGGAGGCTCGTCTCGTCCCGTTCCCCGTTAGCTATTTTTTTGCAGGAGACCATGCTAGGTGCGTGCCCCCTCCCTGCCCTCCCGGGGTATAAGGGTCTTGCGACCCCACCACCGCGGGATGGCCGGGCTGGGGGATGCGCAGTTTACACCCGGCATGATGTCTCCGTTCTTCCTTTCTCTTTAGATACCTCCTTTCAGGCAGTGGCTGTGCAGCTGCACCTGGATAGGAGGTATACTATCATTTCTGCGTACATTCCACCGTCAGCTGACTTCGACGCGGGGGACTTCCGCCGCGTCGTTGTACGGTTGCCGAGGCCCTATCTCTTGCTTGGAGATCTGAACGGCAGGCATCCTCTCTGGGGAGATTACTCCATAAATCCCAGGGGACAAGTCCTTGCCGATCTGATCGAAGAGCTTGAGATGGGTGTCCTAAACGTGGATGATTTTACGCATCACTGTCCGAGAACCGCTTCATTTTCTTGCCTTGACCTATCTTTGTGCTCTTCGGATGCACAGCCTGATTTTGATTGGGGGGTGGTCGATGACCTCCATGGTAGTGATCACTTTCCCATTCAAATATCATTTTCAGGGCAACTGCCGCCTGAGAGACCACCTCGGTGGTGCTTGGCGCGGGCGCGGTGGCCTGCATTTCAGGAAATGACTGAATTCTCTATCTCAGTCGAGGAGTTTAGGTCGGTAGATGAGGCCGTTGAGTTCTTCTCTAGCAACCTCATCGCCGTGGGCCTGACTACTATTCCTAGGACGTCTGGCCGATTTGCACGCCGACCACTCCCATGGTGGTCGGCCGAGTGTGAGACGGCCCTCAAACAGAAGCGTTATGCCTACATGCGCTATAAGCGCCGCCCGAACGATTTCACTGTCGCTGAATTTCGTCGGGCTAGGGCTAGGTTCCGGTATATTTCGAAGCACGCCCGCCGCTCTTCTTGGCGGGCATACGTGTCTTCACTTAACGGGAAGACCCCTTTAGCTGAGGTGTGGAAGCGAGTCAAAAGGATTCGGGGCAAGTTCTCGCAGAACCCCCCTCCCGTTCTCCAGGAGAATGGGACCGCAATCTCAGACCCCGCGTCCGTGGCGGAATCCTTAGCGACCGCTTTTTCCGCATTCTCTAGCCGTGATGCTGCTCCGCCAGCATTCAATGCACGTCGTGATGTCGCGGAAGGCCGCCGGCTGGACTTTACCTCCAGTGGCGGAGAACCCTTCAACGACAAGTTTACTGTGAGTGAGTTGCGTTCCGCTCTCGCTTCGTGCGCGGACACCGCCCATGGTCCGGACGATGTCCCGTACGCCATGCTTCGACACCTGGGTGAGCGAGGCATGGCCTTTCTGTTAGATCTGTTCAACAGGATCTGGGTGGAAGGTCTTCTCCCAGACTCCTGGCGAATCGCTACTGTGCTCGCCTTTCGCAAACCGGGGAGAGATCACACTACTCCGACCGGTTTCCGCCCAATCTCTCTAACCTCTTGCGTGTGCAAGTTGATGGAGAAATTGGTAAACGTTAGATTAGCTTTTTTCCTGGACAGCGGAGGCCATCTGTCTTCCGCACAGTGCGGCTTCCGCAAGTTCCACTCCACGTCGGATGCTCTGCTCCGACTGGAAAATGCCGTCTGCGAGGCTTTTCTTCGTAGACAGCACTACGCCACGGTGTTTTTCGATCTGGAGAAGGCCTATGATACCGCATGGCGATACGGTATCATGGAGACTCTCTACACGATGGGGGCGAGGGGACGCCTCCCAATGTTTATATCTGAATTTTTGCGAGATCGTCGATTCCGCGTACGTGTGGGGGGAGCTCTCTCCGGCCCAAAGGAGCAGAAGGAGGGTGTCCCGCAGGGAAGTGTCCTCAGTGTCACACTCTTTGCCCTGAGCATCAACGGCATCACCTCGGTGCTGCCGGAAGATGTTCTCGCTACGCTCTACGTGGACGACCTTTCGATCTCTTTTGGCGCGGCCCAGATGCCAACTCTGGAGCGTCGACTCCAACAGGCATTGAACCGCGTCTCTCGCTATGCCGAAGCGCACAGGTTTCGGTTTTCTTTGGCCAAGACTAAGGTGGTGCACTTCTGCCGCCATCCACGGCTTCACCCCGACCCAGATTTGTTTCTTAATGGGGTGCGCCTGGATGTGGTTGAGTCGCACCGTTTCCTTGGTCTTGTATTCGACCGACGCCTCACCTGGGAGGCTCATATTCGCAGCCTTAGGGTCTCTTGTACCCGCGCCATGGACATTCTCCGTTCCGTGACGTTCAGCGCTTGGGGCGCTGATAGGGCTACCGCCTTACTTTTTTATCGATCCTTTGTTCGCTCGAAGCTCGACTACGGATGCGAGTTTTATGCATCCGCAGCCGAGCGTTTATTGCGGAAGGTGGATTCCATCCACCACACCGGCCTTCACCTTGCGACCGGTGCCTTCCGCACTTCCCCCATTGAGAGCCTGTTGGTCGATGCTGGGGAGATGCCACTTGCTCTGCGCCGCGTGCAGTGCATCACTCGCCTGTACGCGCGAGCCCAGCGCCTCCCTCAGTCGCGAACAGCTCTCACTGCATCCGCAGATGATCTCGATGGTGCCTATGCCGCCGAGAGACGCCAGTCATGCCCTAAGCCCTTTGGGTTTAGGGCCAGGAAACTCCTTCGAGAGCTAGATATAGCTCTCGGGCCGGTGGCGCCCCTGGTTCTGCCCAGGACGCCACCCTGGAGGGTACCACATTTGGCTATTTGTCGCTACGCCTCTGCTCCCAAAGCTTGTACTGCGCCGGGAGTATTGCGTTCGACCTTTTTGGAGCACACATCGTGTCACGCTGGAACCGTGCCAGTGTATACGGATGGCTCCAAGTCCCAAGAGGGGGTCGGCTTCCACGCCGTATCCCCTCTGTTTGAAGTCAGCGGGGCTCTACCAGGCGCTGCGTCTGTCTTCACGGCCGAGCTGGTGGCAATACACCACTCGGTACGGGAGATTACGCGACGTGCCCGGTTCGGAGACCGGATTGTGATCTATAGCGACTCACAAAGCGCCCTGAGTGCTCTCGGGGCATTGGAATCTCCGCATCCCCTGGTTCGCGATATCCGTGACGTTACGGTTTTGGCGAGCCGGGCAGATGTCGAGATTATCTTCTGCTGGGTTCCTGGACATGTGGGAATTGCGGGGAATGAGCGCGCCGATGAGGGCGCCAAAGAGTCCGCGAGGACTCTGCGACCAGACCAGCGTTTCGCTCTTCCTCACACCGACTACATGGCAGGAATACGGGCAGCTCTTCGGACTGCTTGGCAAAGAAGATGGGAGACGGTCGAAGGGAACTTAAAGTTGCGTGCCATTGCGCCGCGACTGTTCCCATGGACCTATCCCCCAATGCCGCGGCGGCTTCAGGTTGCTTTCTGTCGTCTCCGAATCGGACACACTCGTGTGACGCATCGCTATCTGGTGGAGCGCTCGCCTGCGCCCTATTGCAACGACTGCGTCGTCCCCCAGACTGTTCGGCACATTCTTGTCGAATGTCCCAGTCTGGGTGATCTTCGCGCACGACACCTGTCCCGGTACCGGGATGGGCGGGGTCGCTACCGCCTGTCCCTTGTACTCGGGACGAGTGCGTGCACTTTGACTGGTGGACTTGCTAACTTTTTGGGGGAGGCCGGCCTTCTCCCTTTTTTTTAACCAGGCTTAATTTTTTTGTTGTTGTTTTTGTTGTTGTTGTTGTTGTTTTTGTTTTTTTTATTGTTATTACTTTTTTGTTGTTCCCTGTTCCATTTTTTGAAGTAGCCTAGAACTAGGCTGTTTGTTTACGGCGACTTATGCCTAAGTCGGCAGTCGCCAGATAGCCCCTTAAATAAAAAAAAAAAAAAAAAAAAAAAAAAAAATCTGTCCTATAAGTACAGAACAAAATTTTATAAGTGTTGAAATGACTTCAGCCCAGCCATCATAATACTGACACTGCAGGTAACATCTAACGACGGGGAATCGGTTCGCCTGCCCAAGGTATTCATGTACCACCGCATTTTTTTCGTGGTTAGTGTCCACTGGGGTACGGAGCTCGTCGGACACGATGAAACACGTCCACCCTGTGTCCCTGACGAGAGTAGATACACGGCAGCCGTTCAAGCTGCCCTCCTCAAATTTCAAAGTTCCCGGGGAACTTTTATCAAAAATAAAATTTACCTGGTGGCCCGACGGAGGGGGAGAAGTTGCTGCTTGGCTCTGCACCACCGGGAAGGCCGGGGTGGCATTAATCTGGTGAACTTGGTGGGCTGGTCCGCTTTTAAGCCTAGAATTTTGGGGGCAATTCCAGCTCATGTGGTTTTCTACACCGCAGGTGAAGCATATGATTGGTCGCTTTGGAAAGAGTGATGGTGGAGAAATCTTAACGGGAGGTTTGATGTCACGTTGTTGTTTGGGGGGAAGAAGTTTTGGGGTTTTAGGGGGCCCAGGAACTTCGTCGGCTTTCCTGGAAAGGGGCGCGAATCCTTCCTTCTTTCCTTGTAGGTGGATTGGTGAGGATTTAGATTCTTCTTGGGGTATAAATTATGGCTTAGGGCATAGACATCCGCTTCTTCGGTACACTCTTTAAAGGTCTAGCACCGACGATCCTTGACGAACGCGAGGCTCTCCGTTGGGAGAGACGCTAAAAATTGATCCTGCAACATGAAGTCTGTTAAGGACACGTAGTTAGGATCAACCTTTGAGGATTCTAACTAGAATTTAAAATTCCTCTAAAGAATGTTTCCGAATTGACGGAACGTCTGTCTGGTTTTAATACGAACTCCTCGAAATTCTTGTCGGTAGAAATCGATGGTTATATTATGAGCGGCCAATAACTCAGCTTTTAAGGTGCTGTAGTCAGTTGCACATTCAGATGGTAAAGATATAAATATTTCACGCAATTTACAATTTAAAAGGAGAAGTAATCTTACTACACCTTCACCCTCCAAATCCAGGTTATTGATCTCGAGGATTTTTTCGAAGTGTGCTAAAAATGCTTTAAAATCCTCTCCATCCCTGAAATTAAGAAGCTTAAGTGGGAGATTGTGCTGGGCTTCGGAACGTGAACTTACCGATCGGGTTTCAGCATCTACACGAGCCATTTCAAACTGATGGTGAAGCTCAGCTTGTCTTTTCCGTTCCTCTCTTTGTTTTCGTTGGATTTCTCTTTCTCTTTCTCTTTGCCTTTTTTCTCTTAACTTCTGTCTTGCTTCTCCTTGCTCCTCTTGAACGTACTCAATCACTTCTCTTCCGGAAAGTCCTAACGATTCTCCTTGCGGTTTGAAGATTTCAAACTGAGTCATATTGCACTTGTGGGGGCAAAAAGCAACCAACTAAATTCCTTTCGATAAGAATTATGCCTTTTAGAGAATTGGCCTACCTAAATATGGGCACTGACTTATTCGTGATTGGTTTCTTGACCTAGATAACCAATGACTGAAAAAACAAAAAAACACACAAACAAATTATTATAGCAGTTGATGAGCTAACCCAGCTTCTTAAGTTTCAAAAAGGGGATAGCATTCGTTAAAACAAAAGGGAACTACTATACTCTATTCTTATTACGAATAATACTATGCTTCACTCGACTGAGACCAGTGTTTGCAAAGATATAGCGTTAAACCTTACACACTTGACACCAAATTTAAATAGTATATATATATATATATATATATATATATATATATATATATATATATATATATATATATATATATGTCGTAGAATAGGCTCTCGACTATATACCATATATAACTATTCGTTGAGGGAATTATTCTAATACTTCAAGTGCGTGGTAATCTGATTAACCGAGGTTAGTCCAAAAGGAGGGGGGGGGGCTGAGCGGCTTATTTATCTTCAATATGCTTAAGAAGTAGAACGGTGCACAAGGATAAATAATATGGTTACCATTAATAAAATAGAGTTTTATTAATTAAACTATCAACAACACACAAAAAAATGTTTACATAAACGGAGAATGAAAAAGGTCGTGGGAATATCTGACTAATCCGAGGATTAAGATTTGGAGAGATTTAAAAAGGTTAACAAATAAAAATTGAAGGGGGGGGGATGGTTTGCTAAACCATTTAAAGCACAGGGTTGCGTTGACAAAAGGTTAAATGAGTAAAGGTAATGCTCAGCTTACGTAATTACAAAGTTGTTGTGCAGAGGAAGACGATGCGAAGGACTCTTCGGTCCACTGGCGATTTCCAGCAGAAGGGTTCTTCGGGGCGTTGTCCTTAACGAAGGGGAAGGACTGTCTTCGAAGAGTAAGAACGAAGTGAGGCTCGAAAGTACGAGCGATCTTTGTGACAGCAAATCGGAGATGTTCTAGATGAACAATGGAGGTTATTGTTGAAACCAAGCATTCTCTTGAAGAACGTTAAAAAGGAGGGAATTAAATTATCCGGACGTGATGTCTTGGGAACGAGAACCGTTTCTTGACGAACGGGCTTGAAAAACAATGGGTGTTCTAACGTTGTTCTTTTTCTGAACAACAGGGGGGCCTTGTTGACTTTGAGTCTCAAAGGCACGAACCTTGGCACTCAAGGGATATTGTCCTCTTCTGGACAATAATGGGTTTCTTAGCAGAGTTCCTAGGTGAACAAGGGAGACCGGATCGGCGTTATGCCTCGCAAAGATAATCGGGATCTGATCTGCTTCATTTGGGAAAAGCTATGATATAATTAGTCGAAGCCATCCCCTTAGCGTAGGGGACAATTGAGTGGGAGGCTTCGGGGGAATGTCCTGCTGGCGCCTGAGAAAATATCTTATCTGCCCATCAGCCTAACTCAATCTGGCGAGATCGACGTATGGAGGCAAAACGGGGGAGTGAACCTTCTTGATTAAACATTTGCTATGTTATGCGATAACGCACTCTGCTTCCTCTTGCAGATGCACGTGGGTAGCATGTTTCTAACATGTGATTGCGGCTGAATTTAAGCGGCCTCAAACCGTTGTATCACAAACCTCAATGATTATTTTATGTAATAGAGTGATGTTATAACTGAAAAGATTTAGATTTACTAAGCTGTTCAATTATTGATTGATTAGAGAAGTCTTCAAGATATCTCTATTCAATATAAAATAGATAAAGTTTGTCTATAAACTTTTTAAAACTAATTTTAAATCTACTAAAGAATATGTTAATATGACTAATTATTACACTCAAAATTCTTCCTAAATATTGCATTATTATCTCTTTTCCCATCAATACGTCTTCCGTTACGGTGAATTTGAACATTTTATCATCTTTCAAATCTCATAAACCTTGGTCAGATGAATTCCATTTCCTCAACTTTTATCATGATGGTGGATGAGTAAATATTCGACTAAATCTTTACAAATGATCGTAATATATTCATACACAACACTTAAATCATTTTTTTGTATGATATCAATTATTACACCTATTATGCCTAAAATACACTTAAAATCGCCGATAGAATGGTCTTTTGCAGTCTCCTTCTTTTCTTATGTTCTTATGTTCTTATCTGTGAGGCGATCAAATATTTTTGTATTTTTATCCAAACCATCGCCAAATCCTAGATAACATGCATCAACAATGTTTTGAAATGTTTGTACTTCAAATAGTTTTCGTTCTTAAATTTCTTCTATTATGCAACACATACTTAAAAGGTTTTGGGATGAAACTCGCATACTTATAACCAAATATTTCAAAGTGTAGACTGCCTGCTTGTGGGTTATGATTAGGACGCACATAATATCTGATCTCTTTGTTCCATAAACTTTTACTATGCGTTCCACCCTAAGTTAAATCTTCTTCTTGAAGAGAGATAGTGTAGGAAAACCAACCAGAACTTATCTTCACTTATGAACAACTTTTGATTATATTCTGTTCCACCGTAGGTGTTTTAAGAACCATCCGTATCTAGCTCGATTAGTTCTGAAAATTTTCAAATAACTAAAAATATTTCTCTTGTATTCTTCTTGAATAATATTATTAACGTTGAATCATGCTATTTTGAAAGAACACGTTTGTACATCCAAAAATCAGATCATATCACAAATTTTATCAGTAGACATAATTATCCAATAAAGTTTGAGAAAGTTACTAGAAGCTATCACGTTATTGACCATGTGTATATATCGATGAATGTGGAATAGGCGTCTGAGTACTACTTAAATCTTTAGCAGAAATTACTTCATATTCCATAATATACACCGCTGTTTTATTTGTAATGTCAATACTCAGACAATTAACAAAAGCAAATCTGAAATAAGATCATATTATCCTGGCATCCAATGTGGCATCATCACCATACGCAAAGAGATTTTGCTTCAGCCTAGACGCATGTGGTTTGTAACTAAATATATAACAATGATTAAGGACACTTTCTCAAAAAAAACCGAGATAAGATTTCATATATCACGAAGCTGTCTATCCCATTCTTTGAGTTCTACCAGATAAGAATTCTATTAAACTAATTAGAGTGTGCCAATTCTATTTTATATCTTGAGCTAATAAATGAATTGGATTTGAATGCCTCACCTTATCAAATAAAGACCTAAATTATAGTTCAAAATAGAAACTTCACACTCAAAATCAATCGCTTCCCGGGGCTCTGAAGACATGATCATGTCTATCACTAACCTCAGAATCAAAATTGTATGTTGGAAATAGATCTCTAATCTCGAATATTTTCTAAGAGGTTTCATCATTAGCCTTTTATATATCTTTGAGGAAATTGGAGTAATTGTAATTGAGTGACAATCCGAAGAGTCTAATGTTGCAATCATAACTTTAGGTTGCGTTTCAATGATACCTGACCTTCGAATTGCTGGAAAACAACAACCCTAATGTAGTTACGTTAAAAACAGACATTTTAGTGGATAAAACAGGATGAGAATAGTATTTGTTCGCTTTTAAACTGGTAATTTTATGGGGATTATTTTTAACTTTGTGGTCGATTTTTTTAACCCAGCAGTTTTTGAAAGAAGCATGGAGTCCTCCTTGGAATTTGCGCCGGACGGACAAACAAGGATATTTAAGACTTTTGTAACATCAGAAGACGGATAAAGGAAAACGTCAGAAATAAGCTAGAAGATTTATGATTCGACTAGAAGGTGACACCAGAGAGAAATCCCATGTTCGACTATTTGACACCATCAGAATGCCAGAATTATTGCCTAAAATCAAGGAGATTATCAATACTGATCTCAGAAAGTCAAAGCGTACCATTGCAAGTGAGAAAATTGTAGATTAAGACCTCATCAGAGTGATGGTGGATACGGACATTTACTACTTTTCATAAAAGATGAAGAAAACATAATTTCGCTCCTTTTCGATGAAGGAAAAGCGATTCATGCACACCAAGAAGCTGATTAAAATGTTGAAACAAACCATTGGAGCCTGACTTGCTATGGTTCTTCTCCGAAGAGAAGAATATTTGCCAAGACCAGATGATCAACTGAATCAACCTGGTAACTGCAGTGAAGCCATAGCTGTGGCAGCAAGACTTTGCGCACCAATACAGTGGGCAAGAGAATTTCTTCTATCACACAGAATCTAACATTTTTGAATCCCAACTTGCCGCCTGACTGCAACCCCTATGAATTCGTTGTGTAAGGACCCGTGGAAGGAGAAAGCAATGAATCCAACTGTTTCACGTAGGACGATCTCAAGCCCAGATTCCCTGGTCTTTCAGTGGCGTAAAAGTAGCGAGAGTAGGGAATGCTTGTGGCCGATTCCGAGGTCACATAGAGGCTTTTTATTGAGGACACAAATGGGTTCATCGAGTCCTATCTACAACACATGTCAGTAAGACAAACTGAACCTTATTTGAAGAAGTATATCTAAAAAACTGAAATCAGTTTTATTTTTCCTGAGACAGTTATCCTGAGAACGAATACCGTCCCCACATTGTATATATGCATTCGTCATCAACTACAAAGTGAAAATAGCATTAGGTTTTTATATCACCAGAATTGCTCAGATTAAAAAGAAATTGCGACCTTACCAGAGCTAAATGTTCAAGAAAAATATTTATCTTTGGAAACAATGCTAATCGTAAATTAATGCTTTCATTACACTCTTTCCTGTGAATTATTTCCGAAATTGCGTGACGAAGCCATCAGTATTGATTACAGGTGTCAAACTCTAATCAAAACATAAAATAGAAGACTTCGAAGTTGTCAAACACTAAAATATCAGAACTTTTAGCTAGAGAAATCCTTATATACAGGTATTATATTCCTTCTTTGCCTCATCATAAATTAATCCTATGCTCCAAATCTACTAAAATTTACTCCCAAAGTTTCCATTTAATATTTGGCCAAAGACAGTAAGCTGGATGCTTCCTAATTTAAGCATGCTTATACACAAAATCAAAAAGAGCTTTGTCCTTAACCTTGAAATTCCATATTATAGTAAGCACCTTTCTTTTAAAAATAATAACTAAGGGAAAATTCAAACAAGAGGCTAAATCATAATATTTATCTAAAGAACTAAAGTCTAATTTCAAAAGATATCTATGAATAAAACCCAGTGAGTTCTGGACTATAAATATATCTCGCAAGCAAATGACACATTAGGCAAAAATTTGTATATTTAAATGTTGTCAAATGAGGTTATAATCAGAGAAGCCAAATTCAAGATCAATATTTCAGTAATAATGAGTGAAGGGCCGGGAAAGTGGAGCCCAAACCAATTTGTAGAACCGTGAGGTCAGAGTTCAACCACTTTTTATAGTCTGCATAAAATCTCCGAACAAAAGAAATGACGCCTTTCAGTCAGATTTATGTAGAGATGCCTTGCTGGATAGAAAACACGTCTTAAAGACTATGACCAAAGTATAGGTAAATTTATACTAAGAATAATTCAAATTAGGCCAGACTAACGCAGATTTTCATGACTAGAACCTTCTAACAACCATACTCATTCAAGACATTATATGATAGAAATCATTCCTCTTTAATATACAAGGCCATTCCGCAAGCCCTGAAAAGCATTACGTTTTAGAAGTTTAGGTTTAAGAAATCCTGGAATTAGCAATTCAGAAATGTGCCGTAGGTCAGAAACTAAAATCTTAGAACAAAATAAATTGTCAAATGTACGTCTGTCAAAATTATAATATTATAACTTTTTGCTATTTTGAGTAAAAACTTTCAGTTACGTTACAAGAAATAAGAAATGAAAGAGGGGCTACAAAGATTTTGAATGGATTAAGTATTTTGGTTAATCTACTAACTCATTGAAGTCAGGCTAGTTCATCTTCAAGAAGTCAACATATTTTGTTGTGTATTAAAGAATTTAATGGTTTAATTGTTTTACTTGAGGGTGGAAATATGCATTAGGATAAAAATATTGGCCGCTTATCCTCAATTACGATTTCTGGCGGTGGTCTGACCAAAGCCAGATGTGATCTCCTTCGTCACGAATTATAGTACTAAATTAAATAAATTGTAGGGAAATCGATATCTCAGTCTAAAAAACAGAGGCCCTGTTCGATCACCACAGCGTCCTGACGCTTGGCAGCATAACCCGATTACTTAATCCCCTCCTCTCCCCTCGTCCACCAGATGGCCTCCTCCAACCACGAATATGCACGAATCATCAGATTTCTGGGACGGCAAGCATAACATTGGTTAAACAGGCACTATTTCCCTTAAGAGCTGGGATGTACTTTTACATCTTATAGGAAATTAGAGGAGCGGCGACCAAAAGCCAGAAGATGCCTTTAGGGCCAAGTGAAAGACGCTCGGAGAAGCGTCGTTACAGGAGTGAGGTAATACATAAGCCCTTATCCTCTTCCCCTACCCCCAAGGGGTCGGTGAAGTATATAGGCGGATAACTGGAGAAAAAATGAAGATCGAGTTAGTGATCGACACGACGCATTCCGGTGTAGTGCCCGGTAATCAAAGAAAGGAACAAAGAAAAGGCTCACAGTGAGCCAGTTTCTTGTTGTCACACCGAAATTAGCTATTGTATTGAGAATCTCAATCATCTGTCGTCAGAGAAACCTCCTATCCCGGTTTACAACAAAAACCAGAGATATTCCTCGCCATTGAGGAATACCCCAAAGTGAACTCTCTCAAATACCCCCTCATTCGTCAAAGAATTCACTTGTTTGCTCATAGCTCGTCATTGCGAACCATTCCAAGATTAAACCCAAGATTGGAAAGAGCATACCTTCACTGTCACGTTGTTTAATTCATTTGACTAAGACAGGGTGCTTAACGCGATTCGTTGCCCGCACTGAAATCACCTGTTGCTTCAAACCCGACTCCACGCTAGTCAAACAGCGGGGTGTCTGTGAACACGTCCACGCGCCTAACCGCAAAAATTTTTTTTCTTCTACATAAAAATTCAAGGCCAAGGTCATTCTCCAGCCAGATTCACGTGTGGTTGTTTTAAAGATAAAGAAATTTTATTATTTTTGAGTATCAATTGGCGTCCAATATTAAAGTGAGCTTTGGGTCAACCATTACTTTATATTCACTTCGTTTAAATTAGTAAGTCTCACATAAACTCGTTTAATTCATAGCTGTATAGTTTGTTTTCATTTCGATTTCACTTTTTTATGTTTTAATTAGAGATATATTTTCTTTAGAATTATTTAATTTAATCCTCAAAACGCTGCTCTTGGCACTAGAAATCCTCACACATTAAATAACGTAAAATAATAGAGCACTCTTAGATACAACGTAATCAAGGAGTTTAATCGATTACGTAACAAAATTACGTACGTATACCACCACTCGGCCCTTACAATATATATATATATATATATATATATATATATATATATATATATATATATATGTGTGTGTGTGTGTGCGTGTGTGTGTGTTTATCTTGATGTATGAAACATGGCTCGTAGGATAAAGGTCATTTATATTGCCATACAGACCTAGTGTTTAGTTACACCTCAGCATGGCTGCCAAATAGAAGTTTAATATTTTAGTTAAACGCCTTCCACATTACTAGAAACGTTTCTTAAAATTGATCAATACTATAACTAGATGAAAATATAGTTTGATATTTTACATATAATATACCAAACTTAGAGATAGAAAAAAACATGGATGTATAATAAATTCATAATACTTGTCTATCTACAAGATCATAACTTTACCTGCAACCGTCTACCTGCGTATCCGGTGTAGTTCATGCATTCTCTTTTATCGCTTTTAACCTTATAAAGTAGCCTTATTTATTCACTCTTACATTATCAGTGTCAACCAATCACAAATGCTTATAATACATTCCATCAGACAAATTCCATAAAACAAACCTAAAAAAAAAATGCAGCAAAATTCCATATCATCTCCTACATCTACTGTAATAATTTTAAGACAGCTCAGAACAATAACAACCTCTTGTATGCTTATCCTTCCCAAACCCAATACAACACACGATGTACAACAATGAAGCAAATACTACCATTTGTATATGCCGCCATACTCCCATCCTAAATCTGATCAAAGTAGTTTAGCCATCTACATTTTCCTCTTCATTGCTCACGATTACCGTAACATTCATGCCGTGTTGTTAATGCAGCTCTTCTTTCTTCGCTATTCTTTCTAGTCTAGCTTCCTGTTCACATCGCCAGCGTTCTTAATCGCTGCTTCACGTAGGTGTATTGCAGGACAGAACCCTACCACTCTCACTATATTTCCTTTCTTCCCGAGGGTATCAAAATCTCCTTTTCTCCTCTAATTTAGCCACCTATTTTTGCACTCTTAGCTTTGACAATCATCAACCGATACCTAGTCCCACTTCAATTCACCTTTCCAAATCATTTCAGAAACTTTCTTTCTCAGCTTTACTCCTCTCATTAAGGCTACATAGAATATAAATAATCAGGTTTTCACCCTTGAAATTTTAAACTTCGCATAAATAATTCTTAAGCACTCATATCATTTACCTCAATGTGAAAGGCACATTTTTGATTGCTAGGGGAACCACAATAGTCGACAAGTTTGGTTGCTCCCACGGAATGAAACCCTATTTGAAATATCCGGATTTTATTGTAGTCAAAACTTTCCGGGCAAATGATCAAATACCTACAGATTGAATGAGGGATATAAGGCTCTTGATAATATTGAATTTTAATGAGAAATCTTAGAGATTTAGGAACCATGCTTTTGAACATTGAAATAATAATTGATCCGAAGATGGTTTTATTTTAGATGATAATACTGAAATATTTAACGAGATGAATACTAAATTTTGCTCAACAAAATTTAAATAATCAAAAATTATATTTTGAAATTTTCCTCTTGTTTCTGTTAAGCAAAACCTAGACAACATATTTTATGATGAAAAACAAGGTAAGCTCCCTTATGTTTTGTCTCTTCTTAAAGGTAATCGTTCTCATTTGGTAAGCACTGCAGCTGCTTTTCGGAATTACAATAAAATTGATTTGAGAAAAGAAGATACAAATTGCTTTTTTATCATATTGCAAAAGTGCGTTATTAGGCTAATTAAAAGGAGCGCAATTTATTTTTACACTCTCCTAATATAACTGAACATTATTCGTTTTCATTGTAGTCTTTCATTAAGGAAACATTTTAGTTCCTAACTGAAAAAAGCTTTTTTTCAATTCTGATTAATAAATTAATAATTAGCTAAGATTAATAAATAATCAGGATGGTCAGGATTTTGGCCTAATTGTATGAAATTTTAACATTAAATTTATTTTAATATATTTCCATTTTAATTTTTCCTAAAACAGGATTTAAAAAAAAACAGGCAATGGCTTCGCCACTACCCTCTACAAAGGGAACTTGCGCTTTGCTACTAAGATTAAAATCAATAATCTATAAAACAGCAGCAATGGTTAAATTTTTATGAATTTTCTGAACTTCACCAATTATAATAATTTTAACTGAATTTCTCCCCTTTCAAAATATAACGTTGCTAAAATATAGTTATAGAAGATATATAAAAATAAATTTTTTAAACTTCACCATTTGTAATTTTTGGGGTTTTAAAAAATTCACAAAATTTCGCCCTTCATTATGCAACAGGCGTTTGGCCCGGTAATCAAGACCTGGGCTAACAATACAGGATATCTATCCTTCACTTACCTCGATGAAATTCTTCTCCTTGAAAGGAAACCTCCGGCAAGTGCATTTTCCTAATCCTAAATAGCCCCCTTAATATTAATCTCCCAAAAAAGTGAATTAGTCTCCACAAATTAAATTATGTTCTTATGTATGAGAGGCGGTTAATAAGTTTTGAAATTCGGATATAAGGAAACGAGATATGAGGAAAAGTGTTTTATTATTTTTTAATATAACTACCCTCGACTTCAATGCACTTGCGCCACTTGTCTCTGAGGCTTCAAATTCCCCAAAACCAGAAATCTCCCGACTGCTGTTCAATCCACTCGTGTACGGCGAGCTGGACATCTTCATCGTCCCCAAACAGGCGTCCACGCAGTGCAGCCTTGAGCTCGCGGAATAAAAAGTAGTCGCTAGGGGCTAGATATGTACTGGAGGGGGATGGTTGAGCTCCTCGAATCCGCACTCGCGCAGGGCAGTTTGTGCAACTCTGGCTTTGTGGACTTTGACGACGTTGAAGTCGATCATGGGGCGTGAGATCTCGTGACGTTTTTAGGGACCCCACGAACAGAGACCTTGGTCATGGCCAAGTTGTCGTGGATGATGTTGATAACACTTCCATGTGATATTCAAAGTTCTCGATCGATTTCTTCGACCTTACCGTCGATTTTCGAGGATCATCCTCTCCACACGGACCACATTGCCCTCGTTGGTCACGTCTGACGGCGTCCTGAACGGGGTCATCTTCAAGGGCCTCACAACCATAGCCGAACTCCCTCTTCCGGCGAGCAATGGTTGCATAGGAAGAGGCGGTATCGGTGTACACTGCAACCATGCGTTCATGGATCTCTTTTGCATTCTTGCCTTCCTTGGTCAAAAATATGATCACTGCGCGGTGCTCAACGTTCTTCATTGCTGAAAAATTTGTGACTGACGATCTACGATCAGCTACTGCTTTTTAAATAGACGAGGCAAGAGCGTGCAGCTAGAGGTTCTGACTCGTCATAACTTGTCCTAACACCCCCACAAACAGCCATCCCCCTTCCTCTGTTTTGCCCAACCGATTCGCAAAACTTATTGACCGCCCCTCGTATAAAGTTGGAAATTAATAGAAAAAGTGCCGCGCTCACGTACACCCTTGCCAATAAGGTAAGAAGTGCTGCCTCTTACCTCAGTGCTAATTGTGTTTCTAATAAAACTTGGCTACGTATGGCCGAACTCATTAATTTCATCACGCATGTTCTAAAGATCCCTTTTATTTGAATCCAAATTTGCTTTAAACAGTTACATTCACCACGTCTGTCCGACTTGCTGCCGCTACTCCCGTTGATCCACACAAAATGGACCACGTAGAAAAGAAGGCACGCATCGCCTCTCATTCGGACGCTTCGGACTCTATTCTGGGCATCGCTATGGAAGGCGCTTCCCTGGAAATTACATCAGTGTCATTTTATTTCCTTAAAATCTTCAAGAAAGAATCACTTGCACTGAAGATCGCGTTCCTGCTGGCTCTCAACGCCAGATTACACGCCGATAACCTAGGCGCAATCTGGAAATGTGCCCGGAACAAGCTCTCTGATACCATCCTTTGTGCACTCTCCGACACTTCATGACAATTCTTCACTTCCATCTTTCGAAAGGCGGCCGTCAATGTTACCTTTGTCAGGTCTGCTCGTAATCTTGCCGATGCTGCGTCCAGAAGCTTTGCAACTTAATATCACCTCGCTGTCCTCCTTAAAACCGTAACTACTCTTCAGAGTATAAAAGGAGGCTGCACCTGAACGCAGCATGGCAGTTTATTTGCGTGTCTTAACTGGAAACATCCTTGCCTTCCCACACACCCTCCCCCTTATTTATTTTATATACGTAGCTTTTCACATTTGTGCTATTTTTTCCTTTCTATATAGTTTTGTTTTTTTTGTCTGTACACCCATGTAATTTTTGTCAACTGCTTTGTATAGTTTTTCTGCCCATGTACGATGTTAAGAAATCTCATTTTTCTGCCTTGTATTTCTTCAACATTTTGTAAAAAGAATTTAATTTTGTAAAAAAAAAAATAAAGGGGACACTTCCTTTATTTTTTCAAAAATTACAAAAACTGGCTGACTGCTCTCTGGTGTGTCGAAGGGTCACGCCCCAACCGTGATGCCAAACTATGAAATAAACGGAGTCGGTTAAGGAAGTGTTTTTTTTTGGGGGGGGACCCATTGGAGAGGATTTAAATGTGGTTACATACCCAACCCTTCTCGCCAAATGAAAGAATTAAAGGATATCTGAAAGAGTTGCGGATTTTCTCATTCAATGCCAAGGCTGACTCCTCCGAATAATTTTAACCCAGCGTCAGGCGATCTCAGGGGGTCTCAGTCGATAACAGCAGATCGCATCGTTTTCTGACTGGAGTCTAGATATAAAAGTGACTGATCCTAATAAATTGGCCATTAAAAACATTCTTCTTAAACTCGATGTTTTAACGTTAGTGTTGACATCACACTCTGCCTTGAACGTTAGTGTTGACATCACACTCTGCCTTGAACGACGTTACAAGAGTTGGCTAATAATGGCAACTCATTTACTACTTCCTTTAAAATTTAGAGAAGAGCTGGACGACACCAGGAGGTAGTCAAGGCTGAACGTGTGATGAGGAAACATGAAGAGCCTTGAGAACTACCTCTATACTCTTCGTCAGCTTCGTCCGTGACAATATTCCTACGTGCTTTCTGGCATCATTACGTATACGTTGAAATCTTACCACTACCCCGCTCCCTCACCCTGCTTTCTCGAAGCAGGGTGGCGCCGAACTTTTCTTTTGAGAAACCATGGCAATCATCATGTCGTGTTTCTTGCGAGGCAGTAGGAACCATTCTCCTGATTAAAAATCAACCGGTCGCCACCTATAGCTCTCATCAATCCTAGCAAGAAGATGCGAAATATACATCTGATATTGAGGATCGAGGAATAGGCCGAGGGGTGGTGGGAGTTTCACCCGACTCATATATATATATATATATATATATATATATATATATATATATATATATATATATATATATATATATATATATATATATATATATATACATATATATATATATATATATATATTTATCCTATTATCAGGAATGCGTTGGGATTACCGTACTACTCCCGATACTTCGTTCGGCCTGTGCCCTGAATATGTTGATTGACTCAGAGTGCTTTAGAGGTTGGCTACGGAGCGATTGGAAGAAACTTTGCCAGCAAGCGACCAAAAGGAAGTTAGATATACAAACAATATGAAAATAAAAATTTAATGAAGGCTAAACAAGAAATATATATATATATATATATATATATATATATACAAATAAGTTTCTTTGAGAGATAAATTAATAAGTAAAGCTCGGATATCTCACTTGGCTTGTAAATAACTGTTCATTATGTAAATCCCTATTCACTTTTAATGTTGGTAAGATTCGCGGGGAAGTTGGGGAATGTGAAAGGGAAGGGTTACCTTGAAACCCAATGTTCGGATGTCTCTGGTGAGTGAAGGTGGTGATACAAGGGGTCGAGACGATTAGGTAGGTTCTCAAGGGACCAACCTGATCCTACATTTTCGTCACGATTCTGCTGTAAGAAGGCGGTGACGAGAGCTCCTTGTTAAAGAGGGCCCCACGCTCATAAACTCCGAGGAATCTTGGGTGCCTGTGTGAGGAGGGCGAAGTCACCTATCGACGCGTAGGGTCACGAAAAAAAATCCGAGATGTAGTTTTCTAGCTTAGAGAACCAGAGTGAGGCTGTTTGTAGCTTCGGCACTTAAAACGTGAGTACGAGCATAGGTCTGCACTGACTTGCAAAACAACGGGATAAGGAGCCACGCTAACTGCGACCAATCTCTTCTCGAAAGACTTGGTGCTTCGATGATTTACCAGAACACCGATATAGATGGCAATTCCTGCCCCGCCAGACGCTGTGCAAGCTCTACAACCGAGGGTTAAAAGAAATCATCTTTTATACCCGAAGCGCGGGAGAGGTTAACATGGCTCAAGAAGTAGATTTGACGTCAAGCGGCCTTCTTAGGGTGAGAGCTGCTTGAAAATCTCCTCCATTTCGTCCTTAGTAAACTTCCGAAAGCCACCGAAAGCCAAGATGAGCTCCCATTTAAGGAGAACCAGTCCGGGAAGGAATCCGGTGGTTAGCTGAAATGGCTGGCGGGTTCTTCCGGCGGTAGGCCACCAGACATGTGGCCTGAAGGGGAAGGTTTGATATCGCCGCACGGCCGAAGGGAGGTAGGGAAACGTGGGAGCATTAGGCTTAAAAAACTATACTTCTTGAATCAACGGTGTAAAGATACTTGGATAGGAGATACTCTTTAGTTTTAGTCTACATTCCACCGTAACCTGAAGTCAACGTGGCGGATTTCCTTCATGTCGTGGCATGGTTACAGAGGCTCTCTCTTCTACTTCTGTACTTGAATAGGAAGAGCCACTCTGAAAGGACTTCAATACCATTTTCAGAGTTTCGGTAATGCAGGATCTGATTAAACAGCTGGAATTGGATGTCCAAAATGTTGATAAATTTGCTTAGCACTTATCGATAACAGTTTTCTTGTTTTTCTATGATTTATTCTTGTGATTTCGGAATGATAACGGTTTGAGTTGAGGCCCCCTATTGACGAACCTGGTAGCAATCACTTTCCCATTCAAATATCTTACTTCTATCTAACTCATTCGAGGGATTTAGGTCGATTGATGTTGCCATTGAGTTCTTCACCGGTAGCCTCATCACTGAGAGCTTAATTGACAATCATCGAACGTTCAATGTTTTTGCATGCCATCTGATTTAATGATCGTCACTTGAGGTTGAAGCGGTAATCAGTTTGCGCTAGAGGCACTCCTGTACAATATTTCATTTAGTGATATTAGTAGAGCGAGTATCAGACACTAGTTCGTTTCAAAATATAATCGGCTCTTGTTTCCGTGCAAAAGTGTCCTCAATCAACGGGTAATGCCCTATTTTATAGTTTTGGAAGCATTTTAAAAGGATTCCGAGCAAGTTCTCTCAGGACTCCAGCTGTCCAACAGAAGGAATGGACTGAAATCTCTTCGCAAACACGTTTGTGGAACTGTACGATTACTCTCTCTCTCTACATTATATTGCCGGTTTTTGATCTTCTAACACTCAAAGCAAGTCCATCGAAGGGTCGCTGAAAGCCTCGATCAGGATCTCACCTCCAAAGGTGGGAACCACTTGACGAGCTTGTTATCTACAGTCAGCTAAGTTGCAGTTTCGCTTTGAGTGCATTACCGTTCCAGGTATGAAATATCCCCTACGCCTTGTTATGACAGCAGGGAGAACGATTCAAGGCATATTTGTAAGCCTTGTTTAAAGGGTTTGAACAGTGGGTATTTTCCACGATTCTTGTAAAATAGCTACTCTTATTGCTTTTATTATGCATTTTTTTTTTTTAAAGAGCCCATCTGTCAACTGCCCACTTGGGCATAAGTCACCGAAAAACACGACAGCCTAGAACTAGGCTACCTTAAAATAAAAATATGAAAACGTAACAATGATATAAATTCGAAAAACTTAACAACCAGGAAGCAATCTCCGGCAGCGGGGGGAGGTCCCCCTCACCCCGGTGCAGGAGAGTGCAACCTACAAAACAACAACAACAGAAAAACAACAAAAAAAAATTAAATAAAGGGGAGAAGCCCGGCCTCCCCCGAAAAGTCAACAAGTCCGCAAGTCAATGTGCACGAATCCGTCCCGAGTACAAGGGACAGGCGGTAGCAACCCCGCCCAACCCGGTAAGGGACAGGGATCGTGCACAAAGATCACCCAGACTGGGACATTCGACAAGAATGTGCCAAACAGTCTGAAGCACGACGCAGTCGTTGCAATAGGGCGCAGGCGAGCGCTCCATCAAATAGCGATGCGTCACACGAGTGTGCCCGATTCGAAGACGACAGAAAGCAAGCTGAAGCCACCGCGGCATTGGGGAATAGGTATATGGGAACAGTCGCGGCGCAATGACACGCAACTTTAAGTTCCCTTCGACCATCTCCCATCTTCTTTCACAAGCAGTCTTAAGAGCTGCCGGTATTCCTGCCATGTAGTCAGTGTGAGGAAGAGCGAAACGCTGGTCCGGTCGCAGAGTCCTCGAGGACTCTTTGGCGCCCTCATCGGCGCGCTCATTTCCTTCAATTTCTATATGTCCAGGAAGCCAGCAGAAGATAATCTCGACATCTGCCTGGCTCACCAAAACCGTGGCGTCACGTATATCGCAAATCAGGGGATGTGGAGATTCCAATGCCCCGAGAGCACGCAAGGCAGTTTGTGAGTCGCTATAGATCACAAGCCGGTCTCCGAACAGCGCACGTCGCGTAATCTCCCGTACCGAGTGGTGTATTGCCATCAGCTCGGCCATTAAGACAGAAAAGGCGCCTGGTAGAGCCCCGCTGACTTCAAACAGAGGGTATACGGCGTTGAAGCAAACCCCCTCTTGGGACTTGGAGCCATCCGTATACACTGGCACGGTTCCAGCGTGATACGATGTGTGCTCCAAAATGTCGAACGCAATAATCCCGGCGCAGTACAAGCTTTGGGAGCAGAGGCGTAGCGACAAATAGCCAAATGTGGTACCCTCCAGGGTGGCGTCCTGGGCAGAACCAGGGGCGCCACCGGCCCGAGAGCTATATCTACCTCTCGAATGAGTTTCCTGGCCATAAACCCAAAGGGCTTAGGGTATGACTGGCGTCTCTCGGTGGCATAGGCACCATCGAGATCAGCGGCGGATGCAGTAAGAGCTGCTGGCGACTGAGGGAGGGGCCGGGCTCGCGCGTACAGGCGAGTGATGCACTGCACAGGGCGCAGAGCAAGTGGCATCTCCCCAGCATCGCCTAACAGGCCGTCAATGGGGGAAGTGAGGAAGGCACCAGTCGCAAGGCGAAGGCCGGTGTGGTAGATCGAATCCAGCCTTCTGCAATAAACGCTCGGCTGCGGATGCATAAAACTCGCATCCGTAGTCGAGCTTCAAGCGAAGAAAGGATCGATAAAAACGTAAAGCAGTAGCATTATCAGTGCCCCAAGCGCTGAACGTCACGGAACGGAGAATATCCATGGTGCGGGTACAAGAGACTCTAAGGCTGCGAATATGCGCCTCCCAGGTAAGGCGTCGGTCGAATACAAGACCAAGGAAACGGTGCGCCTTGACCACATCCAGGCACACCCCATTAAGAAACAAATCTGGGTTGGGGTGAAGCCGTGGATGGCAGCAGAAGTGCCCTACCTTAGTGTTCGCCAAAGAAAACCCAAACCTGTGCACTTTGGCATAGCGAGAGACGCGGTTCAATGCCTGTTGTAGTCGAAGCTCCAGAGCTGGCATCTTGGCCGCGCTAAAAGAGATCGAAAGGTCGTCCACGTAGAGCGTAGCGAGAACATCTTATGGCAGCACCGATGTGATGCCGTTGATGCTCAGGGCAAAGAATGTGACACTGAGGACACTTCCCTGTGGGGCACTCTCTTCCTGCTCCTTTGGCCTGGAGAGGGCTCCCCCTACCCGTACGCGGAATCGAAGATCTCGCAAAAATTAAGATATAAACATTGGGAGGCGTCCCCTCGCACCTATCGTGTGGAGAGTCTCCATGATACCGTATCGCCATGTTGTATCAAAGGTCTTCTCCAGATCGAAAAAGACCGTGGCGTAGTGCTGTCTACGAAGGAAAGCCTCGCAGACGGCATTTTCCAGTCGGAGCAGAGCATCCGACGTGGAGTGGAAATTACGGAAGCCGCACTGTGCAGAAGACAGATGACCTTCGTTGTCCAGGAAAAAGGCTAATCTAACATTTACCAATTTCTCCATTAACATGCACACGCAAGAGATTAGAGAGATTGGGCGGACACCGGTCAAAGTAGAGTGATCTCTCCCCGGTTTGCGAAAGGCGAGCACAGTAGCGATTCGCCAGGAGTCTCGGAGAAGACCTTTCACCAGGATCTTGTTAAACAAATCTCACAGAAAGGCCATGCCTTGATCACTCAGATGTCGAAGCATTGCGTACGGGACATCGTCCGGACCATGGGCGGTGTCCGCGCACCAAGCGAGAGCGGTACGTAACTCACTCACATGAAACTTGTCGTTGAAGGGTTCTCCGCCTCTGGAGGTAAAGTCCAGCCAGCGGCCTTTCGCGACATCACGAAGTGCATTGAATGCTGGCGGAGCAGCATCCCGGCTAGAGAATGCGGATAAAGCGGTCGCTAAGGATTTCGCCACGGACGCGGGGTCCGAGATTGCGGTCCCATTCTCCTATAGAACGGGAGGGAGGTCCTGCGAGAACTTGCCCCGGATCCTTTTGTCTCGCTTCCACACCTTAGCTAAAGCGGTCTTCCCGTTGAGTGAAGACACGTATCCCCGCCAAGAAGAGCGCTAAGCGTGCTTCGAAATATACCGGAACCTAGCCCTAGCCCGACGAAATTCAGTGACAGTGAAATCGTTCGGGCGGCGCTTATAGCGCATATAGGCATAATGCTTTTGTTTGAGGGCCGTCTCACACTCGGCCGACCCTCATGGGAGTAGGTGGCGTGTAAAACGGCCAGACGTCCTAGGAATAGTAGTAAGGCCCACGGAAATGAGGTTTCCGGAGAAGAACTCAACGGCCTCATCTACCGACCTAAACTCCTCGACTGAGATAGAGAATTCAGTCATTTCCTGAAATACAGGCCACCGCGCCCGCGCCAAGCACCACCGAGGTGGTTTCTCAGGCGGCAGTTGCCCTGAAAATGATATTTGAATGGGAAAGTGATTCCTACCATGTTGGTCATCGACCACCCTCCAATCAAAATCGGGCTGTGCATCCGAAGAGCACAAAGATAGGTCGAGGCAAGAAAACGAAGCGGTTCTCGGACAGTGATGCGTAAACTCATCAACGTTTAGGACACCCATTTCAAGCTCTTTGATCAGATCGGTAAGGACTTGTCCCTTGGGATTTATGAAGTAATCTCCCCAGAGAGGATGCCTGCCATTCAGATCTCCAAGCAAGAGATTGGGCCTCGGCAACCGTGCCTTGACGCGGCGGAAGTCCCCTGCGTCGAATTCAGCTGACGGTGGAATGTAGGCAGAAATGATAGTATACCTCCTATCCAGGTGCAGCTGCACAGCCACTGCCTGAATGGAGGTATCTAAAGAGAAAGGAAGAACGAAGACATCATGCCGGGTGTAAACCTCGCATCCCCCAGCCCGGCCATCCCGCGGTGGTGGGGTTGCAAGACCCTTATCCCTTGGGAGGGCGGGCAGGGGGCACGCGCCTAGCTTTGAAGGCGGGGGGCCCTCTTGTAGAGGAAACACCACCTCCGAGCCACCCGCTCCACCTAGGGACGTGGGCGAAGGAGCCGAAGCTCCTTTGTTGCAGTCCCCCTTTCGGGGGACAGCTTTAGGAACCCCCGAAAATGGCATATCGACCATCTTCAGGGGTGTTGCCTCCTGTGAGTCTAACGACTCGTTGGAGGCACGTGGCCGTTTTGCCTTGCAGGAAACGGTCACGCTGGGGGAAGAGGGGAAATCCCTGGTTTTAGCCGGGGCTGGGTATGAACCCTATTTGCCGCCAGCTTTACCAGGAGAGCGCCCGGGGTAGGTAGAGCCCGCAGAAGGGCTCCGAATTGGCGAAAAAACAACCGTGCTCGTTGGCCTGGATGGGCCAGGAGCAGAGGGTGCCTTTCTAACTATTGAGGCATATGACGTCCCCGGCAGAGCCGGGCGCGCCAGGACCAAGTCCTTAGCCTCGCGGAATGAGAGTCTATCCTGGGTCTGAACGGCCAGGATTTCTTTCTCAAGGAGATATTCACCACATTGCTTTGAAGAAGCAGGGTGCGGCTTTTCGCAATGGATACACTTGGCCACACACGATTTGGGCTTATCGTGTTTGACCTTGTAGCAATTTACACAGACTTCGGGTGACCCCGACTTTGCACGTCTACACGAGCGATTCGTATGGCCGAAGCGGTGACAGTAATAGCATCTGGTGGTAGTGGCACGAATGCCTTGACGCGGTAGCGGTACCAACCGGCACGCATGACTCAGGGAGCTTGTCACAGTCGAACGTGATGAAGAGTGTAGGGGTGGTTCTCGAGTCCCCTCCCTGTTTTCTTATCACATGTTCGACCTTGACTGCCTCATGGTCGGCCAGCTCTAGGGTGATGTCCTCAATGGAGTAGTCAACGAGTTCCCTCGCATAAACTACTCCTTTCACAAAGTTCATGGTAGAGTGTGGCGTCACACTCACCGGGGTGCCATGAAGTGTCCGAAGAGCACTTATCTTGGCCGCCTCGGGGGGATTCGCCGCATTCGCCAGAATGCTTCCGTCCGAGAAACGGGTCACCTTCGGCTCTCTACCAATTGCACTAGCTAATCCTCTCCTCTGATGGATCATGTTGCCCTTGGACTACATGCTGCCATCAGGGGAGCGAATAACGAGGAAGCACTTGAAGCCAGTGGGCTCGAAAACGCCAGGTAACCTCTGAATGAGGGGCCCCGATGTAATCGAGGCTCCGCCTAGTGCACTCCTGGTCTTAGTCAGGGGCTCCGCACACGATAAAGGGGGGGTAGAGGGGACAAATGTGTCGATCTTGGCTTGGTAGCCTACCAAAGATGCAGCAGATCCATCCGTCCCCGCACTTTCCTCGGATGGAGAGGAGCCCCGAGTCTTCTTTGTCTTTCTTGTCTTTTTATTCTTCTTTTTAGGAGAGGAATGCGGGTAATGAACTCGCTTCTCACCTCCACCGGCAGAAGCCCCCATGCCAGATGGACCGGCCTCAGCCAGGTCCCTTTCCGAAATGGAGAAGGTCCTGCTAGTCGTAGGGGCACCTGTCGGAGGAGATTCCTCCCCTCCTGGTACTGCCTCGGAGCCCTCAGCCGTTTGAGGAGGACCTTGCATAGGGGCGGATTCGGGTTCGGTGCTTGTTGCCGAGCCCAGATTCAGCCCCATGGAAGGCCCTACCGTCTGAGGCTGGGGCTCCTTAAGGACCATGTGTGTCACAGGAGGGGCCTCTAGTTGGCCATCATTCCCCTGACATCGCAGGTCCCGTTGGCAGTATGGCCACTAGTCTTTTGTGGGAAGGCACAGGCCTTAACCCTGGCAAGGTTCAATATCCTTGCCAGCAGGTCCTTTGAGGGAAGCGACCGAAGGGGCCTGGCTTTCCCCTCCCCCTAAGGGGGTTTGCCCTACCGATCTGCTTCGATGGGGAGTGGCTGGCTAAGGGCTGCCTGCTGGTTTCTTGGCATTCCCCTTGGAAAGAAAAGAGGGGAGTGCCGCTGGAAAAAGGAAGGCGCCCGAAAGCACCTCCAGAGAAGTGGGTGAGGGGGAGTCCCCTACACCCGTAGGCGAAGGAGAGGAGTAAGCCTCCTCTCCGGTTAGAGAAATATGGAGGGTCCCCTGCGCAAGCAGAGGGCGGGGACCTCCATTTTTTTGCTGGTGCTGCCCGAGGGCGGCTCCGTCGCTGTTTCATGGGCAGTTGAGGGGTTTTTTTTTTTTGTTGTACATACATGGGCATGGTGACCCTCTTTTTATACGGGACGCAATCGCACATCACCTCTCGCAGTAGCCTGCACTGTGAGAGGTGCTTACACGCCCGGCAGAGCCAGGCTTCGCCATTTGGGACCACCCCTTCCGCCTGGTGGCCTGGTAGTCCATTAGCATGGTGGCTCCACCTTATACATGGCGTAAAACAGATAGAATGTGAAGAGGAGAGGAAAATGGATGGGAGGAAGGTATGGGTGGGGATGAAGCAGGTTGTTAAAAACCAAACACCCCAGACCGGAGTTTAGGGGTTAGGGAACATTGGCCCCTCCCCCCTCAGCCCTGATCCAGGACGGTTGGCCGAGAAGAAGGTCAGCATCTACCCTGTGAAATTAGAGGCTGACCAGAGAATGTTGTGGGAGAGGTTGTATGAAAAGAGAGGAAACAAGTGTTTTGAAGAAAGGAAGAGAGGCTAAGCTGGGGCCGGACGGGGTGCTGAGTCCCATCAGCACGGCCTAGGCGTTATTTATTTTGGAGAAGTCATATCTTCTGTCGAGACAGAATCATGAAAATATCTATAATATAGAGTCAAGTGGGGGTGCTCTTAATGTTCATGTCTGATCTTCTGTTGAGACCGTCGATTCAGCCTATGCTTTAATGAGCTCTCCCTGCTCCAAAGGAGAAAATGATGCGATCCAGCCTCGAAGTTATCACAATGTCCCTCTCTTTGTCGGGAGCACAAACTGGATAACTTTGGTGCTCACGGAAGATGTTCTTGCTGTGCTAGTTGTAGAGGAACTTTCGATCTCATTTCTCTAGAGTCGAGATCAATGCGCATATATTTCGGTTCCATTTGGTAAAGACTAAGTCGATTTACTTCTGCCGTTCTCCACGGATTAACAGCGAACCGGACAATTACTAAATCTGTCTTCTCTGGGTGGGGAAATTTGCACTCTACTATTGGTTTCGATTTTAATTGAAGATTAAGCTGCAAGGCACACATTTGTAACCTTAGAATCATTTATACATGCACCATGGACATTCTTTATTCGTCGGCCCTCAGCACTTTAGGTGCAGTTTAGGGTAAAATTGTACTCTTGTAGGAGGCGAGTTCTAGGCATTCGCAGCCAAAACTAAATTGTCGGAGATGGAGTCAACCCACAGAATTCCTTCTGTTTACGATCGTTGCCTTTCCTGTATGCTGGATAGATGTCGCTTTTTATGGCGCATAAGATACATTCTGTACTTGTATGTGCAGGACTAACGTAACCCACAGCTTCCAAAGGCTCTCCTATTGTCTACGACAGATGACACTGATACCTATGCCATTGTGAGGCCAATCATACAAAATTGTTTTAGAGTTTAGTCCCAGGACACTCCTTCGGAAACTTTGAATTAGATCTCGGGCGCTAACGCCACTGGATATGCCTAAGACTTCATTATAGTTGCTACCATTTAGGAAGATTTTTCCCAAGACTCTGCACTCAAAGCTTCTACTACACCAAAACTAAGGCCTCTACTCACACTGGAGCCATGACATTGTAATTGGATGGTCCCAAATACCTAGATTTGATCGGATTTGACGCATTCTCACCCCTCTCGTTGGTTCGGGTGAGGTGGGCTCTTTTCGACGTTAAATTTATCATCACAGATGGGCTTTTTTAATAGACACCTTAGTACTGATGATTACACACTTTGCTCGGTTTGGAAAGCCAATTATGTTCTATAACTACTCAAAGATCTCGATGAAAACCCAGAAGGATTTTAATCCCCGAAAATCCTTATTGACAGTAGCCGTGATGCCAAGGTCTACCGCGAGCCACGAAGATGAGATTGTCATGTGTTTTGTTCTTAAACATATCAAGATCTCAAGAGATGAGCACATTAAGGAGAGTGAAAAACTTTCTTCACGAACTAGGCTAATAGACTAGATGTTTGCTCTTACTCTCTATGAGTATATGGCTAAAATCATGTCAGCCCAACCCGCTCCATAGCAAAGAAGGTGGGAGACGACCGAGGGGAATCTAAAATTGTGTGTCATTTCCTGGTGCATTTTCCCGTGTTTCGACTCTTCTCTTGCCTCTAAGGTTTTAATTTGTATTTTCAAAATCCAAATAAGGCACACTTAAGAGAAACACTGCTATTTGATGGCGCGCTCCTTCAATCATACTTGGAGAATGTTTGGTTCCTTAGACTATCCGGAGCTTCTACGTCTTAGCTCCTGTAGTCGAGGCTTGTTCACCAATACTATACTCTGGCATTATAGAGTGTCTGTAAGAGGGGATTCTCTTCCATATTCTTTTGTTAGAAAGAATGTTGGGTCCATCTTTAAGATATTGAGGATGCCAGCCTCCCTCAAACTCTGGATAGGTCCTTATTTTCTCCATTTTTCTTCTTACTGCTTCTTTTGGTGTGTCCCTTTGTTTTTTGTTATTTTTTATGTTTGATTTGTCTTTTTAAATAGTTTGGAAATAGGCTTGTATGTAATTTCGTTGTATGTGCCCTTGTTGGTGGTCGCCAGAAGAGACCATATAAATTCGCTTTGCTTTATGTTTTGCCCAATTTAACAAGTGGGTCAGTACTCTCCCTGTGGACTTATCCCAAACAAATATCACATGCCTTAACATCGCATATTGACCATTTCCCACGCTTGCATGCTCTTACATATAAAATCTTTGCATTATTTCAGGAAATAAATATGACAAAAGACAATGTATTGGAACTACTTCATCTCAAACCGTCCTGATGAGGTAGACACAAGACATAATTTCTTTATATGTTTCCTGATCTTCAACTTTTGCCACAACCGATGAAAAGTCTCTCACGTACAACGTTTCCTATTGCTTAACTGTCCTTACTCTCGAATGTGTAGCATAAGAGCTGACCTAGTATAATAACAGTGGTCTATAAGGTTTTTGGTGTTTAGGAAATAGGAATAATTCCTATAGGAAATCCGTCTTCTGAATTGAAAAATAACCTTCATTTTGACCTATTAGGTCAATTTTTTAAGTTATTGAACATCATTATTTAATATATTAGGTTTGAGTCAAATTCCATATGTTTATAAGTCTGTGTGTGAGTCAATGTCTATATGTACATAAGAATACGTGTGAGTTGATGTCCATATGTATATGTTTTATGCGTATATGTTAGTCTATATGTTTATGTTATATGTTTATATGTGAGTCGATATGTATATGTTATATTTTATAAATTAGTCACTATGTATTGCCTTTTTCCGGATTTTTCAGATGTTGTGGTGAAATAGGCAATAGAAATTAGCAAGTCCTCTTCAATAAGGTGTTGCATTAATTCGCAAAATCATTGTTGTCATGTTTATGGAAATTACCTGAAAATTAAAAAAACATCACTGATTTTCTTGAAAGAGCATCTATGACATATATCGGGGTCAAGCTGGGAGACCAAGATAAATATTGGGTGCCGAATAGTCTTCTGCAAGCAATGTACAGAACATTTATGACAGTATCATAATGGGACGAGGTTAGGTATAAGGTTTGCTATTCCAATAGGATGGCGAGGGCCCAATAATCACGTGGACGACTGCTATTTTTAAGCTTGTCTATCTTAACCTTGCCTCTGTTATCAGACTGCTTCGACACAGCTTCCTGTTCCTTATCTTTCGTGAGTTGCCACATATAACTTTGCTCTCAACCAAAGGAGAATCATCACCTGAAGATGAGGCTAGATATCAAAACTTTTCAGTCTAGCCTTACCTCAGCTATTCTCACTGGTATAGCTGAAAGATATAGTTCGTGATCTGAACCTCTCCTAAACTTCTGCAGAACTGTTGTCTCCCCGATTGAAAGAGAAGAATCTTATAAAGAATGGTGTCCGTATAACCTTTTATCGGAGTCAGCATGAAGAGTTCCTTTCTTTCTTTACACAAGAGGAAGAGCTGATTTATTGCAGAGATGTCAGTGAGCTTCTTGATAACTCTAGCATTAAGGAATATAAACCAGAGGAATGGCGTCTTTTCACAGACAGTTGTAAGCGTAGTTTAAAATGTGGATTTTCTCACAACGGAAATTTATATGATTGTATCCACCCCGGCCACTGAACATCTCGGAAGGAAAAATATGAAAATATTAAACTGTATTTATAGAAGATACTGTATCATGATCATAAATGGGTCATCTGTATTGACTTATAGAAGGTGAATTTTCCCATGGAACATCAATCGAGTTATACCAAATACCCATGCTTTCTTTACATGTGGGACAGTAGAAACCACCTAAACCAATATATTAAGAAAGACTGGCCGCCTAGAACAAATATAACTTCATGAAGAACTGGCAAGAACCGTTAATTTAGCGAGGGAAGATACATTGTTAAGATACATTGTTAAATAAACAGTCTTGTTTAATCCCATTAAAATCAGTAATATCAACTCATGTTCATTGTGGAAATATTTTTGCGCGCATTTTTAGCATCTAATAGAAGCAAATGGAGATGAGGATAAACAGAAATCTACACCTGGTTAGAGAAAGAGTGAAATTATTTTCAAATTTAGCAGGAAAAATCACATAAGAATTCATTGAAAAATAGCAGGCACCAGTCAAAAGATTTTTTTTGTTGCCTAGTGTAATCTATAAAAGTTTAGATTCATGGGGATCTTAAAACCTTGGTCGGCAATGCCTAACTTAAATGTTCCGCGTGTGCATAGTCACTCGTCTCGACTCGGCTCGACCAGACCTGTGGCCAAAATCACCCATTAATGAAAACAAGCATATTTTTCAGCTTTTCAAAGTTATACAGATAACCTTCCTACCACCATACACGAACTAGAGAATTTAGTTGAAACCTTCCTGGAAGACGAAAAATGTCCCTGAAATTTTAAGGGGAAAAAGCATTTATTGAAACCAACCGGAAAAATCTGAAATTCTTGAAGAAAAATCTTTATGAATGAATGCTTAGTGTAACTTGCAAACTACTTTCATCTCAGTGGTCGCACCAAAACATACTAACACTTAAGGAAATTACTTCTTTTTTTCCCTCTAGGCAGGATACAAATTGATCATCTAGCAGTTTAGAAAGGGTTAAGCAAATTAAATATCATTATTTTTTTCAAGTTTGACAGGATTAACTTGCAGTCGTATTGGTGCATATGATAACTGTGCCTTGTTAACGGCACGAAAGTCCTCACACGTAAATGATGATATCTTCACTGACCAATAAAGATAATTAGCTGAAACCACCTCAGAGAGCCATCCATTTCCTTGAAAAATCATCGGTAAATTTAATTGCTAGGATGTATTTTAATTAAAAATAAAAATTATGCCCCGAGAAACGCAAACATATTATTGATCCAGATTTCGTTAACCAAAGCGTAGATTTTATATTAAAAATTATCTGTAGCCACTTTAATAATTCTTGATGCTATGTTAACCTGAAAGTATTGAAAGGGTAAATTGTAGAAAATTAAAAGGTAGTGAAAACACCCTAAACCGAACATTTCTAATGAAATTTCATCCGCCTTAACAGATTAAATCAATTTTAATTTTAATCAAGAAGGACTAAAATATTATGCATGCTCTAATTAATAGAAAACTTGATATGATGTGGTGTGTAAAATTGTAGAGGTATTGGATCACTTAACTATCTATAAAACTAAGATAACCTAAGAGTAAATTAGTTTCATGCATGTCTTTCTCCCCGTGCGTGTTTGCGCAAAGAGTGAATATTGTATGAAATTATATATTCCGCTCATTTTGTTTATATGTAAGTGTGCTCCATTCACATAGGAAGTTTTTTTAATTAAACACTATTAAAGGAAGAAAACGGTGACTATTTAAGCATTGATAATTAAAAATAATAAAAATAATCAGTGATTAATGAAGCAAGGCTAAATTAAAATTTATAAATTAATAATGCAATAATACGGACAATTATAGAACTAATGATATGAATTCACATTCGGCATTGTATTACGCATGTGTGTATATTATTTATAGATATGTAGTGCTCACATTGCAAACATTGAATGAGACACTGAAAGAAGCCTAAAAAATGGGCACTTTCAAGTTATATGAAATCTTACAATGGATTCACACTTAGAACGGAAACAAAACACTTTGACAGAAGGAAATCCAAATGAAGGGGAACTCTGAGAAGACCACTGCCCCCGTATGGTATTACCGAGTTTTTTGCATTTTCTAAGCTGGTTGGATTTGTGCAGGCTATTATACTACAGTTAGTACTACATGACTACGAAATTGAAAAAAAGCGCCTAAAAATACAGCTCAAATCCCTTAAATAAATCACAACGACCGGCCCAAAATGTTATTTACTAGATTAATAATAGCAATTAGTGTCAACGCTTAATTTAACTATATCTTAACGTTAAAAATATAAACAACTTAGTTACACTATTTCAGATCTCTTTTCTTTTCCTTAATCAATTTTCATGAGTACGAGAAAGTAATTTTTTTTCTTCTTTCTGTTATTTGAAGGAACTTAAACTATATTAAAAGGAAACGAAAGCCTGGAATATAAAAATTTGGTGCATTCATTATAAAATCGATGAAAAAGTCAATAAGTAACAAGAACAATCTTATTTATTTTATATATTTCATATAAATCGAGTTTAAACGATGAGAAAAGGGGCATTTGTAATTAGAGTGCTGAAATATGAGGTATGGTGTCATTTGGCAGCTGTTAAACGTAAATGTTCCAGACGCCACCGTGTCTTTAATTAGGTATTTGAAACTTAGCCATCAAATGCCTTTTACCTTTAATAAAAAAATAGTATAGGTTTGTTTTGTTTCTATTGAGATTTTTCATATGTGTAAAAAAACAAACATTTAATATGAAATAATCTGCTGAATGCTTATATTTTATTATATTGAACCTCCTGAAGAGAGCCTTATAAGTCGAAACAAATAAATTAAGAAAACTTGTATGTAATAAAATTTCAATTTAGAGATTTAATAATATTGTAAAATATCGAAAATAATTAATTGGAACTCATTAAATGTATAAAAGATAATCCCGTTTGTATATTGTTAAATGCCGCATTAGGTATAGTGGCACCCGAATTGTAAGGTGAAGTAAGCTCAGCGAGGAACTTGACAAATGAACACCCTGTGGGACCAATGAAAGCTTGAAAGCGGGCACAGGTATTAATCAGAAAAATAATATAGCATGTAGTAGTAATGAACCAATGTATAATAAAGCGAAATACTTATATCTATATAATGTCAAATCACAATTTTACATGTGTAGCGACAGGCAAATTGCAAGGTGAAGTAGGCTTAGTGAGGAACCTCACAAATGAGTACACTGTTGGACCTATGAAATCTTGATATTGGGCCCACATATTAACTATTGGAATAACATTCCATGCAGTAGCAAGTAAACAATGTTGAATATAGCGAAACACTTATACTACACGTTGCCATGTATTAAGAAAACATGAGTGTAAGAAAGGCAAGCGAATTGTTTTGCGGTTCCCACAAAACACACAAACATACACACGCGAGGAAACAGCTGCAAGCCAGAAAAGACACGATACAAGATAGCAAAGCAGCAGTAACGGAATTGTGTTTGATCAGCTAAAATTGACGTGGAACTGCGAAAAGACAAAAGTCAATGTGTCTACATCGAAACACACATAGCATTTAACTCCGCCCATCAGCCTTTACAAAGTAAATACAAACATACTTCTCACCCCTAAAGCCCTCCTCACGTCCAGATTAGGAAAAATGAGGTCAAGCCCACTTAACTGCGGGGTATATAAATGGATGAATGAAACATTCTACACACTGCGAGACTCAGGATTATTCATTTGTCATAACTCTCGCTCTAATTGGCGTCATGAGTCCATTCCTCCTCCCTAGGTCCTGCCATCATGGCCCCAACTATCTAACTATAGAAAAGGTTTACCACAAGGCCGCGTAAGACAGAATTATCTCGCTTGCCCCAATAAAGGTAGAGCTAAGCCAAGAATAATGCCAAAAACTTTATTTTCCTTTCGAGTCCTTCCTTTAAGCCAGGTACGAGGGGCGGTCAATACGTTTTGCAATTCGGATATAAGGAAACGAGACATGAAGAAAAGTGTTTGATTATTTTTCAATATAACTACTCTCGACTTCAGTGCACTTGCGCTACTTGCCCCTGAGGCTTCGAATTCCCGACAACAAGAAATCTCCCAACTGCTGTTCAATCCACTCCTGTACGGCGAACTGGACATCTTCATCGTCCTCCACGTTGCGTCAACGCAGCGCAGCCTCGAGCAGGGTAGCCTGTGCAACTCTGGTTCTCTGGACTTTTACGACGTTGAAGTCGATAATGGGGCGTGAGGTTTCTAGGGACCCAACGGGCAGAAACCTTGGTCATGGCCAAATTGTCGTGGATGATGTTGATAACACTTCCACGTGATATTCCAAGTTCTCGCTCGATTTCTTCAACCTTCACCCGTCAATTTTCGAGGATCATCCTCTCCGCACGGGCCGCATTGTTCTCGTTGGTCATGTCTGACGGGCGTCCTGGCCGGGGGTCATGTTGAAGGGACTCACAGCTATGGCGGAACTCCATATTCCAGCGAGCAATGGTTGCATAGGAAGGGGCGGTGTCTGTGTACACTGAAATCATGCGTTCATAGATCTCTTTGGCATTCTTGCCTTCCCTATTTTAAAAATTTGATCACTGTGCGGTGCTCAACCTTCTTTATTGTTCAAAAGTTTGTGACTGACGATCTGCGATCAGCTACTGCTTCTTAAATAGACGAGGCAGGAGAGTGCGACTGCAGTTCCTGAGTTGTCATAACGTGTCCTAACACCTACACAAACAGCGATCCCCCTTCTTCTGTTTTGCCCTACCGATTCGCAAAACTTAATAACCGCCCCTGGTATAATCATTTACCTATTGAACCCAGCCTATAACCGGATCCACCTCAAGAACTTTGCGACTAAGAGCAAACTTGACACGCAGACATCCAACACTTTAATCTAGCACACCCTCTACGGGTAACCATGCTTCAAGAATAATAGCCCCATACAAACTGGTAGCTCCCATATAAACTGAATACCACCTATAAACCACCTAAATCTTCATATAGCTGTGCGGGCCAGTTATTTCAAAGGAGAACTGGAAGGTACCTCAAGATTGCAAACTCAAATTAAGACCTGCCACATCTAAAGACCTTCCAAGTTGTCGGAGAATAAGGAGTACTGAATCTAGTTCCAAGATGTCTTTACCTTTGAAGACCTTTCTGATCACCTTTATCCAGCTTAAAATCAAGAAACAAGAGACCTCTCTAACATTTTTGGAGTTAGTGTCTCAAAGTCAAGGCACTCCCAGAAGAATTAAAATGGTAGCCTTCAAGGGGTCCAATAAAACTATTTGGCTACGCTAAGAGTTGTACCAAAACTCAGTGACAAATCATCCTTGGTAAACAAGCCACTCCCAAAGACCCTACACAGCTTACATTAAATAGATATACAGGTTTATTATATTCAAGCAGAGCCCATAAATAAAGCAAAGATTTTTTCTTGCCTTGCCAAAAACAATGCCATTTAGTGAAATTTCAATCCTTACGGTTGCAAAGCCGATCATCCGTCGCAACTCCATATTTTAAAAAAATTGGCTTTGAAAGCAATCCTTGGGCAAGTTGCGGTAACTTACCTCAACTTAGTACCTCTAGCTCCATCAGTAGTTCCTCTCTTCCAATAACACCCTTCTCTCTTCCTCAAGCTTTCCTGCCTCTGAAACCGGGCGAAATAATCCGATCTTAAATTCTTTGGGCATAATTGATAGATTGGCTTCGGATCTGGTTTAACCTATGCTCTTTAGCATAATATGATATGATTGGCTGCACTTAAACTGCATTTTAAGCCCTTATTGGTACTGTGTATTAAAAATATATGGTCAAATCTTTTTTAATTAGCTAGTGCTCTGAAACATCCTGAGACTGCCCTCTTGTTAACTCAACTCATAAGATAGGATTTTGCAATTCATAGTAAATTTTTACAAGTTCGTTCAAGAACTTAATTGAAAGTCCAACAAAGGAACTTTCCGTTTGGATTCACTTTCCACCCCATACTCTGATCATTAATTAGAGCAGCACTTCCCCTTGCCAAACGACAAGTTGCGAATTCGAACCGGTTACGTTACACAAGAAGACCGTATACCGGCACACCTGTGGCAGCAAGAAGAGATTTTTTCTGGAAGAAAGAATCGCATCCGTTGCTCAAACCACTGTTGATCCTGAGCTCTTTAAACAATTAACCATCAATATAACGGGTATTATGGAAAGAGTCAACCCAACGCCCGTGACCAAACCCGTTTTATGTATAGAGCATAGGGTGCCATTTATACTTTTTTTTATTTTTCTAAAAAGATATTAATAAAATTAATATTGGTTATTTTATCGTTAACCTTAATATCTTAAAAACAATTTTTATTGTTCTTATTATTTCACGAACATTGTTGCAGATGTTATTAATATTATGATTACAGCTTGTATACTCATATTTTTCTCTGCATTAATTATGATCACGGCACAATGTAGATATATTTTGGCTAGAAGATTTGAAACCCCACCTATTAGAGTACCCAATTCTATTGCATCATCCTTATGGAGAAAATTTAGATAATTAAATTTTTTCCGCTAATACCTATTTTTATAAATGAAAAAACACTGAGAACTGTAAAAGTTGAGCTTTTAAAGACTAAGGAAGAAAAATTGAGTTTTAATTTCCTGACATTAAACAATAGGCAAAGTGAGGGAATTTTGACATTCCATTGAAAATTCCATAGATGATGGATTGTAATATTCTTAAAAATGATTTCTCTGGGAGGAGTTTAATGGATTCGTTGAGTAGTTCATGAAGAAGGGTTCTAGCTATCCACAATTGATCATTTTCCGATACGTTGAGGAATTTAGGTCAAGGGGAGTAAATCCTTTGCCGAGGATCTTTAAATTAAGGAGCTGTGTTGATGGCTTTTTAAAAGCTAGATTAGATCTGCCCATTGTGTTCAAAGGACGGTATTTTGTGATCCTGCTTAATTTTTCACAACTTGATCCTATCAAAGGAATAAATATTGGTATCGTGAGGCGTTCAATGTTCTGTGCTTGCAAGGAGTTTAAGAATTCATCAGATAGCATGGCATAGGATAATGCGTTGAAACAAATAATGAAAGTTTTTTGCATTATCAGAGTAGACCTGTCCTGGCCCGCTGATGAGATTTATAAACCTTTGAAATATTTTTACGAAATGTGACCTTGACATGTCTAGTACGACTTCTATGTGTAATACTTGCAAATCTAAGCAATTGAAAAGTAAGGATAGATTTTGAATAAATTGTTGTTTGATTTTACATAAAAATGCTCAGTGAAATTGTTCACCCATTGTTTTCAATGATTCACAAAATTTATCTTAGACTTCGTGAAGTTTGTCATCTTAGGATACGAGAAAGCAAAGAAGTTTAATTTTGTCATGTCATGCAATCGCTTACTATTCGTTTGATTGTTTATTGAGGTGAAGTATCCCAGGAAAATATGTTCTAATCATCGTCAAGGTTACATCAATTAGCGAAATGCTTAGATTTTAAATGACAATTTCGAAAGATTAGACTTGCCAGGTGATTGCTTTTACCTAATAAGATGGGATTAATTCCATTCTAATCGTAATGATTTGATTTGGCTAGAACTTTGTAGTCTTTTGGAGTGTAGAGTAAACCGCAGCCATAGACAGGCTGTAAACATTAGCGAGTTCAAGCCGTCTTTTAAAAAGTGAGATGATAGATATTATATTTCTGTCTTGGTACGAATAGATTCTAAACTATAGCGTAGCTTTGGGCCCCTTAGACCCAGTTATTTCTGACGTATGCATATAACGATGTTTTTGATAACCAGCTTGAGGAAGGCGTTTGTGTTCTGCCAATATGTCTAAATCTCTGAAGAAAGGGGGGGGGAGATGCTGATTTCTTCTCGAAGAACCGGTTTTCAAGAAAATCGTTGTTGACTGGAAACAATAGATTTGCAGGATAAATAGCCAATAATATTGATTAGCAAATTGTAATTCTACGTTATTCTATATTCTAAGTTTGATAACGAACTTTGACACAAGGTTACTAACGCAATAAGATTTATTTAAGTCAGAGTATTTTTTTAAAATCAAACAATGGCTCAAATTCATTGTAACTTGGGTTTGGAACAAAAGTCCCGATTTCATGTAAGGCAAGAAGGTCCGTGGAGCCAAAGTTTAAATTATTTTAAGGAAATGTCACGAGTTATGAGATCTAACGGATTATCCAAGGTGTTCACGTAATTAAATGAAATATTTAGTTTTGATTTGTTCGTTATTTCTTCCCGGATGAGTTTTATGTCATGAGGCATGTTCTTAACGAACACAGACTCTTGTTTTGGCTTAGTACTTTCATTAAAATTCTAAGACAGAACGATTTGGGCATGGATAGATATTTCAACTGATTTGAAGGCATTTGAGTTGGATCCAAAGAATTGGAGAAGAATTTTAAACGCTATAAATAAGCTTATCAGTTCAAACAAAAATTGGGAGTAAATGTTACATTCTGCTTTAATAATGGCATTAAAATGGGTGGACTTACTCTTAATAAGTTAGTTACTGCTGCGAGGAGGTAGCCTAGAACACATTGCATGCCATAATTGTGTTCCGTCCTTTGTTTTCTGCTTCGAAGACAGATCTGAGGGGGTCTATAATTAGAAAACCATGATCTTAACTCAAATCCAGCCTGTTTTAACCTTATGTTTGCATAAGTGTATAATTGGAAATTTAACGATTAGAGCTTTTAAATATTAATGCATCTAAAAAAACAAATCTTTCAAGGTCTGAGTGCTAAAGTCATTAAGGTGGAAATGAAGGTGATGTTTGTTATGTAATTAAAATGTAAGCTGAGCTTGCTAATCCAGTTTCTTCCGCAAGGGCTGCCTTCCATTCTTTTTGCAGAAAGTTGCCTTATTCCCTCCCCAGTCCTGTTTTATCCAAAGGCGCCAGTAGACCTAAAAGAAAGCTCTTGGAGCCAGCTAGAACCTAAACAGGTGTTTTTTTCCAACTCTGCCATCGCTGCTGTCAAATGAGGGTGCGGTATATGCTAGTAAGTTAGGAGCATTCAACACTCTTTAGGGATCCACCCTAATATACTGGCACTTCAATAGGGAAGTAAGATTAAATCACACGCCAGAATAGGCCTTCCTCTACACGCTCTGTTATTGAGCTTCAAGAGAGGGAGGATATCGACTCCAAGTAGAAAGTTTACTCCACCCTGTCACCAAAGTTCTTATTCTTCCTTAAATTCTCTAATGCTCTTTCAGCCTAGTTTAACGTGAAATCAAAGTTCACATCTGCACCGATAAGAATTTATTCGACAATTTCAGAGATCCAAAGTTGAGAACAACCTTAATTTATCCCAAACGCTTGTTCTGTTTGTCCATAATTTCTTGACTGTGCAAATGTGTGAAAGTAGATTTTCGAGATGACGCAAACGAATTGGCCACTAATCAAGAAATGTTGGTCCTTTCAGATGCAAAGTCTATTTAACACAATACAAGCCTTAACGTCTGGCCCGTTTCAAGGTTTCCTCTTAGTGGAGGGACCTGAATATCTGTCTTGAATTTCAAAATAGATTTAATACTTTCCGCTGACTCAGACTCTGACTATAATTCCACCGCCTCTCCTAATTATAGTCACTGAGGATCATCATCTTGGAGTGTGCTGCGACAAAGAGCTGAAATATGCTTTCTAAAACGAAAAAATCAACATGCAAATAAAAGGGGACACTAGCAGTAGTAAATGCATATGCCAGATGATGCAGGTTTCTGTAATGATTGTAAAAATAGCACTAGTCGCATCTCCTTATTCTTTTAGTAGTAGTGTTAAAGTTTGAACACTTTAAAAACGACTGGAAGACTTTGCATTGTTTGTAATTTTAAAAGGCGGGTTTGAAGTCTTCGCTGAGGAGAACTATCGGTTTAAATCATTTTGATTTAAAATCGTTCGAGTTTGAAATTAGACTCTTCGGGGAGCCTTTGTGGAAATCAGGATAGTACGATTTTCCATTTTTTTAGAAGCATCTACTTTTCAAATATTATTAGTATTCTTTTAAAATGTATAAAGCAAATTTAAAGGCTGCGATTAGGCTTTGTTTGAATAGTGAGAGTTAAAAAATCTGTAGGGGGTCCATTGGGCCCGTGCCTTTTGAAATGTTTAATGGGATGTATATTTTTTCTAAATTACAAATGCTGACTGCGTAATTATCAAATATATCTTCAAACTTTGGATAGTCAGCCTAGATAGTTAGCCGTAATTCCTATTTGAATATATTGGGGATGAGAGTGTACATAATTTGTTAGAGTAAAATTTTCCAAGGACTCGTGGAATCAAAGAAATCTACGCGAATGTATTTAATCTCACAGAATGTTGAACAGAGTTCGTTTAACCATATGGCTAACCTTTGTAATTCAGAGATAAATAAAGTAGGTGTTTTAAGAATTTTATCGAATGATCCTTCAATGATTCCATTAGTGTCAAAATTCCTTCTTTAAAAGTTCCATATCTATTTCTTAGTTCCGATCTACCTTCTCAAAGCGTAATCGCAAATAGCTCTTCAGATACACCAATTTACCTTTGTTAGATATATGTTTTTATCAGCAACTAAGTTTTTAATTTCACCTAAAAATTTCACATGAACACATGAAAATTTAATTTAACCGTTAAAGATAAAACGGGAGTATAGGAGTATTGGGAATAGAGGAAGGCTGACAAAAATTGGCTAAATTTTTTTTATGTTTATAGAGTAAGAAAGTGTTTGAATCAGTTGGATCTGACGGAGGGAAATAATCTTTTCACGAAAGAACGTTTATTTGAAATTTGATGGGAGTGTCTTATTTACTCGAAAGATCGTTTATTCGTGCGTGATTTGATGCCTAATTCGTTATCAAATTGGAAAGACAATTTCTCTCTCGAGTAAGGAATCTTTCTCTTCCTTTACACCGTGAAATAAATAATTCTTAATTTCTTGGTTGAAATTCTCGAAAGAAACAAGGAGAGTCTTGACCGTTGCCAACTTAGTTTCTAAGTCGAAATTTGAGATCGATTAAACCTCGACTTCACCTCTCATCTTGTTAAGGTAATTCTTCTCTTTTTTTATTTTGCTATTCTTAATTAAACCCGATACTAACATATAAACTTTATTGGAATGTGTTTTTATATTTTCACACTCCATCGTTTGGAAAAGTGTGATTAAAAGAAATTAATCTTGAGGAACAAGTTTATAATAGATTTGGCAGGCGAAGAAAAAGTAGATAACTGAGGAATAAACCATTTGAATGCAGTTCTA
The DNA here is from genome assembly GCA_963969495.1 of Ceratothoa steindachneri. NCBI lineage: Eukaryota > Metazoa > Arthropoda > Malacostraca > Isopoda > Cymothoidae > Ceratothoa > Ceratothoa steindachneri. The sequence continues at coordinate 98,023,950 of OZ018326.1, forward strand.
CAAAGCAAACTCAATCATATAATCACTGCAAGAATTAGTACCATAGTAGTAGTAACATAAAATGGACGTAAATCATTGACTAATACGTTTTAAATTTATTTGTTAGTTAAGTTTTCTTAACATTGTTGGTTTGTTTGTTAAGCAGTTTATTTAGATGTTAATCGTGGGGAAATTATCAACGGCTAGGGAGTTAAATCTGCAAATAAACAAGATAAATAATGGCCTACCATTTGAAGATTTGTATCTGCTTAATGCTGTGCCTCACCTCTGAAGATGAACACACTGTCTTGACGAAGGCACCAAAGTACAGTAAGCTCGGAAGGAGATGTTGTTTGGAGGGAGATTAGGTTCTATCTGCGTGAGTTGTTTAACCTTATGGCTTGACTCTCCCTTTTCTGTCTTTTTCCGCAACTGCTCCGTGTTCTGGACCATGTGGTTCGCTCTGGTCGCCCTCTAGCGAAGCCAATAGCCATAAACCGGACTCTCATAGGACTGCCTGTCTTTCTTTAATGACCGTTCATTTTCCTGGAGAATCCACGTTTTCGCGCTAATCAAAATGACCACGTCACACCAATAAGTTAGTGTTTGTGTGTGAGAGAGGCTGTTAATGTGTCTACTTGTGTGTGAGGCCGGCGAGTTCTATAGTAATATTATTAATCAATGTGGGAATTTTGTTGACCATAAAGGTATTTGATTTTAAAATTACCATTTAGTATTTAGCTTTAGAATTTTTTAGAAATATTTAATAAGTAAAAAGAAATTTATTTTGTCTATATTTGTTCTATATCAGAGATATTCATAAATTGTTTGTATTGGCATTGTTCATGAAAACTATAATAAATTTTTTACCCAAACTATTGAATATTTCATCCGTAATAACAAGGGGCTTATGCTCCATTGTTCAACAATGAATCGCTGACATCGACAAATTAATTTAGATTCTGCTAGATAAGCTTAAGCCTGGAAATCCTAGCACACCGATGATTAAAATAAATGATTCTATAGGAATGATCTTTCGAAATATTTTGCTAAGAGTCCTTTAACCATCGGCAGGCATAATTTCATCTTCCCAAGTAACAACTTCGACTGCATTAAATGAAACCGAGTTTGTCTCCTAATTTAATTATTTCAATTTTTATTAGCCTTGAAGTCTTTGCTCTTTTCAACTAAGTACCCATTGAAGATTTAATTAATTATTCCAACTAAATTAGACCAAGATCTTTTGAACATAGTACAAGACTATTGTAGATTTACTTAATTTTTCAATATAATTTTCAATGTCGAAAATTTTGGAAAAATTAGGGCTAAGTTATTGGACCCTCGTCTTTCTGAATACCAAATACTCTATGTAATTACTACAAAGAAGCCATAATCTCTATTGGCCAGAAAACGAAAACCAGAATGATTATTTTCATCCATAAATAGCATGTAACTTTTATTTAGGCTAACAATACAAAAAGAAGACCAACAAGAATAACCATTTTTAGAGAGCTTAATTTAAAGAAAATAACCGATTGTGAATTCTATATATTCATATTTAGGTTTTAACTTTTATAAAAAATCACTCTTTTCATCTATGTTACCTGCTTACCTTAATTGTCGCCGCTCTTAAAAAATTTTATCATGAAAAAGCATTGTAAAAATTCCAAAATATCTTTAATAAATTTTAAAGGCAAGCTTTAAATAGGCCTTCTTAATTTATTATTCCATAAATAATAAGTTAAAAAAATAGGTATTGGTTTTGAATACCGATCTACACTCTTATAAGATGGTTTTTCTTTCCATTGTGGACCATTAGTTTATCATGGAATCCACACCAAGATTAGTTCCAGTTTATGGCAGACACTTTGAAGGAACACCATATCGAGTGTCCTTCTGGCAATGAATCTCACTCACTCTGGGTAAACGTTGCTCAAGTAAGAAGCGGTGTTTTCACTTAAATAGGCTGTGAGTCACTGAAACAATGAACTGAAATCGATCAACAGAACTCCACTCTTAACCATACCAATCTAGTTTTTAGCTATCACATAAAATTTCACATTTGTTAATAAAGAGTCCTCTCATAATATAACTTTAAATCTCTGAAGTTTAATTTAAGGATTGGACAAAATATTATATTAACAAAGAGCCGTTTAGTAAAAAAATAACTAATCGTAAACTCATTATTCAACATTATTCATTATCATCCGATTTACAAGAATAGCGTTGAAAATATCGGTCACAATTTATAAATCAGTTTTTATAAGTAAATAAAGTTTATAATTAATTGGCTGCGATCAAATCAACCTGGTTTATATTAATAATTGTAGTGAGGATATTTACAATTTTGATACCCAAATAAATAAATACTACCAAATGATAAATTTTAAATACAATTCCGAGTAAAAGTGGTTGCTGTTTCCCAACTTTTAAACTTGTTTGTGATATTATTATTTATATGTTTGTAATCATTTATGTCTATTTATAGTTCACTATAATCAATTTAATACAGAAATCGTTTCGTTTTTTTCCTATAATCTTGTCCGTACAAGGAAAAGATGATTGAACACACAAAGATCTATATATACTTTGTCTGAAGAGGAAAGAAATAAGGGATTCATAAGATGAAGGAGTAGAATAGGAAAATAAATCAAAAAAGAATTTTAAGATAGCAGAAATTTTTTAAATCATTTAGATACCAATCTGTGAGATAGTTAATTTCAGACTAATCTGTTTAATTAAGACTCTCCTCAGCAAGTTAATAAGCTATTTCTCTAATTAATATACAACCCATAAAGCTTCTTTTATAGTACTTATCAGATTAATATACGAGCTTTATATTGATAAAATCAAATTCTCTTTAGTAATTAAATATAGTGGAAACTCTAATCCCTCATCTTATATCTACCCGATATTTATAGATACCTTAACGAAAATCCCCACTTATGGGAATCCTCTGACTTTGAAAACCTTTTTTTTACATGAAATTACATACACCTCAAATCGTTCTTTATGTGATTTCCTATTGGTTTCTTACATATTAAGGCAAGGAGAGATTAACAATTTTATAAAAGATCACACTAATAAAAAATTTAAAATTGCTAATCTCTCCTTTTCGAAATGGATATTTTTTCAAAGACACAACGAGGGCACTTCTCTAAGAGGTTGGATCTCATTCCTACAAGATTTATAAATGGTAAGATTCCATCAAAGGTGGTTCGCTAATATCCTGAACTAACTTGATCCATTCAAGTGATTTTATCGAAAGGGTTAATAATATATGGAGATTTGTCAAACAATAAAATGGTCAGTTTTGAAGTCAATGTAATTTTCAAAAATTTCCTCGTCGAAGAAGCTCTCAATCTCATGCCTGCAGGTGGGTTAGGTTAAATTTTAAATTGTTTCTAACTTGCTCAATAATTATCCCACTTGTGCGTTTATTGATAACAAGGATTTTACTTTTTAGTGACAATTATATGGCCTTAGCATGGCCAATCCGATGACACCGACACTAAGTATTTTAGTGATGGATAATTTTGAAAAATAATTTTTACCTGGAATTGTATTCACTCATCTGATCGATTAAGACCTTTAGAAGATGCTTTCTCATGTTTATCTTACGAAAATCTCTAAACTAGAATAGCTTCTTTCAAAATCTTATAGCCAACTATTAAATTTAAGGTCGATTAACAAACAAAATAATTGTTTAGGTTTTCCTGACATCAGGTTTCTGAGGGTCAATCAATCTTTATTAATTTTGTAAATCTTAAAACAGAAAATTTAAATTCATATATATATTTATTTACCTGCTACCCCAAATCTATTACAAAATCCATGGTAAGGTTTCAATTTCTGACAGAATATTGAATTTGCTGCTAATGGCTACTTCAAGATAAACTTAATTAAAACGACAGACTCCTTTAATAGTTGATTGTTTCCATCATACATACTACAAAGAGGAGGAGACATACAATAATAATAATAAAAAAGAAAAGATAGACCTATAAGAGTTGGGATTCTATTTTGGTATGTGACCATTTACATACTTGAAAGTCCTTTATGAATCCATGAGGTAAACTTCTTTAACTGTTCAGGGATGTACGCATCATGTGTGAGCTACTGTGAGATTTTAAGTATTACTGCTTTCATTCTAGATTGCAATTTTAAGAGGAATTATTTTTTTAAATGAGAGCTGGTTTGAGTTCAAAATACATCGCAAAATAGAACCATACGCCACCTGTGAAGGTGACTATTGGTTATTACAGGAATCTGTTTACTTGTTCAACCAGTGCGTTGCTACGGGGATTCTAACTGGTGAGCTTAATATGTTATTTTAAATGAAATATTATATTAAATAATCATGCCTGTAATTGCAAAGCATTGTGTAAGTGATGACTTTAAAGAGCGCAATGAATTGCCGTATGAAACCAATGAAGTAGGCTCCCATGAAAGATTCTGACGTCATATCTCTTATGGTGAAGGCTTCCAACTATTTGTTTAGACACAGATGAGTATGGCATGGGAAATGGTCATAATATGTTAAGAGAGTAAGCGGAAACTATCTGATAGGATTTTAATTTGCATATGTCACTGTGTAGTTTCACCTTTTCCTATAAGAAACAACTCCGAATCCAATCTCGAACTTACCTACTCATGCCTTTCCAAACAAAGCGGTCCGCGATCGACTGTAGAGTTGAGTGAGTTCCTAACTGACCCACAATTTGCATCTGGCGAAAGAAACAGCTACCAAACTTGAACTATAAGTGTGAAGGCTACCGCGGAACACGGTTCACATGGCTCATATAGAACACACACAAGAAATTTATAGAAGACCAGGGATTAAAGGCCTACCAGAAATTCACCAGAATTTATCAGGTCGGTGGTAAATTACGAGGTATCCGCAACGGGTTAAATGAATACACACATAAAAGTATTAACAGCATTATTTATATCAAAATCAAAATGAAATAAATTGACTGCTAACGAATTATGCGGGGGTACATCAAATAATAAGAAAAGTCACAAATTCTTATCATCATATAACGGCCACAAGTCGTTCTAACCAAAATAGATATTCGCGCATACAAAATTGGGTTCTATGAATAATTTGCTTAAAGCCCAAAGTTACATGAATAAAACTTAATTAATTTAAAAGGGACGTAAGAAGAAAGAAATACTCAAACATACCTGATAACAGTAGAGCAATAACGGACGTCGGAAACCCAGGCGAAAGAGGCTCGGTGACGATGAGTGAATTCGACCCAATTCTACAGGGGTGAATCCGCTGACTGTCTTTGGCGAGGAGAAACACTCAAACAGCGATATCGGGGCGAAAGGCATCGAGGCCCTGGGGAGCGATGACTCAAAGGCCCAACGATCCAAGAGAATGAATTCGAGATGACAGAATTCCCCAAAGAGGAGATGGCAAGGTGACTAGGGGACAGCTTTTAACTGTATTTCTCTTTTGTCGCCATAGAAAATATTTTAAGTGAATAAAATCAAAATGAAATTTTCTATTAAAGAAAAAATCTTTTTTATTGCTGCGATTAGGCGACTAGTTGCGGAGCATGACCCATTATCCTTCCGCTGTACATATAAAGACTATCAAAACTTTTCACAGGATTCCTTATATAATTTACTGTAAAATATAACTAAAAACTGAACTTGAGAAAAACAAAAGTTAAAGGACATGAAAGGAATATCTTCCAACTGGAATGGTCACATGATTCGTATCATAGAAGTGATTGAGACCTTATGAATTTGTTGAAACGGAAGTTCACTTTTGTAATATTAAAATGAATTGAAATCAATGAATACTGCCTCAAATACATATTGTTCTTAATATGGTTTCTTCTGTTTCTTCGCTTTTTTCTAATTGATAGTATGTTTAGTGGACTTATATATAGATATAGAACATATACAGTACCTCGTTACTTCAGTATATTTCCAACAAGTCTAACTTTTAATCTCAAATAAGGAGATCCACCACAAATTGCTTGAAAACATTCTCACCTAAAATACGATTTGTTTGTAGGGTAAAAAAATGAGACCTAAAAAAATCGAATTTATTAAAAATAACGCAATGATGAGTACTAACTAAATTGACAATGAAGAGTAAATATATAGAGTTGCCTTACACCAGATTGGATACAGTAATTTTTAATTGATTTACCACGAATTTTATTGATTGATGCAAATTTTGTTTGACGAGGAGTCCGGAGAGGAGAATATTTATAGCTTTGTCAGGTAAGGAGTTATGGTTGAGAAGTACTATTAGTTGTCTTGCTTCGAGATGTAGAGAAAATAGTGGTTGGCGTGTAGACCAGCGTGGCAGAATGGTTAAGATGCATCTGTATCTGTCTTGTAAAGAAGTTGGAAGAGGAGAACTTGCCAGATTCTTTGGAATTAGAGCCAAGAGATGGTGTGCTGAATTGGTGTATAAGCGTGTGTAAATTTTTTCAAGATTGGTCGATGTTCTATTAATAATTCTCAGATCAAAATGAGAAAAACTTAGAGAATACTCGAAAAGGAGTATTGACTCATAAAGAGGGCACGAGTGAGCTCGATGAAGATGAAATTGTCTGATATTTTCTGATTGTCGTCTGTAAACGTGTTAAAGAGATTCGTTCTCTTTAAGGTATTTTGTATGTCTCCTCATATATCTTTAGAATGATAAATCATATGGCTAACACAAGGCTACAGAATGTTGAACACAAGTCTAATTGTGAATTGAAGGTTTTCAACCAAATATAGACACTCAAATGCACATTAAAATATAATTAACTATCAGCTATGTAACTTAAACATTTCATTAGTTAAATATATAGAGTGAGAGTCATTTAATTTATTTTATCAGTGCAACACTAATTACTCTTAATTACGGGATAGAATTTACCAACAGAGAAGAAGAAATTTTCTTCTTGAAACAATATTGGATCCAGTTTAATAACTAAAAAATATCATTGATATTTAATAGTGAAAATATAGTAAATTATCACATATAAGAAAAAAACATATCTCTCTTGATTATGGGCAACTCAAGTTAACTGCCATCCCAATATTTGGTACATTTCATGGAAGAGAAAAACAAGTTTTTGTTTCTCTTGTTATTGGGTAACTAAATTTAACTGACATCCCAATATTTGGACAACGTTATTTCGAGATGTTCGAACATATTTTCTGAATATTACATCTATTGGTATATTGATTAATCCTTTTCCAACCCCAATTTTTTCATACTAAATTACATCGATTATCTAATCCGATAAAATAATAGAAACATGAAATATTTGTTAGGAAATAATATTAAAATATTAGAAATATAATAACTCTTTGAAATGCAATGAAAAATTCAAAATGATTGATAAATAAATCTAGCGTAGGATGAATATAAGAGCAACAGAGGTAATGTCTGAAATATATTTATAATATAAATATATTGATATGATGATATGTATTATACAGTCTACATTATCAGTATCGTGCGGTAACTCGTGACATTTTGTATGTAAGACAGCAATGTAAGTAATAAAGCTATCCTTGAGGAGACTGACCGATTTCTCTCATGAAGCTTGAATTCATTGATTCCATGTCTCATAGGGAACTCTTGTGTTGAAGGTTGAAGGGGTCTTATTTGATTTCAAGATTAGTTTTTAGAAAATTCTTTCAGAACTCAAAAGGATGAACTTTAGTGTCTTCAGCTTTTTTTCGATAGAGTCGATGCAGGAGAATTCAAAATATTAAAAATACATCTTTGCCTAGTAAGAAGCATCTCACTCGTGCCTTTCAATTCAAGGATTTGATAAAAAATTAAGGGAAAAACATATCGACCCTCGTCTATTGGATATAATAACTCGCTAGTTATGAATAAAAAGCATTAAATTTTAACATCAAATATGAAGTAAAGCAATTAGCTAATTAAATTTGGGGTAGAGAGGATATAGTATGATGTTACTATTATATGCATTAAGCGTATTTTACGCATCTGTTGCTTGAAAATGAAAACATTTGTTATCGAAAAGATTGGCAACATCTGCTTTCCTTAATGCTTCTCAATCTTGTGAAATATGAAGAAAGTAGGGCGTTAATATATATATATATATATATATATATATATATATATATATATATATATATATATATATATATATATATATATATATTAATGCAAAAGAGTAATGATAAAACACAATATATGAATCTAAAAGATTATTTTTAATAGCACAGAACTACTTTCAGCTATCAGCAGCCATTCTCATATGTGTAATGGAAAATGAAGCTAGCACCTTCCAGTATATAAAGGCAAATTGAAAGAAGAAACAAAAAGAAATCAGAGAAACAAAACGTGGAAAAAACAAACATTTGGCGTTGTTCCGGCTCGAATTAAAAGTCCAAACAAAATGAAACCAGAAGAAGCAAAACTGGAAAACATGAATATAAATATTAGGCCTGGTTCCGGGGCAAAGATTGATAATAATGAAATCAGAGGAAACAAACTGGAAAATTAAGTTTTTGCATGAAACCGGGTGCAAAAATTCTAAGATGGTTCGGTCGGTTTATAAATAGGATTGGCAACATATTTCGAGATATACAGTTTTTTTTAAATTTGTATTGCCCATCCGATAAATTTAAATGGTACGATCTTCTTATTACATTCTGGCCTTGTTTATTTCTCACTCTTCGTTGATAATATTTGTAAATTATCAAACAAAGGTAAATAAAGATGGTGATAGAAGCGGGGTGCCTCCTGAAATTGGACATGGGGCATTTTCTTATGTGTAGATGATGTTAAATGATAATATATTTCGTTCTTTTTTAAGATTTTTTTTACCTTTTTCCCCGTCACCTAATAAGCATGTAATTTCTTCATAGGATGATATGAGGTTATTATTTCGTTTACCTTAATCGTTTGAATATATATTTAATTAATCCTATTATGTCAAGCACATTTTCATAATCTATATATATGAATATATATATATATATATATATATATATATATAATTATATACATTGTCGTTATATGACATTACATTATATGAATACCATATTATATCTATCAGGAAGGGACCAATAACTTGAAAGCGAACCGACTAAAAGGGACGGAAATCCATGAGTTCAGACGGCTGAGTAGCGAGAGAGTGCAACGAGGTCAGGTAAGTTATGGACAATGGCAAAGCTTAAGGTTATTTGAAAAGATATGTACAAAAATATAATTATATTTACACAAAAAAAATGAGATAATTGATGGGTAAAATTACCTCAGAGAATTAACGAGCAAAATCACATCAGTAAATGAAATGGGAATTGTCGTTATAAATCAGGGTTTGAAGTTAGAACTTAAGGTATTCCCGGAGGAATCTATTCAAATAAGGGGGGGAACATTAACTCAGTTGGGTTACTAAAAGGGGGAGAGGGATTGGCTTACGGATGTCTTCTGCACTTAAGGTGATGCCGCTCGACTTCAGAGCGGGAGGGAGGAGTGATGACGGTTCTCCAAAAGCAAGGAGGGGGGGTAACTTACGGTCCAGGAGAGAGTATTTCGGCTTTTCGAAATGAGGAGGGCTTCGATAGGAGTTGATGAACGAAGTCAGAAAAAATCACTGGGGGCGATCGTTCAGTAGAATTACCTCCTGGCTGTGGCTAATTCCAAATACACAAAATAGTCCAGCTGTCACTCTGCTTTGTTGCTAGCACTTGACTTGAAACCATGGGGAAAATCTTATGGGTTCTGGCGAGACTTCTTAACTCTGTGTCTCGTTCGGGGAGTGGAGCGTTATTTATGTCCGAGGCTCTCCCCGGAGTTGGGGGTTAGCAGGAAACAGCTCTACTCTCAAGGGGCCTCGAATCTTCTTGCAGAGCTATTTTAGCTCGCATAAAGGTGATCGTGGGGGACGCGATTGGAGGCTACCGCTTGGGAAAGGGGGCTGGGTGGGTAAGGATAACCACTTTAGGTCTAACCAAGGCTTCTGCTGCACATTGGAGTTCCTTTCTGCTAAAGATCTTCTACGTGGGGATTCCCTCACACATCTCTTAAACGAAAGATGATGCTTTACAGAGCAGTTGCGTAGGAAAGAATCATCCCAACCCGTCAAACTAGAATTTTCAAAGGTATAGGGAAATTCTGACCTGCTACGACAGGTGTACACACACAAAAACCTAAATCTGAGCTCAGCGGGGAATTTACAGGCATAAGCCTTTAATAGGTCGATTATAGAGAATTTAACTAATACAATTTTTATCAAAAGAAAAATCACAGAACATTGGCGACATTTCAGTAGAACCAAAAAAAAGGGATACAATTAAATGGAGGCATAAATATGGGACAAAAACAACAACAACAAAAACAATTTAGTGGACCCCAAAATAATCATAATTATGAACATTGATGATATAATATATATATATATATATATATATATATATATATACAATTCACGTGGAAAAACTTCGCTCCCGCCGGAGTATGGATGAGGTAATCCACGGGTTCTTTAGCCTCGGAGACGGGGTAGGGTCCCTTTCACTGCCTAAGGATTTTGTTGCTTCCCGTGGGAAGTAGCACCAGCACCTTCGCGCCAGGCTTGAATTTTCGTTCTCGTGACTTAAGGTCCAATTAGGTCTCAAACCTCTCAATAAGTGCTTTTTCACGGGATACGAGACTCGTTTGTTGCCTGGAGTGGACTCACGCTCGCGGGCTTTAGTTTTCTCCCAAAAGGGGGGAAGAGTTTGGAACTCCTTCTGGCCGCGGGAAAACTTATCGCTCCGGAAGGCTTGGAACTCCGGGTCGATAGGGGTTTTCAGGTTAACAGGTGCACGTGAATCTAGGGCTGCCTGTGTACGGGTAATCACGGGCTGTGCCACGGGATGGTCGTGAATTACGGGGTTCTGAACGAATAAAACGGAGCAGAACTGGATTAGGGCCGCTACTACTTCGGCCCAACCGGACATATAGTCACACTCGATGTGACAACGATTTACTGGAAAACGACTCGCCCGGCCAAGGTAGTCGTGGACCACCGCAAATTTTTCGTGGCCGGGCCCAACAGGGGGGAGTAGGTCCTCAGACACTATAATACAGGTGCCCCTGGTGTCACGGACGAAGGTGGATACTCGGCGACCGTTCACAGTTCCGTTCTCGAACCTTAATTCACCAGGCTGTTCTAATTAAAGAGAAAGTTTACCTGATGGACCGTGTCTTTAGCGGGCGAGGGAGGTTCGGGAGTCTTCTGAGGTGACGGAGGAGGATCAGGGGTGGCCCAGATTTGGTGTACTCGGTGGGACTGAGAGTTCGCGAATCAGGAGTTTTGAGGACAGTTAGTGTGGTAATGGCCGGGAACTCCGCAGGTGTAGCAGACGATCGAGTTCTTTTAGTACGGCACAATCGTGGGGGAAAAAAAACTAGGGGCTTAACGTCTCGGTGTTCCGATGGATGCAAGTTTCTTGGCTTCGAGGGACAAGGATCTTTGGTAAATCTTGGAACCGAATTAGAGGGGGTCTTAGGGCCATAAAATTTAGTTTTATGGCGTGATTCAGGAGCCTTTTTAACATCCTTAGTTTATAAATCGTGACTACCCGCGTAGACATTGGCCTCTTCCAAGCACTGCTTGAAAGTGGCGCAACGTTTATCCTTAATGAAGGCGCGAATTTCGGGAGCCACGGCAGCTTAAAGCTGATCCCTAAGGAAGAAGTCCAGAAGGGCCTCGTAGACCTGGGGAATTTTGCACGCATCCAGCCAACACTAAAGGTTTCTTTGTAGGATGTACCCGTGTTGTCAAAATGTTTAGCCAGTGCGGATCCTTTCCTGGCGGAATCGGGAGCGGTAGAATTCACTATTCATATGAACAGCGGCTAACAATTTGGACTTTAACGTGGAATAGTCCAAAGTTGCTTCCGGGGAAAGGGATATGAAGATATCCCTTAACTTGGCATTTAGAAGGGGAAGTAAGCGAGTGTCGCCATCATTTTCGAGATCCCATCTATTGATCTTGAAGATTCTCTCAAAATGGGCCAAAAATGATCTAAAGTCCTCTCTTTCATTGAAAGCGGTAGTTAAACTGTAGGAGTTTGGGAAATTTCAGCCCGGGAACCGATGGACTGAGAATCCATTTGATTTCGGCTCATTTACAGCTCATGCTGCCTAATTTGTTCACGTTCTTCCATCCCTATTTTGTTCTTCTCCATCTCCATCTTCAGTTTGTTCTCCTCCATCTCCATCTTCAGTTTGTTCTCCTCCATCTCCATCTTCAGTTGGTTCTCCTCCATCTCCATCTTCACTTTGTTCTTCTCCATCTCCAATTCCCTTCGCTCTGCCCGTTCGTTCCTCTCTTCTTCCAGTACGTAATTTAGCAGGTGTTGCCGAAAGAACTAACATTTCACCCTGACTCTTCAATTTTTTGAAGGATGACATTTTTACGCAGTTAACTGAGGGAACACTAATACGCGAACGAGCTAGGACACTACCCACGCGAAACGAATACTTGAATATTCGTGAAGACCTTGATCACAAAAAAAAAATTAAGATACAGCTACCTACCTCTGCTGTTTCTAAGCAAAAAAAAAATAAAATGGTCCTACGGGAATTAGGGCACAAAGACCTTAACTCTTTTGGATTAATAACTAGGAGAGTCTCCAAAATTCGAACACAATAAAAAAAATTAATTCGCTGGGTCCAACACAAAACTCTAAATAGATTACGTTTCACTGCTCTTCAAATAACTTGATCTTGCCTTCTGCCAGTACAATACAAAAATTAAATAAAAGGAATGTACATGAATAACAAGGGAATTTCTAATGTCGAAATTAAAATGACACGGGTTCGTAAAAACCCCAAAACACTTGACACCAGCTCTATATAATACGTATATTAATATATATATATATATATATATATATATATATATATATATATATATATATATATATATAGATATATATATATATATATATATATATATATATATATATATATATATATATATATATGTATGTCGTGGTATGACATTTCATTATATCAATACCATATTATATCTATCAGAGAGGGACCAATAACTTGAAAGCGAACCAACTAAAAGGGACGGAAAACCACGAGTTTAGACGGGCTGAGTAGCAAAAGAGTGCAACGAGGTCAGGTAAATTATGGACAATGGCAAAGCTCAAGGTTATTTACCTCAGAGAATTAACGGGCAAAATCACATCAGTAAATGAAAGGGGGAATGATGGTTATAAATCAGGCTATGAAGTTAGAACTTAAGGTATTTCAGGAGGAATCTATTCAAATAAGGGGGCGGATTAACTCAGTTGGGTTACTAAAAGGGGGAGAGGGGTTGGCTTACGGATGTCTTCTGCACTTAAGGTGATGCCGCTTGGACTTCAGGGCAGGAGGGAGGAGTGATGACGGTTTTTCAAAAGCAAGGGGGGGGGGGTAACTTCCAGTCAAGGGGAGAGTATTTCGGCTACCCGAAATGAGGAGGGCTTCGACAGGAGTTGATGAACGAAGTCAGAAAAAATCACTGGGGCTTGGAACCATGGGGAGAATCTTCTGGGTTCTGGCGAGACTTCTCAACTCTGTGTCTCTTTCGGGGAGTGGAGCGTTATTTATGTCCGAGGCTCTCCCCGGAGTTGGGGGTTAGCGGGAAACAGCCCTACTCTCAAAGGGCCTTGGATCTTCTTGCAGAGCTATTTTAGCCCGCATAATGGTGAATCGTGGGGTCTCGATTCGAGGCTACCGCTTGTGGAAGGGGAGGGGGGGGTAGGCTTACCACTTTAGGCCTAGGCGGGCCTTTTGCTACACATAGGAGTTCCTTTCTGCTAAAGATCTTCCACGTGGGGATTCCCTCATATATATATATATATATATATATATATATATATATATATATATATATATATATATATATATATATATATATATATATATATATATATATATATATATATATATATATATTAGTGATGGAGTCGTTCCTTGAGAAACCTTATTCGTAGCAGGAATATGAAGACATATGCGATGGTTTTGAACATTTAATTTTTTCGGACGTTTCGGTCATTGACGATGACCATCATCAGCGAATTCTAAATACTTAAAATTATTTTTATAAGAATAACTAAACACATAAATTTAAATTAGAGAAAATCTATTAATAAGTAATTGATGTAATATCTTAAAAAAAAAATAACTAAATTAAATAATAATCCCACGAGTTTTTAAATATGCATAATAAACTTTACTTAAATGAATATCGAAATACCAAAATTTATAAACTATAGCAATAAAGTCGAAAGCAAGGCAAGAAGAAATCGATTAATAAGATTAAATAATACCAATACCATGAGCAATAAATATGAATAGTAAATATGAATCAAGCGGAATACAAAAAAATTCACTATAAAACACAGCAAGAGAATTATAAGGGTAGGGCGAACAATCGAAAATAAGTTAGATCATGGGGTATGTAATCTAAGCAGATATTAATAAATGGAGCGAAGCAAGTACTTCAATTAAGTTAAATTTTAAGTGATTGAACATCAAATAATATGACTAGACTAAGGCACGAAAATTTAAATAGTAAATAATCAATAATGGAGGGGTCAAAAGGACGACTAAAACAATAAATTAAGGAAAAGTCAATAATATACCAGATCGTTTAGATATTAATGGGACAAACTAAAATAGAAATAAAAATTTCTCTGCACGAGTACTAACCTTATAACGGTTAAGCTGGGAGTAACAACTGATAAAATTAGGCAAAAAAAAAACTATTAAGGGGGATGTGGTTGGTTGTACATTTGTCTATATAGTGAATAATTTAAGGGATGATGAATAATCATTGAGTTCTGGGTTAATTTGTTTGATGTAAAGAGATTCAATAATTTTTAAACTTAGAGAAGAGGAGGCAGAAGAGAGTATACTAAAGGAATCGATTTCTTCATGCCTTGTTTTTGACTTTATTGCTATAGTTTATCATTTTTTGTATTTCGATAGTAATTTAAGTCATGTTTATTATGCATATTTAAAAACTCGTGGGATTATTATTTAATTTAGTTTTTTTTTGTTTTTTTTAAGATATTACATCAATTTCTTATTAATAGATTTTCACTAATTTGATTTCTGTGTTTAGTTATTGTTATAAAAATAATTTTTGGTATTTAGAATTCGCTGATGATGGTCATCGTCAATGACCGAAATGTCCGGAAAATTAAATGTTCAAAACCATCGCATATGTCTTCATATTCCTGATATATATATATATATATATATATATATATATATATATATATATATATATATATATATATATATATATATATATATATATATATATATATATATATATATATATATATATATATATATATATATATATATATATATATATATATATATATATATGTATATATATATATATATATATATATATATAGAGAGAGAGAGAGAGAGAGAGAGAGAGAGAGAGAGAGAGACGATATATTTAGCGGTTGATGTGATGGATATCATAAATGAAGTTTGAATTTTCATATTATATCTGCATTTATTATTATGACGTCGCATAATAGTAATATTTTGGTATTTCTACTGAAGACGATTCTTTTGCATCGAGAAATTTTTGGTATAAATATTAGTATTTTTATTCAGAAAAATATTGACACGTGTTTTGGTCCACACATCTACTATATTAAGCTGTTTAAAAGAATAATAGATTTGCACCACCATGTCTTTTATAGCCGCTAGTGTTTTATCGCACGGAATCAAGAAATACACATTACAAAACGAGAATGATTCTATCACATTGAGTTAAGAAGCAAATTTAATTACGATAGCAGCTTGAAAGAATGCATTTTTTGTAAAAATAAAGAAAACAATGTTCTCTATGATAAGTTTCTAAAAATTTCCTACTTTGAAGCTTTATTAGTTCTCGGTGGTATTTGGCTAGTAATTCCTCATAATTAAATGAAAAATGGATCACAAATCAATGTTAAATCAATTTCTATCTTTCATAAGTCAGGAAACCAGGTTTTAAAATACTTTAACAAAACTTTGCATAATTAAATAGATTTATCAAAGGGAAGAGCCAATTTTTCTTGTCTTCTAGATAAAATCTCAAAATATTCAATTTCATTAGCTTGCAAATGTTGCAAAGTGAGAAAGAAGCTTTAGATATCTAAGATCGAAAAGAAATACGTCTTCTTCATTCGGTCAAACATCACAGATATAAGACATATGTACATGGTTTGTTGGTATGTAAGAAAGACTATTTAATTGTTGTTTTCCTTGTAATTTATTTAATTATTTTTCTATCTTTGATTAGAGTGTGACTTATAGCTTGGAACAAGATTATTTACAGATTTAAATTTTTTTGTTAAAGATTTTGAGCAATTTGGGGACTAACTACTTTTGTGAGACGAAGAGTTGGAGAGACATTTCAGCATGCTTGTGTGGTAGGATGTATGAATCATAGAGGTGGTACTATCATGATGTGTGGCTGCACGTCTTGATCAGTGATAGGGGAGATGCCCTTTAACGATCTGTCTCTTAAGGATCAAGTAACAGGTTGTGTCCCTTATATTGCGCCCCTTTTCATGTTCTGATAGTCAGCTTTTTACCGTTCATCAGAAAGAGATGCATTCTTCTAATCCGTCCATAACTCTATATTTTTAGAACGGGATTTTAAATATTTTTTTCTCTTCGTTTGGATATCGTTTAGAAATTTTATTATTATTATTTTTAGAAGTAGGGGATAGGAAGCATTGCTTCTGTAATTATTCCTCGAAATGGCCAGGAGAAGAGGCTAAGAGAGGTCAAAGCCACTCCAGTGCCTCAGTTTGGAGTGTTTGAATGTGCGTGGATTTGTAGAGAATGTGAAGAGAATTGAAATTGGTTCTGTTTGAAAAACAAAAACAGGATGTTGTCGCCCTGAGTGAAAGCAAGTTGAAAGTAAAAGGTGTAGAATGGTTTAGTGGGGTTAAAGCAATAAAATCAGGAGTAAATGGGAGAGTGAGAGCAAAACATAGGGTGGTGGTACTGATGAAAGAGGAAGTGTGTAAGAGAGTACAAGGAGGTAAATTAAAGAGTGTTCTGGGTGCAAATGAAGTTCAGATGTGAAAAGTAGGTGATAGTGAGCGTGTATGGTCTATATGTGGGCGAACCTGAAAGTGTGAAAGAATTGTTTGTTGAATAGCTGAATGGATGTTAGCAAGTTTTTAATGTAAATGAGGAAGGGGTTGTAATGGGTGACCTGAACTCAAAGGTAGTTAATCGAGTATTGAATGGGGTAGTTAGGAGATGCATAGTGGTGGGAGTGAATGATAATGGTGAAAGGCTCGTAGAAGTGTATGTTGAAAGAGATGGTAGCAGGGAGCATATGATTTAAAAAGAGAGAACACAAGAAATCTACCTGGGAAAGACTGGGTAGGCAGGTGGGAGAAAGGGTGATTGAGGATTGAAGAAAAATGTTAGACTATGTTCTAATAGTAAGAGAGAATGTGAAGAGAAGTTTGGATGTAGATGTAAAGAGAAGGATGGTGTGAGACTTAGCCGTCCATCACCTGGTGATAGCAGAAGTAAGAGTAAATGGGTTGGCAAACGAAGGAGCTGGGCAAAGAAGGGGATATAAGGGTTGAGAAGCTGAAAGAAGCGAGGAACAAGAAAGAATACAAAGAATTTGTTGCAAGGGAGTTGGAAGTGATAAGAGTCTGAGGTTTGGGGTGTGCAAGGTAAGTGGAACTTGATGCGTTATAGCATAGAAGCTGCCAGGAAAGCATGTGGAATTAGGGTGCTTGGAGAAGCGAGAGTTTGGAAGGGTATCGAGTGGTAGAATGCTTAATTGGAAGAGTTATTGAAAGAGAAGCGTGAACTGTTCAACAAGTTTAGACAGAACAGAAAGGCGAAAAACAAAAAAAAGTATAGGAGGATGCAATAGCAGGTAGAAAAATCGAGTGGCTGAACTGAAAAGAAGCCAATGATAGGTTTGGTGAAAGAGAGTTTGTGTACTTTAGTAAGAATATAAAGCAATTTGGAAGGACGTAAATTATGTGAGAAAGTAGATAGAGGCAATCGAAATGAGAGTGAAGGAGAAAGGGGGTGAAGTAATCATTACAGATGAAGAAGTAAGGAAGAGATGTGAAAAATATTTTGAAAATTTGCTAAATATGGGCCATAGTAGAGAAGTACAGTTTTCATGTCTTGGAAGAGGTGGGCTGACATCAGAGAGAATTAGAGAGAGTAAAACAATTAGTAAAAAGGAAGTGGAAAAGGCAGTAAAAAGGACAAAAAGTAGAAGGTCAGCGTGTTTGTTTGCGATAACAAGTGAGATGCAGAAAGCGGAAGGAGAGTGTGTAGTAGAGTAGTTGGTGGGTTGTTTCATGTATGTATGTTTCAGGTATTTGTACTGGAATATTGGAGGAATGCAGGTAGTGTTCCTTTTTACAAGGGAAAAGGTGAAACAACTGAGTGTGGTAGTTATAGGGGTATAATTCTGTTTAGTGTGCCTGGAAAGGTTTATGGACGAGTCTTGAGTGAAAGAGTTAGAAGGTACACGGAAAATTTAATTGGGGAGGAACAGGAGGGGTTTAGTAAGGGGTGAATGTGTGTGGATAAGATTTTACCTTGCAAAATATATGAGAAAATGGCAAAAAAGAATAAAAGTGTTGTACATTGCATTTATAGATCTGGAAAAACTGTATAACAGAGTGGATCTAAAGTGGATGTGGAATCTGTTGAGAACGCTTGGGATTGAATGCATCCTAATAAGAGCTATACAAAGCTTTTATGATGATTGTAAAGCACGCGTGTGGGTTGAAAGAAAGGAAGGTGACTGGTTCAGTGTAAAAACTGGACTCAGAAAAAGATGCGTGGTTAAAGAGGTGAATCCGAAAGTGGGAGGTTGCGGTGCAGCATTAGTGAGTGAAAATGGAGAGATGTTCGAGCTTGAAGAATTGTTGCTTGCGGATCATTCAGTGGTGGTAGCTGACTCAAAAGAGAAATTACAGGCACTTGTCGATTCATTTAGGATTGCGTGTGGCAGAAGGAAGCTCAGTGTGAATGAAATCAAAGGCAAGGTAATGTGGTTCAATAGTGAAGGAATGAGTGGGCTGCAAGTGAGTCTAAATGTGAGGAGGCTGGAAGAAGTGTTGTGTTTTAAGTATCTGGCTGTAGACCTGGCAGCTGATGGAAGAGTGAAAATGAAATATTGCAGTGACTAGAAAAGGGAGTGCAAGTATATGGTGCGATAAGGAGTCTTACGAAAGGGAATCGAATGAGCAGGCAGGCAATAAATGGATGGTATGAAAAGGTGGTGGTTCCCACTGCTCTTTATGGATGTTAAACATGGGCGTTGAGTTCGAATGAAAGGAGGAAGTTTGAAGCTATAGAAGTGAAATGTCTGAGAAGTATTTGTGAGTGAGGTCGATTGAAAGTTTGAGAAACGAAAGAGTGCGAGAGAGATGTGGAAGTAAAGTGAGTTTGCTTGAATGACCTGATAGGTGTGAGATGAGATGTTATGGTCATCTAGAGAGAATGGAGGATGAAAGGCTGGTAAAGAGAGTGGATAGATCTCGAGTGATAGGAAGGAGAGAGCGTGTGCGTCTGAGAAGGGGTTGGCTGAATGTTCGAGAGATGTCCTTGCTGGACGGAGCTTGTGGATGACGAGCTCTTTAGGGTGACACACAAACCGGGGTAATGAAGTTTTCAGTGGAAACCGGGGAAGCGGAATCTGATAATGGATGAAAATGTAGTAGGTGAGTCACATTGGTTAAGCATCGGATAATATGTTCGAATGGTGGAGATGAAGTGTCATTGAGCATGTACCACCCCGTCTGCGGGAGATATATGCGGGATATAAAAAATATATATATTATCATAATTATTATTATCTTCCGTAACTATTTATTTTTACAACGGGATTTTTAAAAAATCTCTTGGTTTGGATGTACTTTATAGATTTTATTAGTAGTAGTATTATTATTATTAATATTGTTTTTGCTCTTGTTGTTCTTATTATTTTTTATTTTGGTTATTATTATTATTCAATTTTTAGTGTATCTATATATTTTCTTTCTTTTTAGAGAGAACAAGGGGGGTATTTAAACAAATAATTAAGACTCTTATGAAAGAGGGTTGATAAAAGCGGTTTAAAGGCTAAAGAGGCCGGAGGCCAACAGGCCGAAGGTCTGGTAACGAGCGCAGCAAAGGACAAGCTCTTCCCCCCTTGTGGGAAGAGTGGCGAAGCCATGGCTTGTCTATTAATACAATAACCTTTCAATTGTTTGCCTTATCATCAGGTTTTAAACATAACCCCATGGCAGCCAATTTACGAAAATACAGTGTGTCTATATTAATATCTTATTTGTACAAAATAATGATAAAAAATGGAGATATTTAACGACGAACGAAAATGGAAAAGATGATTTTTGGTCATTACGAGATATTTCAGCTAGAAAAATGTATAAGAATTCAAGGATGTATAGATCTTAAAAGGTGTTTGGAGATAAATTAAATGAGAATTTGTCGACCTTTACCTTTATTTATAAGTTCCACATGGAGTCAAATCCTAGAACAGGAGCGTTTTAGTAGTGAGAGCCTTGTTTAAATTTACCATCCCGCGTGCTTTACAACTCTCGATTGCAGCGTTTGACTCGTTGAGCCAATATAGATTAGGTCGCAAAAGAAACGCTTGCTAGAATTGGTATATTAGAGAAGAGTGGTAAGCCATTGAAAGTGTATCTTTGTAACAAAAGAGTGAGCCGATTATAATGGCTATTCGGTGTGATTATCTTTCGATTGAAAACAGGGAAGTGTTTTTTGATTATGAAGCTAACTTTGGGGATAATTTTCAAAGTGTGTAGACCAAAGAAAGGTATAAACCTAAAGAGGAAGATATTGGTGAAGAATTGGTGAATAAAAGGGAGGATCGGTGACTGAAAAATTTTAAAATCTTTTACGTTATATTTCAAAGTACTATTTATATATTCCATTCATAAACTTTTACACTGAACTACTTTCAAGTGCTTGACAAACCTTTCCATGCTTAGATTTTTAATATTAAAAGAAATTTTGTGCTATCGCACTGTTAAATCATTTGTTTACAAGTTAAACCATTGTTAATTTATGCTGCTCGATTATCATAATCAAATATCGATTCCTAATTTATATTAGTCACATAGTGGCGGCACACAGCTAAAATTAGTAGGGATGCTGCATCAGAATGTTTTTAGCATTTTTTTAATATTGTGCAAAAGTAAATAAACATATAAAAAGAAAATTTATAAACTTGATAAAATCCTAAATAGAACAAAATCAAACATTTTGTACTTAATAGTAGCCTAAATTGTTATAGTTCAAGGTTAATTAATTTATTTAAAAATGAAATCCATTCTTCTTGTTTTAATTTGCGCGAAAACATTATTATATTTTCCTTGATCTCAGGATGACTTCTGAGCAATTCTTTCTCCATTGAAAGCACTGCAAGGGTATTTAGTCTTTCAGAATTCATAATGTTCCTAAGAAAAGTTTTTATTCTTTTCTGTGTGAAAAGCATCGATCTGCCTCTCATCTAGTCATGAGAAATGCCAAGAGGATTTTTATCAGTTTCGTACTTTCACTAAGAACATCATCTAGATTATTTTCCAAGATAAATTTCAGCAGCTAAATTAATTAATTAATCAATTAATGAAATTCCCGAATAAATATAAATTAAATTTTACACTTTATCACATTCAAGAAAATAAACACGTTTTTAAGCACAACACACGCGGAGTAAAAAAAAAACACTATACCTTCCAACAGCAAACCAGGGTCGGCACTGCGTGAGCCACAATGCTCTCTCCCTAGCGTGCAGCTTGTTCTTTCGGACATGTAAGCATGCGCACAAAAGTCAAACATAGCGTCGCTGGAACTGTGAAGCGAACAGTTTTATACAAGGATTTTTGTATATTTTTCATAATAATAATAATGATAATAAATTTCTTATAATGAGCTCTTCAAGGCTAGAGGCCTTCAGAGAGCGCAAGATCGTATGTGGGATAAGATCAGGTGGGTGAGTAGGCAATCCTGAACAGCTGCGTTTTCAGGAGTTGCTTGAAAGTGGTAAGTGAGGCAGCAGATCTAATTTCGGCTGGAAGAGCATTCCAAAGCTTGGGGGCACAGACTGAGAAGGAGCGGTCGCCCAATAAGCAGTTGGACGAGCGAGGAGTATTTGGGAGAGGAGCATGAGATGACTGAAGTGCCCGAGGGGCGATACGTTGGGAAAGGGCAGAGGAAAGGTAGGTTTGAGCCTTTTGGTGAAGAACCTTGAAGGGAAGAGAAGAATCTTGAAATCAGAACGTTATCTGACAGGTAACCAGTGCAGTTCCTGAAGCAGGAACTTAGAAGGGAGAAAGCGAGAGCGACGGGAGGGTAGTCGGGAAGCGTAGTTCTGGACTAACTGAAGGGGAGGTAGAGAGTAAGATGGTAGATTTACAAGAAGAGAGTTACAGTAATCAAGGAGGGAGGTGATGGAGGCGTATACAGTAGTCTCAAGACTTTGGCGATCGAAGTGAGAGCGAATGCGGGAGAAGTTACGGAAGAAACAAAGGGAAGATTTACTAATATTGTGGATGTGGGGCTTGAAAGATGCTCATCAAACACAACGCTCAGATTTCTAACAGAGTCAGAGAAAGCGACAGAGTTTCTACCCAGAGGGAGAGAGGAAAAGAGGGATTTAACTTTGTATACTAGAGCGGGGGTACCAACCAGAAGAACTTTAGTTTTAGAGTAATTGAGTTTGAGGAAGTTAGCTGATAGCCCGTCCGACATAGAAGAATATGTAAATAGGAGGTAACAGATTGAGTGGGCAATGGTCAGGGGGAAGAGGAAATAAAGATTTGAGTGTCATCGGCATATAGTTGTAAGGGTAGATCGAGATTACGTAGGAGGGAACTAAGAGGGAATAAGTAGATACGAAAGAGGAGAGGGCCGATCACAGAGCCTTGAGGGACACCAAAGCGAATGAGAGTAGGGTGAAAGGAGACATCGTTAATCACTACAGATTGGGTGCGAGACGAAAGGTAAGAGCAGAACGAGTCGAGAGCACCGCCAGAAATGCCAAGGAAAGAGTGGAGGCGATCAAGCAAAACGGAATGGTCAATAGTATCAAAGGCGGAGGAGAGGTCAATTAGAATGAAGAGGAAGGTACAACCCCGGTCAGCAGCTCTACGTAAGCAATTAGTAACATTGAGTAGAGCGGTTTCGGTAGAGTGCCCAGCTTTAAAGCCTGATTGGTAAGTCTCATCAATATTACAGGCAACGATGTGGGAATTAATGCGCGAAACAACTACTCTCTCAAGGACCTTAGAGAGAAAGGGAAGTTGCGAGATCGGGCGATAGCTAGCTGAGTCGAAAGGCTTAAGCTTCTGATTTTTAAGGATCAGACGGTTGGGGCATATTTGAAGGAAGAAGGGACAACACCAGTAGCAAGGTAGGTATTGAACAGGTTGGGGAGCATTGGGAGTATGACAGGCAATATTTTGATTAATAGCTTGGGGAAAAAAGAGTCACGAGACGAGCCAGATTTGGGGGAGCGCGAGAGTAAGGCAGACAGCTAGGAAGCGGTCACGGCAGGAAAAACGTTGACCGGCCAGGGGGGAGGGGAGATCAGGGAGAATGTGAAAGGCCTGGTCAGGCAGTCGTGAGAGGGAGGCACGAAGGTTGATGACCTTATCAGCGAAGAATTTCTCGAGGATGATGGGGGTGGGGACTTGGTGTGAGGAGGTAAGAGAAGAGAGCAGGCGGAAAACGGCGCGGGGGTCATTCTTATTGTCGGCTAGCAATTTACGCAAATGGGCTTCACGAGCAGATTTCATTTTAGCCAAGTAGAGAGATGTCGCAAGACGGTAATTGAGCGAAAAAGCAGTTGTATCTTGCCCACGGGAGTGAGCTTTCCGAAGAGCTCTTTTATGGACACGTAAAGACTGTCTCGAGCGTAGAAGTTCCAGCGAATACCATGGGGCACCGTGACGGCGAGAGGACGAAAGAGTAATAATGGGGGAGGGGGCATTAAGGCAAGTTAGGAGGGATTGCTCCAAGGATGAGAGGATTTCTAATGTGACAGTATAAAGAAAGAATTAAAGAAAAAGTACTCATTATATTGAATGTTATCGATAATATCAAGTGGAAATAGTGGGTGCTGCATTTCTGAAGTGCCTATACACGAGCCGCCACTGGTCCGACTCACATTGTTTAGTATTTTAAAAACTTCAATAATTAGTCGAGCAAATCCCACGCATCAAGCGAATGTAAATTTAGATCCATCAGTCTCTCTTTAAATTATTTACTTCTAAGCTCAGAAATTTATTGAGTTGCTCGACGATGAACAAGAATAAATTTTTAGTGGCTGGTAATCACATTGTAACTATTCGGCCTATTCCAACGAAATTTAAAATCCTTATGTTGTTTTACATTCTGTATCGAATGAGATAACTGTCAAGTTTCTCCCAAGGTTAGCTCGGCAATTAATTTGTTTTGGCAATAAGATCATAAACTATTCGGCTGGTTCTAACGATATTTGAAACTCTTATGTTGTTTTACATTCTGTTTCGAAGTATATAATTGCCAAGGTCCTCTCAGTTTGGAAAGTTTTGAAGGTCATAAGGTATAAATCATAATAAGTTAGAGCTCGCGAACTTTGGTCAGCACACCTTGTTTAATGTAATTTCGCATATATAGAGACCACACATGCTCAGTCTCCTACAAGTGAGGTCTTACAGGGGCTTTATATATGTAATGGAATAATATCTTATGGTTGAAATGCAAAATGCCTAGATATCTATGTTTCAAACCTATTTGCCTTTTTATGAAGCTACACTGTATTTTCTGACAATTTTAGATAATTAGAGAATAATACACAATAATTACTTTTGAATTCAACAGTATTTGAAGTTTGAATACCTATAATATAATCAATTTGGCCAATATCAGATTCGTTAAGCATGGCCTTGAAATTGACCGCGGTGAATTGCATCTGCCATCTTTTCAACCACTCGACTAATCTATCCAAGGCTTGTTTCTAACTTTCAGTCAATATTATATTTTCCCCTTATAAGGAATATCGTGTCATCAGCAATATTTTATTCGTTTATTGCAAACCTTCCTAAAGTTTGATTGGAATATCTTCATTCGGACCTTCTACTAATTAATAGTTACAATCGAAAATTCTCATGTCTATTTCTAAAAACATTTATCCTGGTTGTTTCTACGAAGCGGTTAAGTAGGTTATTAGACTTTTTGTTTTGATTAAATGAAAAGAGAACTTTGAACTATAGCATTATTGAAGCCCTTGTTTAGCAATATGTAACCTTATTCTTATGATTGGGGCAACAAATTGTTGCCGAAGTTAAAATTTCCGAACACAAAACTTTTCATAAATTCAGGTGTAATTTAGACACTTCTTCTTTTTCACATTTTATAAAAGGTTTGATAGAAGGGTAGCAATATATGCACATATTATTTTGTCAATGCCACCAGTTGTGAAAAATAAAACTTTATATCTGCCAAACATTAGAGAGGGTCATTTTTTTTTGGGGGGGGGCACAATTATTGCTAGATTAACATTAATTTCTCCCTTTATATCGAAAAGTTATTTCTCTCATCTGACGTGAGTAATTTGCTCTTTAAAATAAGAAAAATTAACAGTTAGTCTTCCCTTTTTTACATTAGAAATTTTGTCTTATTTAGATATTTGATAAGAAAGATTTAGTAATCCCCCAGATATTTATAAATTACAATTAGAATTGATAATTAATAGAAATACAAAGGACACAATAAGTCAATTAAGTTTTCACAAATATTCTAATTCTTTGAGTCTTTTTTCACAGGCTGATGCTCGATCCCCTTAATTTATATCAACATTTCAAAGTTACTCTCAGGCAACTTATACCTCTTTGCTCTGATAATTCCCTCGACAGTGAGAATAGGAGTTTCACTTCAGCAGTAGAAGGAATAGCTCTAATGTTCCTAACAAAAGTAAAATAATGGGTTTTTTTTACATTTTTATGTACTGATTGAATAAAATAATATATTATAGGTGAACAAATTAATTATGGTCATATAATATATTAATATTAAATAATAACAAGATCAACTAGAAGACTACACCAAGAAGGACTTTTCATAAATGAAAAGCACGTCATGCAGGCTGTCTACCAACACTATCCAACCATTTTTGACTAGGTTATTGACCTTATTCTTCAGTGTTCTTTTAAATGACGTCGTAACATGGCTTGAGATGACTTCTTGGAAATCGTCGTGGTGTTACTTCTCTTTCCTGCTAGTGATGTTTATCATCTACAGGGCCTAATGGTTGAGGCCACCATCAACTTCTTAGAATACTCCTTCTTGTTTTTGAACCTGTCATACTTTTGCAAGTAAAGTAGAAGACACATGATAAAATTATGTTTATTTAAAATTTAATGATTGATAAGTTTGGAGTATACACTAATAATAATATGAACGATGAAATTTGATGACGTTAACATGAGCTAACAAAATACAGTTATGGGAACTAAATATGATGGTTTTGCTCATCATTATAGTAATATAATAGATAACTATGCTGCTGCGTATTTAATGTTACATTTTAATTTTCTAAGCTGCTATGGAATCCCGCAGTGAAGAAGCAATCATTATTGTACAAAATGAGATAAAATCTCTCTCTGATGGCTTCCATCATGGCATCCAGCAGTGCGCCTAGTACAGTACGTATCTATTCTAGAATTCAAACAGTTTGATGTCATGGTGGTACACTGGAGAAGGATCAAGCACAAATAACCATTTTTATCGCCTCGGACCATTTAAAAAACAATTCGTACACTTTGACATACCTTAACATTCTTATTCATACAGTCTATCTCCTGCTTGATAAAGGGTTTCAGGCTCTGCATGGATATCGACTTGCGTAACCCACCTTCTTCCCCTCAATGATCTTGCTGAGGCGGAGGATCGCTTCATAAATGCTTTTAGATCTGGTGTTGTTTTTGAACACTAGCCACGTTTTAAGTTCCATGTATAGGGTGTCAGAAGTTAATATGATATGAGTTCCTTGGCCACGGAAGGCCTGTAGTTACATTTTAAGATGCTTCGTCAAGTGCCTTTCAGAGACGTTTTAGGCGATCCACGGCACTTATGTGCCCTATACTTTCTGTAGCTTGCCAGTTTATTACTGTTCTCCTCATCCACACGGTCTTAGGCTGACATAAATACGAACTATACAAACTTAACCACAGCCTCGTCATCTTCTGCTCTTTTATCGCTTAGTAATTGATCCAGCAGAGTATAATTTTTGTTCAGAGGTGGGTCATGAACCAAGCCCATTTCATCTCCAAAACTGCTTTATGTTTGCATAATTTCTGCGTGTTTTCCTTTGTATTCATTATGTTTTCTTCTCATTGAGGAAGTCAATATGGATCTTTTCTATTTCTTGAGTAATACATCATAGGTGTGTCTTCCATTCAACTACACACAGGCCAGAACACGTTGCTCCATTTGCCTAGTGTTTTTCTCCATCCAGTGTGCCATCATAAACAAGTATCCCTTATTCGCAACTTCCGATTCGTACACAGTTATTGCCGCTCATTCAACCTAGAACATACGTGGAAAGAGTGCAAGGACCCGCAAATGAAGTGTCTTAAATAGAGTAACCCGCATCAAACCCTGTCCATAGCCTGTCCACTTAAAAAGAGATTAATAGCGGAAAAAATGAAGAGGTTGATATAGGAAAGAAACAAAAAAGCTATAAAACGTACGCACATGCAGTAGAAACAGCCGATCTGGGGGTGATCCTACTTTAGATTGACCCTGAAATGAGACCAGATTTTGTGATGTCTGGTGAAATCCCTAGATGGAGAAAATAAGCATATTGGTTAAAAGAGAAGAAATTATTAGAGATAGAGACGGGGAACACCATTTCAGAAAGTATTTGAGTGGTAGATTTAGTATAAGCAACGTGGAAAACGAATAATTGCACGAAGGTTATGTGGAAGAACTGAGTGATGAGCTTACACTACACCTTCTGATAGAAAGAACTTGCCGTGCTCGGGAAGAAGGCAGGCCTTTTACTCACTAAGAACATGAAAACCCCTATGAAGTTTTAAATTTAAGACACTGGGAATAAAGGGTTCACAAAAAAGCCCATTAAGAATGCACCTCCAATTGCCAATCAATATATTAAATTCATGAATAAATGTTGGCCACTTTTCCGATTTTCTAAAAAATGGCAAATTAATAATAGGTTGGAAACAAACTTCTCGCATATCTTTAAGTTACAATTAGGAAATAAATAGCAAGAAATGAATGATTCTTAAGGAAACTTAAAATAATTTTTGGAGGGATGTGATTGATAACACATATATTACAATTTTAGGTCGAAGGACGAGAAGTATACAAAAATAAGGTTTTCAATCACCGCAATTTGAATCTGGTACAATGGCTTCTGTTTCTTTTAATTTTCATTTTTTTTCTTGCTTTTTGTACATGATATTCTCTCTCAACTTTACCTTCAGTGCCACTATAAAATTGACATTAAGCCTTTTTCTAGCCCTTGAAAATAATTTTACTATTGCTTTATTTTTGCATGCTATCATAAGCTTTCACACAACCTAATTCCTTAATCAGTCTCTACTGAATTAAAGGAAAAATTCAAATATCTTTCATATGCATTCAAACTGTACTACACTTTATATGTAACCCTGGATGTCCCTGTCTCTCAAATCTTTGATAATCATTTTATTATTACAGGCAATTTAAATAAGGATATTGTGCAACTCTCTATATGTACTCTTACATGATTATATGTAAGATTTGTTAATAATTATCTTGTAATTGAGTGTTCATCTTTCTGAGTAGAGGACCATTGAAATGAGAAATTGTTCATTATATACGAATGACAGCTTAATACAGAGGTATTTGGTTTACAAGGTGTAGTAATGCCTAAATTTGGCTTGGTGGAAATTAAAACAAGCTATAATTTACGTTGAGACCTAGACCTCCCTCTTAATGGTAAAAATTACTATTCGTAAACACAAGACAAAACTTAAACATCAATTGTCCTTCGAAAAGGTTCTAAGATCTAATTGTAATTTACATTCTCCAAATTCTGAATTAATTGGGAATGAGAGCAATTTCGATGTAATATTGAAAAACTCAACTTCATTTTCGACAAAATTTCCATACAAAGATTTCTCTTCTTCTTGGTATATAAGTTCTGAAGTCAATGCGGGGAAGCGAAAAAGAAAGTGCTACAAAGCCTGATAAAAGAAACCACCATATAGTGGTTTCTGTATAGGATTTTTTTAAGGAAGATTTCGGAAAGTAGGATGCGTTTTTATATAATTTAATAATAATCTTTTGCATATTTTTGACCGTAGTTAATTAATAACTTTTATAAAATGTATTTTTCAGGTTTTTTCCAGCGAATTAATGCACCCCCTAAATTTTAGGGCAGGGCAACTTAGTTTCATTCTGACAGCAACATAGTAAATTCATCTACATGAAAAAATAATTTTATTAGAAGATGGAATCTTTTTGACATGATGAGGTTCAACTAAATTAGTTAGAACAGCAATATTTACTTAACTTCTTGTATTATCTCTCATATATTTTCTTAAGGAATAAGAAGTACTCGAATTTAGATTAGTAATTCAATTTAGAGTTTCACAAAATTGTTTTGGTTGCCTAAACATTTAAAATGCTTAAACACGAGGTATAATAAAAATAACAAAAGTTTCAGTTGATTGATTGAATGATGCATTATTTTTATCCATATATTTCAGATGAGAGCTAGACAAGATTATTAATTAATAAACAAACAAAATTTTATGTTAAATAGCATCATTATCGTAAATTTCAACAAATGAAAATTAACTGCGAGGCTAAAATTTTAGAAACTAAAAGAAGAATAAATGTTCCCAATAATATGAAAACTGCTTATTAAGCGCCACAAGAGACTCAATTATTGTTCGAACAAGCCACCGCTTACCATTTGCCTCGTACCCGTCCACGCCTCTAACGCTGAGCCACTATGAATCCTCGTTTCCTAGTTAGGAAAGGAGCGCAGCACTGTCTGGTACTATTGGCAGTCTCAATCGTCCCCAATTTTAACGATGTCATTAAATGAAACAAGGTTTACTTTATGTACTTACTGGAGCGAGCAAGTAAAAAAGGATGTTGGTGCTCATATTATTTCTGTACAGTTTACCGTATCGATTAATCATATGAGAATTATTACAGAAAACTTAGTTAAGAAAAATAAATAGAAGTGGCAATGGAAAGAATAATGGGAAGCTAAATTTGTATAAACTTAAGGATGAAAAGTGGAAAGCCTTGACGGTAATTATTAGCAACATCATTGTATCAACAATATTTCATCATATTATTCTTGCTTTTTCTTTCTCGTGACCCTACAACACTCTGACACACAAAGTTCTGAAATCTTCCATGCTCCTCTTCCATTAATCATGAAGTGATGACAAGAAATCTTCCCTAATTCATCCTCTCTTAGAATACGCATTTACCTTTAATTATTTCAACTCGTGCCAAAAAAGACAATAACTTGCAAGAGGCTAAATGATTTTGTCCGTTCTCTCTGTGCATAAGCATCAATATCTTCTTAAATATACTCCTCCCATGCTAATACCTCTTATACCACAGTCCTAGAGTCCGAATGAGAAGTGATTTTTTAAGCCGCTCAACGGGCGACTACCATCAAAGGCATAAGTATTTGCAACAAAATAACAAATATAGACATCAGAAAACAATACAGGTGTAAATGAAACAGATAGAACCCTCCAGTGTGCGAGGAGGCACGCCTCACATTGGCGTCGGAGGATAGCCTTCTCTAAGAAGTTATACATTCGACAATACTGTGTACACAAACCATCCCAAACACAGGAGACAAGCGATAGCCTCTCCACTCTTCACAGTTCTGTAACACTAATGTGCGCGAAGATCAACCAGACTGGGAGACTAAACAAAGATGCACCAAACAATCACGAGATATTGCAGTCATACCATTCAGGGGCAGGGTAGCATTCCATCAAATAGCTGTGATTCCAGCGAATGTGCCCAATTCGAAGACAAACAAAATTGACCTAATCTACCCGCAGCATTGGGGATAGGTCATAGAAACTGTTGAGGCGCGATCAAATGCAAATTTAATTTCCCCATCGACCGACTCCCATCTTCCTTGCTAGGTACTTTGTGTAAGTTAGAGCGAACTGGTCGTCTTGTCGCCCAGTGCTCGCGGAATCTTTGGCACCCTCGTTGGCGGGTTCATTTCATCTAATCTCCTCATGTCCCAAGAACCCAGAAAAAGAATATCTAAACAATTGACCAATCGTGGTACCGTAGCGTTAAGGATACGGTGAATTATTGGCTTCAAAATCCAATACTACGAGACAACTCAGAACGCTTTGTAAGTTTCTAAAGATCATAATGCGGTCTCCGAAAATGGCACTACGGGTTAACTTATCACCATACCGAGCGATGTACTAAAACAGCTCTGCCGTGAATATTCAGGCAGCGACTAATAGATTCCCTTCTCCCAACGAGTTCAAACTTGGACCTATCCATTTACACTGGCATAGATATAGTGTGACAAGACGTGCGTTACCCAAAATTTCAAATGCAATAGTGCCAAAGCTGGGGAAGCTTTGGCATAGGAGGCGTGGCGACAAAGAGTCAATGGTGGTACCCATCAATTTGGCGTCCTGGCCAAAATCATAGGAGCCACTGGCCCGCCCGGATAGCTCCTCCAAACTATTAAATCAACTTTCCATCCATAAACCAAAAGAAAATAGGGAATGTCTTAAGACTTTCGGTGGCATAAGCCCCCTCAAGCCAGCCGCGAATTCAGCCAGAGCAGTTAGATACTGAGGGAAACAACAGGGCTGCGCATACAAGAGAACATGCACTGTGTACGGTGCATGGCAAGTGGCCTTTTCATGGCATCGACAAGTAAACTCTCAATGGGGAACGTCTGGAAGGCATCGGTCACTTTGGAGGCAGTGGTCCCTACCTTTTTGACTTCCGCCGCCCCGACTCGTTCTGTCTACACTCCTATAACTGTTCTATCGCTCTAAAAATTACTAGCAAAAATAATAGTCCGGATCTTCATGAGTTGCTGGCAGTCGTCATTAAAACAGGAAATACAATTAAATCTAACAACAAACATGACAGAAATCCTAAAAGGTTTTGCATTGATAACGAAGAGGACCACATACGTCCCATTCTGCATAAGAAGTCCTCTGGCGTAAAAAAAGGCAAATAATCGGCAAGATTTATAAGCCTACTAGCAAATATAACCGGTGTCGTCCGGATAGACGTGAGTACGCAGATGGCATCCACTCACATTAAAGCGTGCCTAAAGCAGATAATAGGTATTATCTCGTTTTTTATACATTTAAGTCACATAATTAGCCTGGCAAACCTTAATTTTTACAAGGGCAATATTGATGTTTTAATTGTAACTCATAGAGGCGACTACGTATCCAAATGGACCTAGAAAGGGTAATAATTAAAATCTAATCTAACCTAAACTTAACCAAGTGGCACCAGTGTGTTGGCAAAAAAGAAGAATCTATGTTACACCTTGGGTCAAGTTACTGCCAATAGTGACCTATAAGGGCCTTCAAGATTGTTCTAAGGAGCCTTCATAGCGGTCATATATATATATATATATATATATATATATATATATATATATATATATATATTGTCATTGAATGGACTCTCGACGATATACCATATATAACTATTCGTTGAGGGAACTTATTTAATTATATTTAGAGTGCGAGGATGTCTGGGTTGACAGATATTATTTATCTTCGATATGCTTAAGGAGTTGAACTGAGCTCAAGGATAAAAATATTGCTATCTTTAATAAAATAGAGTTTTATTAAGAAAAACTATCAACAACACACAAAAAATAAAATATTGACATAAACAGAGATTGGAAAGGGTCGTGGGGAATCTAGCTAATCCGAGGATTCAGAGAGATTTAAAAAGGTGAAACAAATATAAAGTTAAAGGGATGGGATGGTTCGCTAAACCATTTAAAGCACAGGATAGAGTTGACAAAAGGGTTAAATACTCAAAGGTAACGCTCGGCTTACGTAAGTACACTTGTTGTGCAGGGGAAGGCGACGTGAAGGAATTTTCGGTCTGCTGGCGAGTTCCAGCCGAAGGGGGGGGGGAATTAAATGATCCTGATGTGGCGTCTTGGGAATGAGAACCGTTTCTTGACAACCGGGCTTGAAGAACAATGGCTGTTCTACGTTGTTCTCTTCTGAACAACAGGGGGGGTGAGAACCGTCTCTTGTGTAGGGGCTCGAGAACAATGGCTGTTCTAATGTAGTTCTCTTCTGAACAACAAGGGGGAAGGGTGAGAACCGTTGCTTGGCGAGCGGGTTATGAAAACAATAGTTGTTCTACGTTGTTCTCTTCTGAACAACATGGGGGGAAGGGTGAGAACCGTTTCTTGTCAACGGGCTCAAAGAACAATGGCTGTTCTAACGTTATTCTCTTTCTGAACAACAGGGGAAGCCTTGTGGACTTGGCGTCATGAAGGCTCGAACCTTTGCACTCAAAGGATATTGTCCTTCTTCTGGACATGTGATGGTGGATCTCGAGGTCGAGGACCCTTAGCGCACAAGGTGAGAGTGAATCGTAGTGATGTTTCGCAGGAAAATCTAGATCTCGAATCTGATCTTAGTGGTAAAGTTTCCATATAAATAGTCGGGACATTCCCTTGGCGTAGGGGACAATGCAGTGGGGGCCTTGAGGGAATGCTCAGCTGAGCCTGAGAACAATACCTTTTCTGCCCATAAGGCTAACTCAATCTGGCGAGGTCAGCGCATGGGGCGGACGGACGAAGATAAACCTCCTTGTTTAAACATTGACTCAAGTGGCTGCGATAAGGCGCCCGGCTTCAAAGCGAAGATGCACGTGGGTAGCATCTTCGTTTTAAATAACATGTGATAGTGGTTGAAATTAAGCGGCCTCAACCCGTTCTATCACACCCCTCCATTCCGGGAGAAGTTCTCACTTCAAAAAAAAAGAGAAGGGACAACGATAGAGCTCCGTTGTGGGGAACTCGTTTTTTTGTAACAACCGTACCTTCATGCACCTAACTAGTATTACCTCAATACATATAATTATTTTGATCTTTTGATTACAGGGGAAAATAACCTTTAATACAAACTTAATCAAAAAAAGGGGCATGGAACAATGAAATGATATAAAATTAGTACATATAGGACAAAATAGTTTATACGTAATTTATGGTTACAAATATATACACATACAAAAAAATAGACATTGAGCGTTACAAAATTCAGACATATACATTAACTAATTATATTACAAGAGAATCTAATTTAAGTCGTACAAGACGGTATATACATACATGGAGATCCTAATCCTACGAATACAATTACTCTACGCTCTTCGGTAACGCATTCCTACTGAGTGCGTCAGTGACCTGGTTATTGGAACCTTACATATAATTTATTTTAAATTGATACTCTTGCAAGAGTAAACTCCAGCGCATAATTCGGCCATTGGAGTGTCGTACATTCCGGATATAGGCTAACGGACGGTGGTCGGTTCCTATCTGAAATTCTTTTCCTATCAAGTACATTTTGAATTTGTCTATAACCCAGATAATTGATAGAGCTTTCTTCTCTATAGTGGCATATCTCTATTCGCGTGGTAATAATTGGCGACTAGCATATGCAACTGGATGACTCGTTCCGTCATCCTCGTATTGAAGGAGTACACCTCCAATGCCCTCGTTGCTCGCGTCGGTCTTAATCTCAAAGGATTTTTCCGGGTTGGGCAACTTCAAAATGGGGGCAGAAATGAACTTACTCTTGAGCTGATTAAAATAGAAAACAGCGACATCATTCCAACGTAGACGATTGGTAGAATTCTTTTTTAAAAGGGAGCTGAGGGACGCCGAAATTGCAGCGAAATTCGGAACAAATCGCCGATAGTAAGAAGCTGAACCTAGGAACGATCTAAATTGCTTCTTTGTAATCGGGAGGGGCATGTCGGCGATTGCCTTAATCTTGTCCTTTTGGGGACCCAACCGGCTTTGTCCTATTTTGAAACCCAAGTATTTTATGGTTTCGCGGGCAAAATGGCATTTGATGAGGCCAATGGTGAAGCTATTTTCGCGCAGTCGCTCGAAGCAAGCTAATAGGGTGGTTAAATGGTGACTCCATTCGCGAGTAGCGACGTAGACATTATCGAAGTAAAAGGATACATGGGGAAGTCCATCTAACAACCTTCTCCTGAGACGGTTATAGTTGCTACAAGCAGTGACGAGGCCAAAAGGAAGGCGCTTGAATTGCATAAAGCTTTTCTTCGTTGCAAAGGTGGTATATGCTTTCACCTCGGGCTGGAGGGAGATTTGATAATACGCCTTGCACAAATCGAGTTCTGAGATGAACTTGGCGTTTTCAAAAAGGTGGAGGTTTTAGTCTACCAACAGGATGGGCTCGGCATCGAACACAGTTACCGAATTTAACTTCCGGAAGTCAATGCACATCCGATAAGAGCCATCAGGTTTCTTGACCATGACGATTGGGGAACAATAACTAGAGTTGGAAGGTTCTATTATGTCTAAACTAATTAAATTATCAACTTCGGCGTTAAAGGCTTGGCGTAAATGAATTAGCATGGGATAGGGTTTTGAACGGACGGGTTCTAAGGTTGTTAATTTGATATCATGCTCGAAACTAGTAGCGCACCCAGGCTTCTCTGAAATAACGTCGTCGAACTGACATAATAGTTCTTGTAGCTGACTCTTTTGATGTGGTGTCAGCTGCGCGTCGATATCCAGGTCAGAGGGTTCAAAAGGCTCGCCTGGTAGGGAAGGAAGAGGGTAATCGGCATCAGGTTAGATGCACACTCTCTGTATGACATTAAGGGACTCCGCGGGTTAATCCTCTTCAAGTGCCGATGTTTCGTCCAGTGCTACGAAGGTATCTCCATGGGCGCGTCGGTGGTACTTTTTCAATAAGTTAACGTGATAGAGCTTATCGCCTGCTGGGGTACCAATGAGGTAATCTACCGGTCCTCGTACCTCGCGGACCGAGTACGGACCTTTCCATTGGCTCAGTAATTTATTACTGGCTGTGGGAAGGAGCAGGAGTACTTCATCACCGGGCTTAAATTTACGATCTTCGGACCTGACATCAAAATAGGTTTTGTATTTCTCACAATTGACATCGGCATTTTCATAGGCGATGTTTGCGCATTTCTCGAGCCAATGGCGTAGGTCCAAGACATAGGCGTAAGATGACTGGAGTTCTTGATCCAGTTGGGGCTTGATTGACAACTCCTTCAAAAAAATACTGAGTGGCCCACGTACATTACGTCCATAAAGGAGCTCGAACGGGGCGAAGCCTAATGTACGGTGGGGAATTTCCCGATAGGCGAATAGGGCGACCGGGAGATATCGGTGCCATTCGCGGGGCTGCTCGGCACAGATCTTCTTAATAATGGATTTTAAATTTCCATTTAATTTCTCGCACATCCCGTTTGTCTGTGGCCGGAAGGGGGTGGTAAAAAGGGGCTCTACCATGAGCAGCTTCCCTACGTACTCCATCAACTCAGAAGT
Organism: Ceratothoa steindachneri; assembly: GCA_963969495.1. NCBI lineage: Eukaryota > Metazoa > Arthropoda > Malacostraca > Isopoda > Cymothoidae > Ceratothoa > Ceratothoa steindachneri. The sequence goes on from OZ018326.1 coordinate 98,060,573, forward strand.
GAATTGTCGGCTTTTATCGGAGAGTATTTCCTTGGGACGCCTACCCTTGAAAAGATGGAGATGAGGTCCTCGGCGCAAGAAATACTGTCGATTCGGCGAAGGGAGACAACCTCGGGAAAACGGCTAGCAAAGTCTACCAAGGTGAAAATGTAGCTGTGCCCTTCGCTCGAAGGGGGGTGGATAGGGCCAACCAGGTCGATTGTCACTCTGAAGAAGGGTTCAGTAATGACTGGTCCCCTACGTAAGGGAGCAGGTTTGACCCGCTCCTCAGCCGACGTCTTCTGACACACATCGCACGATCGACAATGCTTTAAGATGTCAGCTGCAGCACCCGGCAAATAAAAATATTTCAAAATGCACTGGCCCGTATTAGTGTGACTAAAATGACCGGAAAAAATGCTGTCATGAGCCACTTTGAGCACTATAGGAACATGGAATCGTGGAAGGCATAGGACAGTAGTAACAGCGTTATTACTGTCCTCGGCGGATCGATAAAGTAAGCCACCTTGCTCCAGCTACCTGATGACTTTGGGTCTACGGACAGTCTCCGTGTCCTGGTTTTGGGCCTTATCGCATAATGGTGTTAGTGCTTCACACACCTTTTGTGCCGTCCTAAAGTCCTGGTTAAGGATCTCCGAGAATTCGGACGGTATCGGGGTTCTGAGGGGGGTGGACTCCTGGGCTTCCTTCTTAGCTCGACCTCGAGTAAGGGTGGCCTGGGACACAGGGTCGGAGCTTACTTCAGGGCTCTGTCCTATCAGTACAGAACAGAATTTTATGGGTGCTGAAATGACTTTAACCCAGCCATTCCTAATATTGACACTGCAGGTAACATCTAACGACGGGGAATCGGTTCGCCCGCCCAAGGTAGTCATGTACCACCGCAAATTTTTCGTGGTTAGGTTCCACTATGGGGAGGAGCTCGTCGGACACGATGAAACACGTACATCCTGGGTCCCTGACGAGAGTCGATACTCGGCAGCCGTTCACGCTGCCCTCCTCAAATTTCAAAGTTCCTGGTGAACTTTTATCAAAAATAAAATTTACCTGGTGGCCTGACGGAGGGGGAGAAGTTGCTGCTTGGGTCTGCACCACCGGGGAAGCCGGGGTGGCATTAATCTGGTGAACTTGGTGGGCTGGTCCGCTTTTAAGCCTAGAATTTTGGGGGCAATTCCAGCTCATGTGGTTTTCTACACCACAGGTGAAGCATATGATTGATCGCTTCGAGAAGAGAGATGGAGGATAAATCTTAACGGGAGGTTTGGAGTCCCGTTGTTTGTTTTGGGGAATGAAGTTTTGGGGTTTTACGGGGCCTGGAAACTTCGTCAGCTTTCCTGGGAAGGGGCACGAATCCTGGTTGGGGGGTTGGTCAGAAGTTCGATTCTCCTCTAGGTATAAATTATGGCTTACGGCATAGACATCCGCTTCTTCGGTACATTCTTTGAAGGTCTGGCACCGACGATCCTTGACGAACGCGCGGATCTTCGTCGGGAGAGACGCCAAAAATTGATCCCGCAACACGAAGTCTGTTAAGGACTCGTAGTTAGGATCAACCTTTGAGGATTCTAACCAAAATTTAAAATTCCTCTGAAGAATGTATCCGAATTGACGGAACGTCTGTCCGGGTTTAATACGACCTCCTCGAAATTCTTGGCGGTAGAAATCGGGAGTCATATTAAGAGCGGCCAATAACTTAGCTTTTAAGGTACTGTAGTTAATTGTACATTCAGATGGTAAAGATATGAAAATCTCGCGCAATTTACAATTTAACAAGGGAAGTAACCTGACTACACCTTTAGCCTCCAGATCCATGTTATTGATTTCGAGGATCTTTTCGAAGTGGGCTAAAAATGCTCCGAAATCCTCTCCGTCATGGAAAGTGGGAGATTGAGGGGGGCTTCTGAACGTAAACTGGCTGACTGTTTTTCTGCTTCAACACGAGCTAATTCAATCTGATGGTGAAGCTCAGCTTGTCTTTTCCGTTCCTCTCTTTCTCTTTCTTCTCGTAGGATTTGTCTTTCTTTTTCTTTTTCTTCTCGTTGAATTTCTCTTTCTCTTTCTTCTCTAAACTTTTCACTTTCCGTTCTTTGTTCCTCTTGAACGTACTTAATTAATTCTTTTCCGGAAAGCTCCAAGGACTCTCTTTGCGCTTTAAAAATTTCGAACTGAGTCATCTTTGCACTAGAGGGCGCAATAGTCAACCAACTAAAATTCCTTGCAACAAGAATTATGCCTTCTAGAGAATCAGCCTACCTAAAAATGGGCACTGACCTATTCGTACTTGGTTTCTCGATCTAAATAACCACTGACTAAAATCACGCAAAAAAAACACAAACAAATTATTATAACAGTTCCTTGAGCTACTCCAGCTTCTTAAGTTTAAAAAAAGTGGATAGCAATTGTTAAAACAAAAGGAACTACTATACTTTATTATTATAACGACTAACACTATGCTTTACTCGACTGAGACCAGTGTTTGCAAAGATATAGCGTTAACCCTTACACACTTAATACCAAATTTAAATAGTATATATATATATATATATATATATATATATATATATATATATATATATGTCAGGCAATGGACTCTCGACGATATACCATATATAACTATTCGTTGAGGGAACTTATTTAAGTATCTTTAGAGTGCGTGGATGTCTGGGTTGACCGATATTATTTATCTTCGATATGCTTAAGGAGTGGAACTGAGCTCAAGGATAATAATATTGCTATCATTAATAAAATAGAGTTTTATTAAGAAAAACTATCAACAACACACAAAACGGAAAATACTGACATAAACAGAGAATGGAAAGGGTCGTGGGGAATCTAGCTAATCCGAGGATTCAGAGAGATTTAAAAAGGTAAAACAAATATAAAGTTGAAGGGATGGGATGGTTCGCTAAACCATTTAAAACCCAGGATAGAGTTGACAAAAGGGTTAAATACTCAAAGGTAACGTTCAGCTTACGTAAGTACACTTGTTGTGCAGAGGAAGGCGACGTGAGGAAAATTCGGTCCGCTGGCGAGTTCCAGCCGAGGGAGGGGGGGAATTAAATGATCCTGACGTGGCGTCTTGTGAATGAGAATCGTTTCTTGACGAACGGGCTTGAAGAACAATAGCTGTTCTACGTTGTTCTCTTCTGAACAACAGGCGGGTGAGAACCGTCTCTTGTCTACGAGCTCGAGAACAATAGTTGTTCTAATGTTGTTCTCTTCTGAACAACAAGGGGGAGGGTGAGAACCGTTTCTTGGCGAGCGGGCTGGAAGAACAATGGTTGTTCTACGTTGTTCTCTTCTGAGCAACAGGAAGGGGGGTGAGAACCGTTTCTTGTCAACGGGCTCAAAAGAACAATGGCTGTTCTAACGTTGTTTTCTTTCTGAACAACAGGGGAAGCCTAGTGGACTTGGCGTCACGAAGGCTAGAACCTTGGCACTCAAGGGATATTGTCCTTCTTCTGGACATGTGATGGTGGATTTCGAGGTCGAGGGCCCTTTGGTGCACAAGGTGAGACTGGACCTTAGTGATGTCTCGCGAAGAAAATCTGGATCTCTAATCTGATCTTAGTGGTAAAGTTTCCAATTAAATAGTCGGGACATCCCCTTGGCGTGGGGGACAATGGAGTGGGGGCTTCGAGGGAATGCACAGCCAAGCCTGAGAACAATACCTTATCTGCCCATAAGCCTAACTCAATCTGGCGAGGGCGGCGAATGGGGCGGACGAGGGAAGATAAACCTCCTTGTTTAAACA